>JAVJGG010000008.1:21956166-21981334 GCA_035590195.1 Aviceda cuculoides | reverse complement strand
TGCCCTGGCTGTGTCCTGTGCCAGCTTCTTGTGCCCCTCCAGCTTTCTCACCGGCTGGGCTTGAGAAGCTGAAAAATTCTTGACTTAGTCTAAACACTGCTTAGCAACAACTGAAACATCAGGGTGTTATCAACATTCTTCACATACTGAACTCAAACCATAACACTATACCAGCTACTAGGAAGAAAATTAACTCTATCCCAGCCGAAATCAGGACAGGGGCCTAAAAATATATATGGTACAGCCTGCATAGCCATAAAGAGGCAAAAAATACCCTTCCTTTTTACGTGCTGTTCTCTATTTCATACCTTTTTCAACACTACTATCGAGACAATTTATTACTCATTATAGACTTCCTAAATAAGTTTTAGTCTATGGTGTTTAATCTAACAGTTCTTTGTCTCTCTCTGGACCTGAGAGTGGGATGCAGGTGTCTGAACATTGGTATCCAGAGACATTTTAGACACCCACAAGTATCCTGACTGCTCTCCAACTGCCACACTACATAGGTACAAATCTCCTGCTGTTTCTATACAAGGTAGATGACTCAGACTCCTAAGACATAGCAAATTGAACTAGACATGTATAGGTAGGCAACGGAATTGTTCTCTGAAAGTCAAAACACCTCCGCCCACTTGAAAATACCAGCTTCACATTTTAGTGATGAAAACTTTCCCTCAAATTGTAATTAATTCTGAGTTCTGAATTTACAGTGCAGTGTTGATTATTTTTTCCCCCCAAGAAAGCAGATAGAAAAGATAAAGGTACAAAATGCAGTTTATGGATGGTGCTTCAATGCCTTCACATATCTACATAGCTGGTTGGTTATCCACACTTTTCTGTAGTCCTGTTAGCCTCATGTAAAACAAGCAGTTCAATATCTAAAAGAATGGGGCTGCATGTACAAATCCACAGAGCTCCCAGTGAAACATGTTTCTTTATCCAATGTGGTTATCCTGCATTAAAGCCTTTAAATATTTAAATATATATTAATTTTAACCATACATCTTCTCTAGAGCATTAATCTTTCTCAAAATGTTATCACAGTTCTTCTACTACACTTCTTTTTTTTTTTTTTTTTTTTAGCTAGTCAGTTCTGAATTTAGCATTTACACCTCCATAAGAATGCAAGTAGATACTGGCATCCAGAAACACTTTGTGACTCCCACAGTTAGGATCTTCCCTAGCCACATTTTACACATGTTATGACCTAAGTGCAAATTAATCCCAGCTCCCTTCCAAATGCTTCTTCTTTCCCTTCTTTCTCATGCAGAAACCTATCCACATTGGCAGGGAAGAAGCCTTAGTACGCTAGAACAAATCCGCCAGTCTGGACTTTGATGGGAGAAGGATTTCAAGGGGCACTGTGACACATTTTTTCCCTCAGAGTTCAGAGCATTGTTTTAATCTGTAATGATGATGAAGAGATTAGTTCATTACTTTAAGTTTCCTATCTTGGGGCTGATTTAAAAATCAACATTGACCCAAGTGGTGCCTCTAAAACCTGTTCAATGTACACTGTACCAGTAGTAAAAAGATGCCAGCACCTCAAATGCTCCCTCATTTCACACATTTCTAGAGCATATCCAGAAGTATCTAGAAGACAGTGGATGGACAGTTAATGGCACACATGGACAAAATGTATATGGATAACTCTGTATTGTGGAACAGAACAAGGCAGCCACCATGCACCTGACTGATCAGTGTCAAAATTATCACAAGTCTGTTTCCTGGAGTATTTAGTGTTACTATCCTCCACCCCCACACCAATATTGAAGGTTAAACTGCCTTTATTTGGAAACTTACTTAGCATGACCAAAAGAAGAGCTGCTCTCTAGCCATATCTGAAAAATAATGAAAGATAAAACCTTGCCTTAACTCCTTAGTTTATTTTAGCTGTAAGGATTTCTAATGGGTCTCTTTTTAGAGTGTGATACTTTGTATTAGATGAGAGTTTATGGTGGTGAAAGTCCACCACGTATGCATTATTCATGACATTTTGTGGAATATAAGGATTTACATTTTTGTAATTTTCAGACATGAGCCAACTCAAGGATTGTGACTGGTTGAAGAGACTTTATGTTTTAAAATAAAAAACCTGTTTCCAAAATAAGCCCATCCTCAAATCACAGTTACATTTAAATCTCTATACTTGAGCAGTAGTCTTTCATATATACTAACTTCTCAGCTTTCCATTTCCTTTGGTATTTTCAAGGTCAGAGGGTAAGAGAAAAAGCACATCTCTGTATGCGATTCTAAGAACTGAACACCACATACTGCTTTTGAATAACAGATGATTTCTTTGCAGGACAGAACTGCTAAACCCTTCCCCTCCTCCACGGCCCTCTGGCATTCCAGCTGAGATAATCAGTAGAAAGGGACTTGGCATCAAATGCAAATGTGAAACAGGATGGTGTGAAGCTGCTTACGGAGCTGTTAGAGGCAGAGAAAAAACAAAGATCTGTACCAGATAAAAACTTCCATCCTATATGCAATGTTATAAAGGAAGAAAAAGGCAGATGTTAAGATGATAATTCTGGTGGTCTGGAAATCTGGCAGTGAGTTCAGAAATGGTAAATTAAATTAAGTACAGGAGAATAACTACATCTTTCAAAACAGAGCAGGACAGAAACTCCAACAGAGAAAGCATCATTAGAATTTGGATACATTCACTCTGCAGGCAACTTTTCCTTTCTGCTGAGGTCTATCTTGCTTTAAATTATCCATTGTATCCATTCCGTACTTCTGTTAAAAGTCACCTGCAGCTCTGTAGAATTTGCGGTCTTGTGGAGATAATAGCAAGGAAAAAAATGAGCTGTTTGGAAATGATGAAGGAAAAGAGAATAAGCTCCCCAAGTATAGGGTAGAATTGCTCGGTTGTACAATATATTAGTTAAAAATGAGTTCAGGAGAGAAATGCAGATGGTGGCCTACTGCTTCAACACAGCAGAGTTTTGTCAGCTGAACGGTTTTTGAGTTGTTCTGCTTTGGACTTACAACAATAACTACCAGTGAAGCACAGCTGGTGTTCAGGAGGCAGAAGTGTAGTAGTCCACTTATATGAAAGTAGTGATTGTATAGGCAAAATTATAAAAAAGAGACATAAATTTAAAAAAAAGTCATCAGTAGAGGGGAAAAAGTAGTTACACACATTTTTTTTTCCTAAATCATAGTGAGGTACATATTTGGCATATGAAGGTACAGAAAGAAAACAGTCCACTACGTCACACAAGGTTTAAATTACTTCATAATAACATTTTTCAAATTAATTTGAATTAGAGTTTCAGTTTGAGTTTTATTTCTTTGGAGAAATAGCTCAGCAATACTGAGGCAGCATTAGATATGACTTACTTTGATGTATGTCCTGACTGAACTAGTTTTGAATGTATTTGAAATCTATTAGCTATCATAGCTACTATATTTTTAAAAGTCCATAATTTAGATGTTATTTTTTTTTTCCTTTTTAAAAAATAAAACTATGGAATTGAAATTTGGGTTACATATACAGAAAACCACCTCTGAATACTGCTGTTAATTTGACCACTTCTTTTTGACTGCAGAAAGGAATATGTCAGTTCACAGCTTGTTTTTTTTAGAATATACTAACTTAAATCTTTTTAAAACACGTTTTGAATTTTGTCATGAAGCAGTCCTCATGTATGCAGAAATTACTGTATTGCCAACTGGTAGTTCTCAGAAGTTACGGGAAAACCCCTGGAGCTACAGGATCAGTTTCAACATGGGGAAATTAAGTCATATATACATACATATATGTGTGTGTACATATATGTATACATATATATATGGGGGGGTGGTTCTTGGTCAGAGACCATTTTATTGCTGTTATACTGAATCTTAGTATGTTTGTCTTGGAAAGTACTTTATTAACATGACTGGAATTCAGAGTCTTAAGAAAAATATCACACACCCATAGGCTTGTTATTTAATTTATAGTTTTGCTATAAACCATATATAGAATTTGATGGCATAAAGGAGTAGATTTACAATGACATATTTTTAGTTTATTTCTGAGTAGAACCTACAGGTAAATTGGTAAATTCATATTTTATATTATAAATAATTATGTTAGGTAAAATTGAGATAAATATAGGGACACCTCAGTCTCAAAGCAGACACTGAAAAAACATTTGTTGTGGTTTAACCCCAGCCAGCAACTAAGCACCACGAAGCCACTCACTCACTTCCCTCCACCCAGTGGGATGGGGGAGAAAATCAGGAAAAGAAATAAAACTCGTGGGTTGAGATAAGAACAGTTTAATAGAACAGAAAAGAAGAAATGAATAGTGATAATGATAACAATAGTAAAATGACAACAGTAATAATAAAAGGATTGGAATATACAAGTGATGCACAATGCAATTGCTTACCACCTGCCAACCGACATCCAGTTAGTCCCCCTGCTCCCACTCCCCCAGTTTATATACTAGATGTGACGTCCCATGGTATGGAATACCCCGTTGGCCAGTTTGGGTCAGCTGCCCTGGCNNNGGCTGTGTCCTGTGCCAACTTCTTGTGCCCCTCCAGCCTTCTTGCTGGCTGGGCTTGAGAAGCTGAAAAATCCTTGATTTAGTCTAAACATTCCTTAGCAACAACTGAAAACATCAGGGTGTTATCAACATTCTCCTCATACCGAACTCAAAACCACAGCACTGTACCAGCTACTAGGAAGACAACTCTATCCCAGCTGAAACCAGGACACATTTCTAACTTAGCCCTGTGGGATACATTAGTATTATCACTGACTTTTATTTTCTTTGAAATTCCAAAAGAATGACAGCATATCCAAGTTAAATCTACACCCTTCCATCAAAGACTTGAGAGCTTTAAGGATTTTAAGGATTCTTAAAATGTAATTGTAAACACATTAACATGCTCAGTGCTTCCACTATCAACTTAGTGGAAGGATTCAGAAAATAACTTTTTACTTATTTCAGTGTTTTTATTTCATTTTCAGAGCATCCCGGAAATAAGAAAAACAACTTGCCAAGTACCCTTCATCAGCACGCTTTGACATGTTTTGAATTCCACTAAAGTCACTTTTAGCCTTCAACCATGTAAGATTAAATTTAAGCAAAAGCAAAGGTCAATTCAGAATTTCCAAACATAAAGAAAAGGGAAAAGTCATGAAAGGGAAGGCTGCTCTCGGTAACTTGGATTCTTATAACCAAAGGTTCTGCAGATTCTATTGCATTAAGTGTGGCAGACAAAATATTTGCCTTTACTTCCACTTTTTTATTTCCTATAGGAATAAGAAAGCAAAATTTATTTCTGGGAAATAGATTACTATTAACAATGATAAGGATGATTGATCCTGAAAATACAAACACACAGCTGGAAGGATCATCACTACTTGAATCACAGTTATCTACAGAATTCTGTAAGTTCTCATATTTGATTGCTGACAAACTACGGTTTATGAAGTTAGAGTATTATGATACTTCTAAATAATTAAGAAAAGGAGAAGAAAAATAGACTATGATCTGATATTAAAAGGCCTTTATCTGACATACCAGCATGAGGAGTTCTCACCTTTCCAACTCTCTCACCCATCCTACTGGGGTGGGGCAGGGGAGAGCGAGTGAGCGGCTGTGTGGTGCTTAATTGCTGGCTGGGGTTAAACCACGACAAGGTGCTCCATCTTACAGAAGCAGGCTGAGTTGCCGGGGAGAGTGCAGAGTATAGTAAATCTTAATCCTGTGTGACCTCAACTGGGTTGCTTCCTTGCCATTCTTGGCCATTTAGGGATGCCATAATATTTTCACTTTAGAAAATACATATTCTTGACAACTACTAGCATACTCCCATGACTAACCCCATTGAAGTAAATTATATTGATTACAGAAATAAAGATAAGGACTTTTGTCCTTGGGATTATAAAATGCATGGAAGAGTAAAATGACTTTTAGTTATTTATATCTGAGTTTCAGCACAATAGCACTAGAGCCTTTGTATCACTATCAGAATGCTTTTAAGAAATTCAAAATATAATAATTAGATAAGAAATAATAGTAACATAAGATGCAAAAGAATCTACATTTTGCATTTTTGTCTGCTACTGAAAAGCAGCTTAGAGACACTGAGCCAAACTTTTACAGGACTGCAGGAAAGTTGCACCTTCCTTCTCAAGTTGCATTGTGACCACAAGATGTACTTCTGAAACTGTTCTATGATTAGTTCACACAAAGCAACTCTCACTCCATTTGCAGAGAAGAACTTTTATCTGATATGAGTTACCCTGAAAGTAAAGCTAGATGGAGCTAAAGCATATTGATATATTGCTGAAAATTTACTGCTTGACTACTTGGAATATATCCCCTTGGTCAGGCCAATAATAAATGGAGGTGTTAAAGTGTGGTTTGAGTTTGACTACTGGCCATGTGGAAAGAAATAGTGCTCTTTCAAAAAATATGGATGGAACACTTTCCTATTAGCTAGTAGTGTTTTGTTAAATTCAAAATACTTCATGGGAACAACATGCTAATTTCCCTTATTTTTTTTAAATGAAAAAGTGTTTTTTTTATTTTACTATTCTAATTTTAATATCATAATTTTATTTTGACCAGACTAAAATCTTCCATTTGAATTAAATTCAGTAAAACATTTATACAATGGAAAATTCAGTTTTAATGGGTTCTCAAATGTATATGTACATGTATAGAAGAAATATCTAAAGACAGCACTTGATATTTTTAGTTCAATATTATAATAAACTCCCATTCCATTTTAAATTTGGTTTTGTTATGTAGAATGAAAATCTCATAAAATAATGGAATTTTTAGTGCAACAAATGTTCTATTTATAACTTACTGTGAATATTACAGATTTTTACTTCAGAGGCTTGTTCACTGCAGGCTTGAATTCAGGTGCAGTGCTGATTAGGAAGGAGGTGTGAACACTGTGGAGAAGCATAGTAGATTATATGACATAGATTATATATCACGCACCGTTAATGGGGACAGAGGAAGTTAATGTCCCTTTTAGCTTCCACTGTTGGCCCTTCCCCCTCACCCGTCAGTAATTACATCCCCCATTCATGGCATATATGCAGAATTAGAACAATTTTCTTTAGAAATCTTTAACTGATTCACTTCCTTGTAAGCAAAGAGTCAGCAAATCTATCTAAGCACAATGTAGCTGAAGTACTGTGTATATGCACCAGTATCCCAAGTATATTGAAACACTCAGTGTTAGAGGGGCTTTTGGTAGCCCTGACCCATAGCATACAGTAACAGACAGGAAATAAAAAAAGGTCTCTCACTAGCACTTCTGTGTCCCACACCATTACAACATTGTATATCACCATATATTTCTTGTATATCATCATATATCTCTCCTACATCCTCCTTAATTAAACTTATGCAAACCAACTGAAAAAAATTAGATCTCATCAGTATCATCAAAGGCACAGAAAACATCTGTCCCTTTGCAAGACTGTGGTAAATATCTGCAGAGAAAAAAGATCCTGTTTTACTTTGGAATGTGGAGTTCTGGTCTTCAGGAGCAGAACAGGATGACACAGACTGCAGCTTCCAGCAGATTCTCATTATAATGTAATATCTTAATAGAAATAATTTAATTATTCAATACAAGCTGTCCTTGCCTTACTAAAAGGTTAATGCTCAATGTCATTAGTCGGCAGATTTTAAGAACAAAGATGAATTTTAGTAATACTTCCAAACACCTTAACAGAATATGTACACCTAGAAAGGACAGGCAGTTTAAAAATGTAACAGAATTATAAATGCACATTTTATTTTTCCTTAGGGGAAAAAAACCTACAAAACCAAAGAACACCAACTGCCCAGAAAAGCAAACCCCAAAGATCTAACACAAAATATTTATGTCTGTGGCATTAGTTTTAAACCTAGCACATCTTAAATCCTTTAATAGTATCTTTCTCTCACCACTGAGCAGTCCTGATTTTTACAGAATCTAGCTTAATGTATGCTCAGGAAAAGAATGAAACTATGAGAGATCAGAAGTACAAAGGCCGTGAGGAAATATAAGGATTTGCTATATAAGTGAAACTAGGAACTAGCATTTTGCAGCTTATCAGGTTCCCTGACTGGGGTATCTAGTATAAGCACTGCAATAGGAAGGCATAACAGAATTTTGTCAATGAATGTAAATTAATCCATGCAATTCAGTAAAGCAGAACAACAGGAAGAGTGTAAAAGTATGATGGATTGTCAAGAAACTGTATCAGAGCTCCACTTCATTCACTATCCTATCTTACTCAGTAGCCAGAGGTTGCCTACGGAAAAAATATAAGAAACAAGTTATATATGTCCTTGTTTTTTTCTCCTAGTGATCGACAGCTCAAAGACATCCCAAAACAAAGATGATTTGTTTGTTCTTAATGACAATTAATGCTTTGGCGTCCAACACCATGTGTTTTGTACTTGCTTTTTGAGTCGGTATAAGCTTTTGGTTTCCAAAACATTTTTATCAATGAGTTCCATAGCTTAACTTTGCCTTATATATGTGTGTGCTGTTTTATCCAAAATACTGTCCTGTCTTCTTTGAACCTAAGATTCTTTTATTTGTGTCTTATTCTTTTTCTTGTGAGAAACTGTGACTATTCATTCTCCCTTCTTTCTTTTTTCATGTCAGTAATAACTTCATGGACTTTAAGGTAAATCTCGCATCTCTTTCCTGATTGAAAAGTCATCTTCTTAATTATTCCAAGAGTGGAATCTGTTTTATTGCTTTCAACAGCAACTTTGTCATTCATCTCTTTGACTCCTTTAGCTCTATGTTTTTGAAATTGAGACCCCAAAGCTAATTACAGTTTCCTCTATGTGGGTGCATCAGACACTTATACTGATTCACTAGTGCTTCTTCCCTTATTTCTCTGCTGATAAATTACACTGTATAATGAGGTCCTCCTGCAACTCGTTGTAGATGCTACTATCCTGAACTCTGTGAATAATTTTAGTAACAAAGTTTGTCACCAAATTTTCTAAGTCATTCTTACGTTCCTTCCATATCCACCATCAAAAATGGCCATCAGTTCCTACATTTGACTATTATCTACTTAATAGTTAGTTATGAAAAAACTTACCTCAGATAATTTGGTATGTTATTCTGCAAAGGCAATAAATAACTCAGTATGAGATAAAAGATCTGAAAAAAAATCAATTAATATAAAAATGGTCACTAAAAACTTGTAACAAGCTGGTACCTCAGCTGTCAGTGTGGGAAGTGTAGAAGTGAATATGCATGTGTTCAGCATTTTGGCAAAGGCAGTTTGCCATAAATGTAATCATTTTGGCAACATATGCAAATAAATGTAATATATGAAAGAATTTGTGATAGCTCCATTGCTGAACACTGCTTTCCTATCAACAGTGAATTGAGGATACCTAATCCACAAGAAAGACAGATAGCCAGCTTCTGGTTCATTTGGGAATTAATTTATCTTGTTACTCAAGGAAATATTTGGAAACAGTAGCAAGAAGAATATATATCCTGCATACTTACCCTGACAAAGGATATTAAAAAATAATAATTAAAAAAGTTTACATTTGCCAGAATTCATCTTATACGAAATTCATTGTTTGATTGCAGCACCTACTATCTGAACCTGCAGGTTCAGGATCCTCTAGGATCTTTCCACAGCCTGTGAAAAAAAGGCAATAACAAAAGGTGATTCAGATCTTGGATAAAACAATGGTCAATTGTTTGTACTCAATTAAGAGGCCATTTAGAAGTAGAGCTCCTCAGGGGTCTATCTTGGGTCCTATCCTGCTTAATACCTTTTCCAATGACCTGTAGGAGGAGAAGACAAACTACATCCTAACCAAGTTTGTGGACAACTCTAAACTCTGTGGATTTATGTGTGTGTATGTGTGTGTGCAGTCAATATGCATGAGGGCACAGCTGTCATCCAGAGGGACATAAACAGGTCAGCGGAATGAGACAGCAGGAACTACATGATAAACAAATTCAAAGTCCTGCACCTCCATGTACCAGCCCCACATTGGTACAAGTTGGTGATTGCCTCATTGAGTAGTAGCTCTACTGGAAAAGGCTTAGAGGTCGTTTTGGGGTTCCTCATACCCTGGCAGCAATGAATCCTAACAGCTTACTGGGCTGCATCAACATAAATGTAATCAGTAGATAAAGGAGAGTGATTACTCTTTTTTACTCAGCACTCATTAGCCTGAATCAGGAATACTTCACCCAGGTTTAGTCACACAGTACAAAAAGACATAGATAAACCTCGGCAAGTCCAAGAGAGAGTGATAAACATTAACAGAATTCATGGTGTTTAGTAGCTGAATCTGGTTTTGATATTGAATCCTCCAAGCAGAACAAAAATACTAGATAGAAATTATCAAATCTGTTGACATGATAACAGAAGGTTATCCACGTCTCACAACTGTACAGGAATGCTGTGAGCACAACTGCTCAATAGACCTGAAACTTAGTATTGCCATGCGACATCATTCCAAATTCACAGCTAGCCTTGGCTACGTAGTGTGTTTCAATGCACAACAATCTAGCACCACGGCATGCTTTAACGTGTGACTGTGGTGTAATGCTGAGTGATAATGAAAATACTTGGCCCAAGTCTGATAATCTCTGTTCAAGAAATTCGTCTGAGTAATAAACACTACTGTTTGCCTTCTCAGTTGGTGACTAAAATGAGTGTCATGGTTTAACCCCAGCTGGCAACTAAGCACCACACAGCTGCTCTCTCACTCTGCCCCTGCAGTGGGATGAGAAGGAGAATCAGAGAAAGAAAGTAAAACTCATGGGTTGAGATAGGAACAGTTTAATAATTGAATAAAAATATAATAATAATGATAATAATAACAATAATGACAAGGAAGATAACAAAAAGAGAAAGAAATAAAAATCAAGAAAAACAAGTTATGAACAACGCAATTGCTTACCACTCTCTGACTGATGCTCAGCCATTCCCCAAGTAGCAATCCGCCCCTCCTGGCCAACTCCCCCAGTTTATATACTAAGCATGATGTTCTATGGTATGGGATATCCCTTTGTCTATTTCAGGTCAGCTGTCCTGGCCATGCTCCCTCCCAGCTTCTTGCACCCCTGCTTGCTGGCAGAGCATGGGAAAATGAAAAATCCTTAATTTAGGATAAGTGCTACTTAGCAACAGCTAAAAGATCAGTGTGTTATCAACATTATTCTCATACTAAATCCAAAATAGAGCACTCTATCAGCTACTAGGAAGAAAATTAACTCTGTCCCAGTCGAAACCAGGACAATGACTCACTTACTTGAGGTGCTTGGAAAATACTGTGGGATATTTTGATTTTGGCCTCTTAGTGAACAAAAAGCAGTTCTTGTTTCTTTTGGCACTCTTAATTTAAGGTTGTATGTTAAATATACAGATCTGTATTAACGGCAGAAAGTGCACCTCAACTAAATGCTACATTTGGATTGATCAACTAGGTGTTTCACTTTCACGAGGGCATCTTCCTTCAGGCTCACCAACACTTCCTTCAGCACTTCTATCATCATTATAAATGACTGTATAAACAGAATGAGAGCCCTTCTGATTGGGTTGAAGAAGGTAACTAATTTTTTTCTTTCTTTTTTTCTTTCCTTGCATGCATAGTAATTGGAGAGAAAGACATTTTTAAGTGCTTAAAATTTAAAATGGATTAATCAGGCTAGGTATTAATACAGTCCTTCTATCAACTCAGAATCTGCCTTAGTGTGTTTTCACCCAAGGCAAATTTCATGTCACTCAGAAATCTCTGTCACTTAATCAGGTTGCCAGATTAAGGCGCAGAAAATTGTCTATGTTTAAAAGAAATTCTAAACATTCCAGCCATTCAAACTTTTAAGTGAAAAAAAAAAAAAAAAAAGAGGAGGAATTTTTGTTTGATCATTTGATATACACCAGTTTGGGTGAACAGAGTTATGCCAGTTTAAACCTGTTGAATAGACAACCTACATGACCTTTAGAAATTTTAAAATTAAATTACTGCTGGTCCTTTAAGAAGTGTCATCACAGTAAGATCCAGACTGATCCCATTCTCTGAAGAAAAAAAAATAAAAATCATCTTCAGCAGGTAAACAATTCCCATTGCAAGACTGAGTAGTAGGTAGGTAAAAAATTAAACAATTCTCATTGCAAGACTTCACCCAGGAAAGAGACTTCTTTCCCCAGGGAAACAATCCAATTTTACAGTTATTAGAATTTCTGTTAAAGATACAGGCTTCTACAGTATAACTTTCTGTCCAGTAGATTAACAGAGAGCTTTTATGGGCAGAAGGAATCACTTATGATTACCTAATCTGGCTTTGTCAAAGCAAAGGTCATGGAACTCTTTACAGTAATTCTATCTCTTACTTCAGCTAAATCTGATTAGGTACAAATCTGTCTTTCAGAAGGAAGAATGGACTTTCTGTAAAGTCTGCTGGGTTCGGCTGGGCTAGAGTTAATTTTCACAAGATACTGGGACGGGACACAGACAGGATAGCTGACCAGAACTAGCCAAGAGGATATTCAATACCTATGCCATCATGCTCAGTATATATAAACTGGGGGAGATGGCTGGGGAGGGGGCAGGGAGAGGAGGGATTGTGGTTCAGGAATGGGCTGGGCATTGGGTTCTGGATAGTGAGCAATAGCATTGTGCATCACTCGTTTTTCATATTCTTTTACTAGTATTATTGTTATGATTATTTCTCTTTCCTTGTGTTGTCCTATTAAAGTGTCCTTATCTCAGCCCATGAGTTTTTTACCTGTTTGTTCTGATTCTCCTCCCCATCCCACCGGGGGCGTGGGGAGGGGTGAATGAGTGGCCACACGGTGCTTAGTTGCCAGCTGGGCCTAAACCACAACAAAAAGCATCAAGTGCAGGAGAATTTACAACATTTTTAAGTGATCTCTTCCGTTGGATGTTTATTTTTACTAGTTACTCTTATTCATTTAGTTTTTTATTTATTGGTGTATTTTACCTCTTTGTTTTAAAAAGCCCTGTAATTTCCAGCACAAATTATTGTGCAGTTTCTTCCCCCATCTAGCCTACTTGTGGGAAATTTTCCTTTCACAGAATGTATTTTTTTTTTACTTGACCTCTTGCCAAGATCAGATCCCCAAGAACATTCCTTTCCTTAGGAAAACACTGATCCAGAAGAATCAAATACAGTGATAATTTTGGTACACAGTAGGAACTGGCAGATTGATTTGGTTGTATAAATGTCGGCATCTAGTGCCATTCAAGCTGCATTAACATATCTAATCTGACCTCCAGCTGTCACTCCAGAAGAGCTCAAATCATATCTTATGTCATATCTGCCAGTTCCACATAGATATGCTAGGACATCTAAAAATGGCACTAAGCATCTAACTGTGAGCAACTAAATTCAGGCACAGAGAACTGTTCAGTTCACCTTAAAATAGACATCAACAGTTGGTCAACTAAGTAGCTTTCCTGATACCACTGGGAGCTATTCAGTTATGTGAACATAGATGTCTAAACCTATTTGAGACTCTAAGGTATCTCAGATGTCTGCCAGGACTAACAGATAAGGCACTAGACTTACTATAGACATGGACCTTTCTGGAGTGGCAGTGGGAAGCCATGCAGGGTACTCTAGGCCCTCTGAAAGTGTAGTAGTAGGAATTTATAGTAGTTGATTATGATTTAAGTAGTGAAAAATAATTTAATCTCCCAATGAAATTACTCTTATTCTCCACTGACTTCAGCAAAAGGCAACAGTGACTCACTTATTCTTAGATACCTAACTTATGAAGCTTATGAACCTTCTGTGTTGGTTTTTCTTTGAGTTCAGTGGGGAAATAACATGCACATCTATCTCTTTCCCAGTCAACAAAATAGTTTTATAGATATCACAGGATAGAAGCCTACAGGCAGGAGTAGAGGCAATAGTCCACCTACAAAGTTCCTGTTGTGTTAGTGTGGAAACTGACAGGACCTCTTCTGACAGGACCAAATATCAGCCTTAAGATAAGACTTTCACAGAGGGAATTTTTAAAGAGGTAGTTGGAAGAACAGGATTATACCACTCAGTTACATAACAGCAAAGATTTACTGACTGAGCAGGATGGGTATAATAGTGAGTGGATAATGATTTCATTTCTAGCAAATACACATACATGCTCTGTAAAAAGTACTTGCACACCAGTAAAGGCGCCTGGTCCAGTTGCAACCAGCACCATGACCTTGGGGAAACACAGCGTTCATGTTAGATGAATGAGCTGTCTTTCAGGGCCCTGAGGGCACAGCCAGTCTTACTGTCACTGACCTGCTCTTCTGGGGCCTCCCCCTTCCCTGCCAATGGGCCAGGACACCATTTCAGCCCCCCAGGGCCATCAGCCCCTGCCCCAGTGATGCTGCAGTGGGGCCGGTCTCCAGCTCCCCACAACCCTGCCGTGGGTCCCACGTTGAAGCCCAGCCTTGGCCTATTCCTGACACTGGGGAGGTGTCCAATGCCTGGGACTGGGCCTGTCCTGGCTGCCCTGCTCCTGGCTGGGACAGTGGGACAGGGCCTGCCTCCCAGACCATGCCCTGATGGACCCTGGGGGGTGCCTGGCCCCCAGCCCACAGGGAGCTGCTGGCCCTTACAGCGTTCCGATCCTGGCCAAGCCTTGTCTGGCAGCCTGGGTGTTAGACACAGAAGTTCCACCTTGGGCTCAGGCTTCTGTTTAGTGTCGGGCTTTGTCAAGCCCCGGGCTGGACAGACCAGGGAGTCGCCTTCAGAATTTCCTCGTGCTAAATTAAGGTGAAATGACACCAATCGGTTAAACATTTTATTTATGGCAGAAGCAACCTGAACTTGGGAGGCATAACAGTAGGTGGCAGGGTTTCTCACAACAGGAATTGGCACGGAACTACCTCAGTAAACTGTATAATCCATGGTAACCATATACATTAGTTCAGGGAATGAGAAGATCCCCCTGGTTGTGTCAGGAGGTTCAGAGCTTTGCTTTCTAGACTCCTTCTCAGAGAGGAGCCCAGGGGTGGCTGGATCTGCTCCTAGTCCCAGACTTGGTCAGCGGGTTTGTGTCTAAAGGGATGAGGTGTAGGGATTATGAAAAAGGAGAGAGAAAGAGAGAGAAAGACAGAAAGAGAAAAAGGAAAAGAGAAAGATTTCACCAGCCCTGGCTCCAGTGTTGCTCCAGTCAGCCGAGGGGTCCCGTTCTGGAGGGCACGTGCATTTGGGGCTTCAGTTCATGCCCTTTTATCATCTTCTGGCCCCTCCTTCAGGCAGGCACTTGAACTCATTAGGCTAATTAGGTGTCATGGGTGGTTTGTGCTTTCAGAACCTTCGGGAAATGGGTAGGTGGGCTTGGGGAGTAACATGACCCTTGATTGATCTCTGGCCATGCATGGCGAGCTGCCCCACTCAGCATATCTGAACACGGAGCTGTGCACCCTCCAGCGTGCCCTCCCCACCCTGGTCCTGTTGCTGAGGTCCTGTGCTGATCGGCTGCTTTTCACCTGTGGTTCCTTGCTGTGCAGGGTTTGTTGTTATGCAGAGTTTGTTAAGCAGAACTTGCCACAGCGTTTGGGACATTAGCTCTTTCAGTCTCTCACAGGCTTCCATGGATATATTGCTTCAAGGAGTGTTGTTTTCATACATAGTACTTTCTAATTTGACTGGTCAGCATGAACCACCAATGGCCTCATTCAGGTCAATCTCTGATTTTCCACATATCCAAAACCATCTACCAGCCATTACCTGGGTTACTATCACATTCTGGCTTCCTGCCGCAAAAGGGTATAAAGTTGTTATTTCCTCAGTGTTTCCTTATTTCTTTTCCATGCACACCTAAACCATTATAGGAGGGCACATGTAGTCCAGAGCTCATCAGTAAGCCCTCCCTTTATCTGTGTTTCTTCTGTCTTCCCAGTACATACCAGAATCATCTAGTAAGTTGAGTGGTGGGTAGATGTAACCAAGGTCTCACTTAATTGCATGGTGCTATTTGCCCTGTGACAGAGGTAACAGCACAGTTACTGAAAGCAGCAACAGTGGAGAGAGGTTTTACTATTTTGCTTTTCCTTGCTACAGTCCTTGCATGGTTTGATAAATTTCACAAGCAATTTACAAAACACTTGAAACAAGTATTTTACAGGCAGTTCAGATATGCTGTGTTTTAAATAATATTGTATGCTGAATAAGCACTGTACTCAAATATACAGTCTGCGCACAGATAAATGTATTGTGCAGTACACAGAAATTACTGTCTAATCACTTCTCTTTGTTCAAAACACTATATTTTTCCATTTAAAAATATTTTAAAAGATATCTTTGCAAAGATAACTATTAATAATGAAAACATAGATGAAGTCAGTGATATATTATTCTAGAAATACATCTCTGACACCAACTCCATTTCTATCCTCTACTTCAGAGAGAAATGTAAATTTTCTTTATGCAGTTATGCAGTAGTAAGTCTTAGCTCCATTAGTAGATAGGAGGTTTTCAGTCTTGTGTTCCAAATCATTTACTTTACTGATAGACTTATTCTTAGCCACTTACTTTAAGTTAAAGCTAATTTGAATCTTGTTTTAAATTGTGATCATGAATACCACAAATCAGTTAAACTTCATCAAATAAAGATAATACTAGTAATGACATGAACAAACACAAACATACTACGCTTCCCTTCGTGACTATGCTACAACTCATGTTTATCAGATTATTGCCTGTTCCTACACTTTGAAAAATAAATAATGAAAAAAAAAAAAAAAAGCATGGATGTCATGTCCAGCAGCCCTCAAATTGCTTGTCATTTTAATGTTTTCTTCTTTTACAGTTAATAAAAGCTGTTCAGCATCTGTGGAGCTGTAGTTGCTCTACAGAGCTCAAAGAACATTGTGAAGGACAGAGGAATCATGAATATTGTTTTAAAAATGAAGAAATGGAGACACAGAGTAACAAAGCAATTTACTTTAGATCACTCATCAGGCCACTGACAGAGCTACATGTTATCATTTGATGCATCCCTGAATGCCTTTAAAATGAGGTGTTAGTCATTTAAATTATTTGGAATTTGTTCCACAGCTGCTTGCGGACACAAGGTTAAAGGTAAGTTTTAAAAATTAGGTGCACAGAGAGCTGTTTTTAGGGCAGGGCTAAATATTACTACCTTTAGTACTTTATAACCACCACACAAGCATACATATGTATATGCACACACACACTGTCTATATTTTTTTAAAGATTTCAGGAGAAAAGATTCTTCCAGTCATTCTTATTTGATGTAACCATGCTATATTTATTATATAGTCCCTGAGGGCTTTTAAAATGATAATATGTTAGGGATTTTCAACTCTATGGTAGAAGTTCCCATAGTTTTAATTGTGCAGACAGAGCAGGTTATCAGCCTAAAAAAAAGCAAAATCAAGTGAAAGTTGACAGGTTTGACTCAAAGAAAAACAGAGACAGGAGTGGGAAGGAGAATCAACATGGAAGAAAAAGTTAATATGAACCCTCTGAAAACTGGTGCAACCAAAATCTGAAGAATTATAAAAGGAATGGAGCCATGAGCAATATTGGGAAAATTCTGGTCTCCCCACAAAAATAAATATGTTCTTTCCTCTGAGAAAAATTATGATAGCACCCCATATAATTCTGAAAGAATCTTTAGCTGGGAAAATAATTAAAATTAATCATGTTAACTCTTTTGCATTTTACAAAAGACATTCGATTCTATAAAAGACATTGCATCAAGTACATAAAATGACAGATCTATCCTGTCACTATTGTTTTGATGTTTTATTCAAATCCTGCATTTTCATCTCTCTTCAATATTTCTAGAGCACAGTCTCTGTAGAATCTAAGCATTAAAGCATATGATTTGCTTTATACAAGCATATGATTTATACTGCACTTTTCTAAACAGCATACTCATTACACATTCCATGGCATATTTTTTCTATTTATGAAACCAAAGATAATATTTAATATTTGTATAATTCCTGTTATTCCAAGGTATATAATTAGTACATACTTAAAGACTAGAGTTGTTATACTTGGTTATTGCCCAGAAGCTTGAACTAGATAGAATTACTTTTTGTGTATACAAACATTCTAGATATCCTGCTTTGTTGGACAAGGGCAACCACTAAGCAGCAAGCTTCAGACTACTGAAATGGTGTCCCCAGCACATGATCTGACATGAAACAAAGAGAGGAGCTGGCTGAGTAAGGATGAAACAAAAATGAAAGATAAGTATAGGCAAAATGCTAGAAAGCAGAGGTTAAAATCAAGTAAGGGAATGGGACTGTGGGTCACAAAGTAAAGGAAATGGGCCTAACTGGTATGAGCAGCACAAGTAATACTCTGAGAGCAGAAGATGGGACCACAGGTAAACAGTGGCTTGGTGAAGCTGAGAGATAAGACCACAGAGCTTAGTCACTTTGTTTTGAGTATGTATTTGTGAAGCCAGGTAGATAAATCAGGCTTGCAGCATTTAATAAAACTTATGAAGTGAGAGCCAGGCCACTTAATCTAGGCATCTAATCTAATCTGAATCTGATTTTTACAGTCACAGTGGTCAGAAGGTAAGGGCCTAGATGGCCTTACTTGGAAAGAGGTAATTATCATTCAGAGTGAGAATCTGCCTATATTAAAGCACCAGAGTTGGATAGGTAGTTTTATCCTCAGAGGCATTCAAAGAGGAATGTCTTTGTTAGTACTTGGAGCTGAAGACCCTTTGCAGAGCTAGCCCTAAATGTTTTTAAGCTACAGTAAGGGAGTTCATTGTCAAGGAACTTTAGCTTTCTTGTTGATCCAGAGAGTACCGTGTCTTAAATTCTACACTTCTGTGAAGTTTAATTGCTGATACTTTGAAATTTAAAACTTTGTGGAACTGAATTCTAACATTTTTTTTCCTCAGCATGCATTACTTAGCAAGCACCCTTTCGTTTCCTATATTGAGCACAAATTTCATATGTAAGTGCTTAACTCAAAATGGAGATGAAGTACAAAAAACTGAGGTGTGATTTTCAAACGGATTTTAGTTACTTTAGTTACTGAAATTGAATTCTGAATCTTGAAAGTTGGGTGAGATTATTCCCCCCAAAAAGTGTTAAATTCTCTCAGCCCAAATCATTGCCATAATTTTCCTTTATACAATATTGTAAAGGTTATTTCTTGGATGAGTTCTTCCAGGTGTTACTCAGTGGCTGACTGGATTTGTTCCACAAATCATTATCCTAAACTGCTTCATTCTTCTGCCTGGTAGTTGTAGCCCGAGATGGTTTTGGCCTTTACTCTTGCTTAGGGTTGCCTGCTACACTTAATAACAATGTGTTTCTGTTATTCAAATAAACAAACAAGTAAACAAGGGTTACCTGGTAATGAGATGGCAAGTTCATAACATTTATTTAGTACTTTTGACCATGAAATCTTTCTCACAACTGGACCTATATATATTATAATTTCATGAGATACCTGAAGTCTACTGTATTTGTTAAACTTCCTCAAAGTTCTACCTAACATATCATAGAATCATAGAATATCTCAAGTTAGAAGGGACCCATAAGGATCATAGAGTCCAACTCCCTGATCCTCGCAGGACTACCTAAAACTAAACCATATGACTAAGAGCGTTATCCAGATGCTTCTTGAACTCTGACAGGCTTGGTGCCATGACCACTTCCCTAGGGAGCCTATTCCAGTAACTGACCACCCTCTCAGTGAAGAACTTTTTCCTCATGTCCAATCTGAACTTCCCTTGACACAGATTCATACCATTTCCTCATCTCCTATCACTGGTCACCAGAAAGAGGAGATCAGGATCTCCCCTTCCACTGCCCCCCATGAGGAAGCTGTAGGCTACGATGAGGTCACCCCCATCCTTCTCTTCCCCAAGCTGAACAAACCAAGTGGCCTCAGCCACTCCTTGCTCCTCCTAAGTCTTGCCCTTGAGGCCTTTCACCATCTTGGTCACCCTCCTCTGGACACCTTCTCATAGTTCAATGTCCTTCTTATACTGAAGCGCCCAGAACTGCACACAGTGCTGGAGGTGGGGCCGCAGCAGTGCAGTGTAGGGTGGGACAACCACCTCCCTCGACCGGCTGGTGATGCTGTGCTTGATGCACCCCAGGACGCGGTTGGCCCTTTTCCCTGACAGGGCACACTGTTGACTCATATTCAGTTTGCCATGAACCCAAAACCCCAGATCTCTTTCTGCAGGCCTGCTCTCCAGCCTCTCATCCCCCACTTTGTAGGTATAACCAGGATTACCCCGTCCCAGCTGCAGAATCTGGCACTTGCCCTTGTTAAATTTCATGTGGTTAGTGACTGCCCAGCTCTCGAGACTATCCAGATCTCTCTGTAAGGCTTCTCTACCCTTAAGGGAGTCCACAGCTCCTCCTAGTTTAGTATCATCAGCAAACTTACTTAATATACATTCAATTCCTGTGTCCAGGTCATTTATAAAAACATTAAAGAGCACTGGCCCTAAAATATCTTAGAAGCAATCAACTCCTCAGTTTTATTTCCATTACGCAACATTTTCTCCTTGTTTTTTTCTAATTTTCATAGAATATTTTTGGGGTCTACATAAACCACCTCAACATTTCCTATTACTTTCTCATTATTTGTCAAATAATAGAAATAAAGCATTTTGATATCTTTGTCCATCTTGCTTTTGTAATTGCAGGAAAGTGAACTGATACACTTTAAGCTAATAAGATGCAGTTGAAATTTATCCTTTTAATGTTGATGGGGATTAAACTATAATGACTTCATGTTCAATTAATTTAATGAAAAATAAGTAAGGTTTTTCCTGTTATTACAGAAGTTTGGAAGATGAGAACCACATGAAAGTCTGTTAAGCCTTTTGCACCAACTGATAGGATGAAGATGGCCTGCGACATTGTCATAGCGTGCACTGGTTTCTCCACGTTTTTAGGTTTGGAAATACTTTTATTGCATTCCATGTTTGAATTCTATAATCCTATTTTTTTTAATAGAAATTATCATTATCATAGCAAGACATCTGCTGTCTGCAGTTAACACTTAGCCATTCAGGGACAGATTTCTGACTTTCAAGTCACTTTTTATTCCTTTATGACTATTTTGAGAGAGAAAATTATACTACACATACTTTTTATTCTGTTAAATATTGGACTATGATATATTTGTCATGAAAATCAAGGGAACACTGTCATTGATTTCACCTCAAACACTAAATCCATAAAAAAATCACTTTTAGGTTAGCTACTTTACTATGTACACTAGCAACCTCAGAAATATTCAGTAAGACTGCAGCTTAGTTTGTTTGCATGTCTTGTGTGAGTTACAAATGCAGGGAAATGAGTATTCTAATCCTTACAAATTGCAAAACACGCTTTCTTCAATGTTTGTCATCTCCACAGGCCCCTGTAAGTTTGACATGTATCATGGTTTAACCCCAGCCAGCAACTAAACACCACACAGCCACTCGCTTACTCCCCCGCAGTGGGATGGGGGAGAGAATCAGGAGGGTAAAACTGAGAAAACTCATGGATTGAGATAAAGAAAGTTTAATAGGTAAAGCAAAAGCCACACATGCAAGCAAAGCAAAACAAGGAATTCATTCACAACTTTCCATTGTGAAAGGTGTTCAGCTAGATCCAGGAAGGCAGGGCTCCGTCATGGTTACCTGGGGAGACAAACGCCATCACTCCCAACGTCCCCCCTTCCTTCTCCTTCCCCAGCTTTCCATGCTGAGCACGACGTCCCATGGTCTGCGATATCCCTGGGGTCAGTGGGGGTCAGCTGTCCCGGCTGTGTCCCCTCCCAACTCCTTGTGCCCCCCCATCCTGCTCGCTGGTGGGGTGGGGGGAGAAGCAGCAAAGCCCTTGGCTCTGGGTAAGCACTGCCCAGCAGGAACGAAAACATCCCTGAGTTATCAACACTGTTTCCAGCACAAATCCAAAACACAGCCCCATACTAGCTCCTATGATGAAAATTAACTCTATCCCAGCCAAACCCAGCACATTCTCCACCCCTTTTTCTATACCATTTACATCATGCTCAGGTCTCACACTATCCAATACATTCTCATTATGCACCACCACCCTTCCCATGCTTTGATACAATACAAAGATATCATTCCCTCAGTCTATGGAAATGTCTGTAAAATGTCCATAAGTGTCCACAAAATGTTCATTTAGTCCATTACTTTGGGTTCCATCTGTTATGGTGGTAACTTAGGACAGGAGAGGTGGTGTGTTGGGTGGTTATTGGGCACCAAAACCCAATAGGTCAGGTCACTGCTCCACTTGCATTGTTTCTTGTAAGGCTTGTCCTCCATTGGTGCAGGTGGTTCCTGCTATAGTAATTCCTAGAACATGAAAATCGAATCATGGGTTAGACAATTTAGAGGTATTTCCATTACAATCTCTACCCCTGGTCCCTTTGGGCCAGGTTATAGGGTTTAACATTGCAATTAACTCCTCCCTTTGCCCCTGCTCTGGCTTAGATTTATCCCCAGACTGCAGTCCCTTAGGAGTGTACCTGCTCTGTTGTGGACTTATCCATGGGCCAGACTGCTTTCAGAGTTGTACCTGCTGAGTGTGGCCTTACCCACAGCCACAGCTCCTTCGGAAGTAAAACTGCTCCAGCATGGCCCTACCCATGGCTGCAGTCTCTCCAGGGGTGTACCTGCTCTGTCGTGGGCTTATTTGTGGCCACACGCTTTGAGATGCTCCAGCGTGACCTCATGCCCAGCCACAGATGCTTCGAGGTGTACCTGCTGCAGTGTGGACTTATCCTTGGGCCACAGTCCTTTCAGAAGTATACCTGCTGCGGCACACACATAACCATCACACTTTGGGATGTACCTGCTCTGACATGGGCTTATCCATGGCCACAGACGCTTTGGGGTGTCCTGCTCCCACATGGACTCATCCACCGGTGACAGTCCCTTCGACTGGAGTTCACACTGGAGTTCCAGCCTGTCCAGTACAGCAGCACAGAAATGACAATGATGCCCTGGCCATCTGCCAGCCCAGGCCCATCGCCATTGCTGTTATCAAAATATTCCCAGGCACAGCAAAGGAAGATGATAAGCAGTACAGCAGTACAACAAGCAGCGAAAGCAAAAAGCAGCCACTAATAAGCACTAGACTCTAATATACAGTAAGGCAAGCAAGCCCCACGGCAAGCACAGACGCCTGCCGATTAATAGCTAAACAGCAATAACAGCTATAAATTCAATCTAGCACATTCTAATCAAATCTGTCGTTATCTTGAGCCCTTGGAGCCCCGTGTTGAGCACCAAAAAGGACTGTCATGGTTTAACCCCAGCAGGCAACTAAGCATCACACAGCCGCTCGCTCACTCCCTCCGCGTTGGGATGGGGGAGAAATCAGAAGAGTAAAAGTGAGAAAACTCATGGGATGAGATAGACAGTTCAATAAACCAGCACAGAGAGGTAGTTGTTGCATAAGATTTTTCTTTTAAGTGGTATTCTGGTTCATCAAAGGGTGTGTGAAAGCAGAAGTGATTCTACAAAAATATTTGAACTCTTAAATATTCAGTTCATCATAACTGAGCATGGATAACTATTATTTGCCACGTAAAATTACTGGCCCTTGAGCCTGTATTTTCCTAATCCTGTCCTAAGAAAGTTCTTGCAGCTAAGGATGCACAGAAACTAACCTCTGACAGGCAGCCATTTTTAGACATGGAAAGTTCGGGTACTGGGTTTATTAAGCATTATTGTTACCAAAATGAACCTTTGAGAAATTTGACTGAATGAGACAGCATTTCAGGAGAATAAAATGTATGAGGCAGCATTTCAGAATTTTATCTGAATGAGTCTGCAAATACGTCCTCCCTCATTTTCACTCAGCAGGATAAACAAAAACTGTAGATCACTACCAGCTGCACATTCAGTCAAGCTAGCAACAACTTTAAAAGCACAGAAAGCACAAATGTGTTTCATATGCAGGTTGGATATTTGCTAAGGTAGAGCAGTAAAGAAACCTGCAGCTTTAATTTGGAGATACATATATTTTCAAATGTATGTCTGCAGAGCTCATTTTTCAGTGTAGTTTTTGCAGAAGCCCAAGCTTTGACTTTGTTATTTGAAATCTGAAGATAAAACAGCAAGCAAAACCAGAAAGATAGAGACTGAGATAACAAGATTAGGACTTAAAAATAGTACTCAAACCTGTCAAGGACAAAAATTCAGCAGATTATTTGTCTAGACGATGACTTTATAATGTAAGAAATAAACTTTCTAGAGCAGTGAACATGTGAGCCACAGTGACAACTACAATTAAAACTACTGTATTTGTGAGACCTATTTTCATAGTATGGATGTGACCAATGGTGAGTTTTTTTGCAAGTGGTAAATTTTTTCCCCTACCTCTCTTTGGAATCTGAGGGCTCTCTTCTTGCCTGTTGCCCTTTACTTTCTCAGTGCTGTATCTCCTTGCAGGGGTTTCCACTAGTGTATCCTAAACAAACCCTTCAAAAAGACCTGTATTCTTTCAAAGTCATATATCTCATCTTAGGCAGCTCACTAATCTCTCAAAACCTGGATGACTAAACCAGACTCATAATTTCCTGTTTCTGAACTGTCTGAAGCTTTCCTTTAAAGTTTTCATGCTACCACCCTCTGTCATCCAGAACCAGAATTCTCCTTTGATACTCTCCTTCCCCTTTTCCTACAACTTCCATATCATAACCAAACCCTTTCATGACTTGCTCCACATTTTAAAAATGTCCTGTATACATCTGCCCACTCCTATGTTTGTAGTTTTCTTCTGACATCTGTCAGTCAAAATAACCCCTCCACATCAGGCTTAAGAACACACATTTTATAGTGCTCCTCTAGCATTAATATATGTAGTTTATATGTTTTATATAAAAATACATTTGTATATATGTATGTATGCATATATAAGCACACATGAGTATATCAATAAAAGAATACAAACAGTATCGAAGAAAGAGTGGACAATTTGTTCCACATGTAAATGTCATGTGTAAGTCACTTAAAAGAGCTATGAAACTTTATATTGGTTGTAAATTTGACCACACATCTATCCCTTTTACCTGATTAATCCACCTAATCTTAGAAATCTTTTTCTTCATTCTTCCACTATCACTTAAGTTTCTACTCACCCTATTTAATAAAGCTTTCCAGTATAAAAACTAGGTGTTTTCCATAAAGCATCTAGAA
>JAVJGG010000008.1:21917866-21949570 GCA_035590195.1 Aviceda cuculoides | reverse complement strand
CCTGGCCTTGAACACTGCCAGGGATGGGGCAGCCACAGCTTCTCTGGGCAACCTGTGCCAGTGCCTCACCACCCTCACAGGGAAGAACTTCCTCCTGACATCTAATCTAAATCTGCCCTCTTTCAGTTTAAAGCCACTACCCCTTGTGCTATCACTACATGCCCTTGTAAAAAGTCCATCTCTGGCTTTCTTGTAGGCCCCCTTTAAGTACCACCATAGGCTGCTATGAGATCTTCCCAAAGCCTTCTCTTCTCCAGGCTGAACAACCCCGACTCTCTCAGCCTGTCTTTGTAGGAGAGGTGTTCCAGCCCTCTGACCATCTTCATGGCCCTCCTCTGGACTCTCTCCAACAGGTCCATGTCTTTCTTATGTTGAAGGCCCCAGAGCTGAACACAGTACTCCAAGAGGGGTCTCACGGGAGTGAAGTAGAGGGGCAGAATCACCATCCTTGACCTGCTGGTCATGCTTCTTCTGATGCAGCTTTCTGGGCTGCAAGTTGACTTTCTGGGCTGCAAATACCCATTGCGAGGTCAAGATTCTCATCAACCAGCACCCCTAACTCCTTCTCAGGGCTGCTCTCAATCCATTCTCCACCCAGCCTGTATTTGTACTTGGGATATGCCATTAAATACATCCAATGATAATTTTTATAAGCACAGTTGTGTATCTCAAAGTACAGTTCATCTCTAAGCTAAATGGTTTTTTTAATGCAATTTTAAAAACTATGAAAAATAATATCATTAAAATATGTATTTGCAATGGAACTGATAACTTAAAAGCAATTATTTTAATTGATATGTTGTGCCTGCTTCAGTTATGAGATTCAGTCTCCCGAGAAAAATAAAGGGCAAATCCAATTTGGCATACATATAATTTCTTCTCAAGCCAACAGATGTGTCATTCAATTCAACATCTGCTTGGCTTGTACTTCTAGTGATAGCTGATGTATGTGAATTTATAATTTATATGAAATAATCAAAGAGCGGGTTGAAAATTTCCCAGAAACTAAAGATTTGCCTTTAAGAAATATTATGAAACCTGCTCGGTTTTATTAAACAAAAGATGTTATTAGAGATTAAAAAAAACACCTTGTATTTGGGCATTAGGTAAAAAGAAGCAAAATGTTTGAGGCAGTTCTATTAATAAAGATGCACTACGCAGGGAGTTCCAAGTTCGCTTTAAATGTTAACTGTAATATCCAGGTCTATCATGATGAAAACAGAACTTAAACATCAAACATATAAAATACACATAATTAATTAATACAGAAAGCTGTAAGTGCATGACAGCTGTAGCTAAAATAATGTGTGAATGCACTTGCATAAATTCAAGTATGTTTATGGTGGATGCTTCTAATATTTATATTGTTATTTTCAAGTCAGATAGTATCTATCTGACATTGGACCAGCATCATCAGTTTATGCTCCAATAGACGTAGGTAGTATGAACTAAATAGAAAACTAGTATATGAAATTCATAGATGTTTCCATAAACATCTTTTAAGGTATTTTAAAGTGAAATTTAGGGAGCAAGGAAGAAACCCAGCTAATCGCCCTTTTATCCCACAAAACAATTAAAATGTTTGCCTAGCTCCAAATCTGTGAAGTTTAGAACACCTAACTTTTCAGGACTAAGATCTCAAGTTAACTTTCAAATTCTTTATCTGACTATCCAGAAACTCAATGTCTATGACTGAACTAGTTACCCTAGTCTCTTTTTCTAGCTACTGGAGAGTATCAGGGACCTCCAGAGGGCAATTTTCATACTTGGTTTAGGTGTTTAACATAGGTCAAATGAAGCACTTTGTAGATACAGCTCTTCTTGACTCTGAAAAGTAGCCCAAAATGAACAGTGTATGTGATTATTATTTTTTGTTAACCTCTAGAGTACTATTTAATGAATCCTAGCCTACATGCCTGCTTGTACTTGAAGAAGTACTTGAAACTTGACAGCGACTAGCTGCTCAACTTTCACAGCTAAGCTGCTATAGAGTTTACAAACATTATCCTCTAACGTGTGTTAAAGTAACTAAAATAATATGAATTGAATCAGTGGATGTAGGTGATACTTGTAATTTAAGAATGGATTTGGAAAACAGCAATGCATGGTTTTGCAGATCGTCCCAGATTAGTACAATTCCAAGACAAAATGGTTTGACAATGACCCTTAGATTTGTTTTAAAAAAGCAGACATTTGACTAAAAAGAAAGGAAGTAACCTAGACTGCATAAAAATGCTACTTGAATATTTTCTTCCATTCTGGTGTCCGCTTCAAGAAAAATGCTGACATACTAAAGGAATTTTAAAGGATGTGTACAGAAATTATTCGGAAGCTTGAAAATAGGCTTTATAATGACAGTCTTAAAAAGTTCAACATTTTCAGGTTATTGAAAAAGTAAAAAGGTGACTTAATTGCTATGTATCAGTACTTAATTGTGAAGAAAATGTGCTTCTGCGTGGAGAAAAGTTACTCAATTGCCTGCCACTGGTTACTCAGTTTCCTGCTACTGTGGCAGTCAAGATTTTACACTGATGAACACTTTCATCTTTTTTACACTTATCACAAAATTTCGGATGTTAAGTAGCGAAATAGCCTATATAAAATTGTAATGGAATAGTGTCATTGCCCTTAGTAGGCTATGATACCAAGGTCAAATTAGTCAATTAATTTCTTGCAGTTCCTTTTATTCTAAAATATATGAAAAGGATTATAGTCAATAAATGCCACATCTTCCACATTTTTGCCTCCTCTTCCAACCTGCTGTTAATCAGGTCAATATTTTTAAATCAAGTAATTTTAGGTTATGATCATGATCCAACTACAACATCATGTGCAAAACATGATCTAATTAATACATATATGATTTCTATGATTTCTTATACTTTTGCTCTGGAGTCATATATCATTCCTGAAAACAACAGTACTATATAGCATGTTCAGTTGTTCTGTTGACTTCCAGATTACCTTTATACAGCAAGAGGGGATTAAAAGCTTAAACATCTCATTCCAAGAGACAACTTTCATCTGAGATATGTATACATCAGTCTCTAGCAGATACAATGAGGGTGTATTTTAAAATAAAGAATGAAGAGGGGAGCCTAAGTGTATAACCAGTAGAGATATACCCCTAAAACTGATAAGAATCCACTACTGTTTAAAAAAAAAAAAAAGAAAAATCAAAACCCCAGATATCATAAAATGTTACTACTTATGTTTTTAAAATAAAGTTTCTGGGTGTTTTGTACTTATGTTTTTAATAATCTCATTTTAAAACTCTCTTGAATGTGAAGACAATACCACAATGAGAAAACAGTTGGACAGATTCTCAGTTAGAATCAGTTATAGAAGTTCTGTTGAAGGTTATATTAAATGCAACTGCCCTCTCTGCACTTAAAACCGGGGATGTGGCTGGGAAAGAAATAATTCAATGGTGACCCATATAGGTGAGCAGTGAAAATGCTGATTATGTTCTATTTACATGCACACACACAGAGGCACAAAACAAAGAAGTTACTTATGAGGATGATTACATTCTAAAGTAATCAGCTTTTTAGAAATTATAATTTCTTTTTGATACAATTGCATGATTTCAGCCAACTTAACATATCCAGTTCCTACCTGAAAAAGTTGTGTGATCTGCTGTATTTCTTTTTAGAAGTGACTGTGTTTCTTTGACATTCTGGTTAATGTTTACAGTTACTGAATTAGTTTGAGAAGCTGTTAAAAGCTTTGGGGATCACTGTGAATGAAAATCATTACTCTTCTTCATAACAGTGTGCAAAAAAGTCTGCATAAAATAAATATTTTGGGGAAAGATTTTAAAATTGAATTTGTTACACCAGTAGATAATCATGATAAAAATATGCTAGTCTGAATATTCTGTGTACCTACAATCATGTTACAGTTAAAAAACACAGCACATACAATGCCATAACCATTGCTGAATATTTACTAAATTGTTATTGTTGTGCATCTTTTATATTAAGCTGAGCACATGTTGCAACATTGACGATTTATAACAGCAAAGCAGAGGTGTGTAAGAGTCAAAGACTCTTACCTTCCTACTTTACAGTTTCTGTCAACTGGACTGTTTTCCCCTGTTCCCCCAGACTGTCTTTGATCATATTCAAGGAACATAATACCTGTAGGTATATATAAGAAAACAAGGAAAAGGAAAAGGAAAAGGAAAAGGAAAAGGAAAAGGAAAAGGAAAAGGAAAAGGAAAAAAATTAAAAGGAAAAGGAAAAGGAAACAGAAACGGAAAAGAAGAAAAAGACAGAAAACTATAAAATCTTAAAATAATTGACTATTAAAAAGAAATCAAAAACATGCAGCATTTTATTAGTTGTAGTTGTATTTTAAAACAAAGGAATCACTGTATAACAAAACAGAGGGTAAATGTCACTCCTGTTTGAATTGTGGCAGGGAGTGAAAGGAAGCTAAATAATGTGTGGCTTTGCACTGCAAAAATAACAATGATATTGTACACAGAGGCCAATTCTAGTTGGAGGTGGTGGGAATCTTTGACTTTGGTGAACACACAGAGTAAACCTATGTCTTAAAACTACACTTGTGTTCTCAAAATGCACCTAGAAAAATCAGGTCTCTCACAAGTCACAGTAAGGGGTAGCAGTACCACTTCAATGAGTGGCCCAGAGATTAACCAATTTACCAAGAAGTCCTCTGTTTTCTGCAGACGAGCTTGAACCCTCTTGTCTCACATCCTCAGTATTAATCTAGATACATTTTGAAATATGCTTGCATGCCTTTTACTGGGGGGGGAGGGGGGAAGAATAATTTTGAATTATAATAATATATAATTGTAATAATAATGGAAAAGACATCAGAATTCCCATCTTTTTTAAAGGGCATATTATTCACCTTTTCTCTGCTTTGGTGTTTCTTCTTTGGCCACTTTGCTGATTATTGGTGCTCAATTTTCTAAATGTATGAGGAACTGAAATGTTTCCTTGAAAGCCATTACACAAAGGACACTGCTGAAATCAATTCCATAACTGCAAAACAAATGCGTGAAACCCTAGCTTCTCTACTGAGGATTCAAGCTGTTCGGGTACAATGTAGTCCAAACACTACAGAGCTACACCCGAGATAATAAGAGATCTACTAGCACAGGCATATGGCTTCTGAATCAGATCTATTGGGTGTCCATGCAGCTTAGCTTGCAAGTAATCATATCATATCTTTCTATAGATATTCTGCAAGATCTAGTTACAAAAGATGGCTAGGAGGTACCTGTGTCCCCTCAAAAAAGCAAAACAGAACATCGAAGTGAGAAGCACTTTAGTATACACGTAAAAAAAAAAACCCAAACACACCCCCCCCCAAAAAAAACCCAGAAAAATAAAAAAACCAAAACAAAACAAAACAAAAGAAAAAACAACCAAAAATTCCCCAAACCAACCACAAACCAAGACAATCAAAAAACCGAAACCCCTAAAACTCTCAGTTCTCTACATTATATTTGCAATAGTTATTTCAATAATTTACATTAAAATTCCTCAATTAAAATTTTAGGATTCTTTCTGCAATAAAGGATATACAAAACAAAATGAAAAAAAAAAAAAAAGATGCAGGATTTCTTATATCTAATACTTAGAATTCATGTAAATATTTCCTTAACCTGTGATATTTTAAATGCTGAAACAGACAAAAGTGTTCTCACTGAGATGGCTTCCAGGATGTTGATAGCCTAAATCATTGAACCAAAAAATGTTACTTCAGCTGGCATTAGCATTCTATAAGTTGACAGGCACCACTGAAGCAATACTCATTCCATCACAGCTATCTATCCAGTTACGATTTTATTATGCTATTATAAAAAGTAACACATATTCATATAAACAGTGTGTTAGTTTAATAATATGATAATAAAGCCCGTTCTTTATACAAAAATTATTTTATGAATGATCATAGTACACCTCCAGGAATGCTTAGCATTTCTCTTCTTTCTTTCCTTTTAGTGTCTGTCTGTTATTTTATTATCCTTAGGACCCAGTCTAGTGAATGATTCTGAAGGATGAACAGCTCTTATGTAGGGCTGATACCTTTCTTTGGAATTGGCAAGGGCTTTCATTTGCAAATGCAAGTTGCATTTGATTTTAAATGGATGTAAAGTTATCTGAAATAAATAGAATAGAAATAGTAAAATGGAATTAAAATTTGTGCTACAGGAACATTTAGCAGGCTGTGGTTGTGTTAGAGTAGCAAAAGTTTCATTTCTTCTTATGGAATGTGGATAGAAAGAATAGTTTACTTGAAATTATTTTCCTGGACATCCAGGACAGTATGAAGAAGGAAAGAAAAAGTAACTAAAAGATAATAATTTTAAGGTGGTTTTGTAGACTGAAATTGAAAGTGCTATACTTCTTAGTATATTTTTGCTTCAGTTTTGTACCTTAAAAATGTAAAAGAAGATAAAACCTTTTGTAGTGTTGCTGCTCTTACAATTAAATTGCATTTTATTCAAACAGAAAGTACCCTTGTGTCAAGAAGGAATCTATGCATTTTCATTCTTTTCTTCCTTGTTTTCTCTGCACACTTATTTCTTCTTTTATTCTAATTAGGTATGCAGGTGTTGTGGCATAAATATCTCCTGAAAAGTCATACTGTCATAAAAGTCATGTAATTATTAATTTCTCTCCAGGGATGAAAAAATATTTATGATATTTTTTATATTTTTGATGGTTGGACTCGATGGTCTTGTAGGTCCTTTCCAACCTAAATGATTCTAAGATTCTATGATTCTATGATAAGAATGTATAAGCTGCATACACCAAAGTCTATATAACCTGTGTCCTGTACACAAAGAGGTAAATATTGTTTCAGCTTTCATTTTAAACCATTTAAACACAAACAAAACCATAATATATTTGGATTATCACTTCTAACCATTTTGACAAGAGATTTGCAGTTATGCAGACATGATTGCAAAATGGCAGTGACAAATCTGAGATATTCTTTAAGGCTGTTGTTAGAAATATTTAATTGACACAAAAGTAAAATGCCAGACTTCATGACAGATAGTAAAGCTTTGGTAAAATTTGTACAATGCTTAACTTAGGAAAGAATACTGTGGGTTTAATAAATTGAGAAGAAGTAATTATTTTGCAGGCTCCAGTGTTCAGTAAAGAATGTATTTTAAGGGAGGATAAATTCGGCAAGATGATATCTATTTTAAAAGCTGGGCGTGGAATTACATATAGAAAATACATAATTTGCAGACCTGTTCTTGAGTTCCAATACAGTTTCTGTTAGCAAAATAGCAGGATAGTTGAATTCAATGTGTATTTCTCATTTAATTCAGTTAAGGCAGAATTTCTTATATCTGTGTTTCTCTTCTTGTCTATTCTTCTGTTATTGTTCTTGACTTTACCTCAAGGTAATAAATTTGATATACAAGGATACCTAATCTGGCTTGTGTAGACTATGGATATACTACACAGTGCAGTGCAACGTAATTATACTTGAATTCATTTACCTAACCTAGGAAGGCAGCCTAGCTGAAGTGGCACAGAATATTTTGTTGGTGTAGTCTCCTGTCATATCGTGTGATTCAATAGGACAAGTTTTAAAGTCTTTTAGAGGTTTGGGCGCAGTACTACAGTTCACAGAACACTCTGCTTAGGACCAGTTAATTTTCATTCTTAGAATTAGGACATATGGATCAAGACAGAGAAATACAGGTATATCTTTCTTTGCTTCTATGCCTTTCCTCATGAGTGCTTTTCTTTAATATTTGCTACTTTACATTCTATTACACTAAACAGTCAGCATAGTACACCCCCTGACTTAGAGTACTCCTTTTTTATTCAGTCAAAATATTGCATAACACCAGAAATTAAGTTAAAATGAGAAGGGTAGGGGGAAATAGGGAAGAAAAGGTGCTGTATGCTATGAACTCCGGCTAAGGAATCCAATGAAACTTAACATCTACACGGATAAGAGGATGACTGAAGCATATTAAAACAGCCATTTTGTCTCTTCATGAGGTATGTGGAATGATTGCAAAGGAAGAGAAGAAAAAAGTGGTTCGTTCTTTGTCAGAATGTGAACCTACACAGCGTGCATGAAGAGACATTAGCTTTAGTAGCCTGGAGATAGTTTATAAAAAACCAAGTCAGTTATCAGACTGTGTTACTAGATTTTGAGAAATCCTGCACTTCTAATAGAAGTGAAGGTTTGGGAAGATGGTGTTATCATGTAAGAACTCTAAATGAGAAAGCAGTTTTGGAAGCATTTATAATAACACAAGATGATGAGACAAGCTATAATTTCAGAGTTAGGGTCTCATTATTTTGAAACTCTGATTTGAACTGAAAATAAGTAAAGAGAATTTGTGATGTTACAGAAAACGAGAGCAGATGGACAGCTATAACTACTAAAGATGGGTCAGCGAAATACTACTTCTTTATGAAGCCTGTCTTTCTAAGCAGACTGAAAAGATTATTAACTTTACACTAAAAATATTGTATACTTGTACACAAGAAACAAACAAGATACACATTTAGCATTCTTGATAAAAATTGCAAAAGCATTTTAACAGAGCAATATCTATACTTATTTGCTCTTATATTAATAATTTTCTTGGCTTTGCAGGAAGATGAATTACAGATCTTAAATGCTTCATATTGTGAAAACAAGTACTGAACAGAAAACACAGGCATATATACTTTTTTCACCTCCTGAAATTATTCATGTTCTATATTCAGTGCAAGCTGTGGCTATTTATCCTGTAATATAATTGCAATACATGATTTTGCTTGTTCAATATTACCTTTATATTACCTCAACAGCACTAAACTTACAAATACAACATTACTACAGCTTCATCTGTCAAGTATTTTACAGTCTCTGGAGTCATCATAATCTTTAGAACAAATAAAAGCCTATTTCTCAAAAGCTGGATGCTGACACACAGATCAGAGTGATATCTAAATTTAAGGTTATGAAGAAAATGCAATCATGTTGCACACTTATATACAATGCTTAGAAATGCTTGGACCATTTAGTGATGCAACTGTTCCCATGGTGAGTATATATGAGCAGTAAAAAACATTCTTGAAAACATAAGTTTTATAGAAGAATGAAGATAAAAGGAAATAAAATTAAGTTTATGTACACCAATTAAAGAATATATATAGAATATATAGAAATAAAATTTCCAAGAAATCAGACAAGTATCGGAAGCAGAAAACATTTTTTTTTAAATAATTGATAATGTTATTTAGAGTTCTGTTATCTACAACTCACAGAACACGTTGCAAATAACTTTAAGTTAAAAGAAAGTTTAAAAATAATGGAAAGTCTAATTCAGATCTCTGGCACTGAAACAGATGTGAAAGCACCCTTTGAAACTGGGTTTGTCATCTGATGAAATGTCTGACAAAAGATTAAAATCCAGATTACCCAACTATACACCCAATACTGTTAAAAAAATAAATAAGTAAAATAAAAAGGTGATACGATAAGAACTTATAAATGCTACATAAAATTCAAGTAGCAACATACAATGATAGAAGGTGATATGAAAGAAAGAATTTGCTGCCACAGGGCAGCTTATTCTTGAGCACATAATGTCTCAGAACAGTTTTCTTTAGTCCCATGATTCTTAAACAAAACCAGACTTATGGGAAAGGAGCGGCAATGTCCCCAGCTTAGGACATCTCAAAGGTCCATGGACCTCATTGTCATACTTTGCATTTGTCATTTCTACAACAAGTATTCTACATCATAGAGTCATTCTGTACATTACAGTAAGTCTGACACTTTAAATTTGTCCTTTGTGAACAGCTTGTCTAATCTACCTGGGCTCAGATTACTACAAACTGGTGGTGAGACCTGGGTCCTATGTCTTCATGCTTTCAGACACTTCGGCTTTTCTTTGGGAAAGAATTGAAAAAGGTGGATTCTCTGTCTCAAATTTCAAAGCAGCTTGTATCACACAGAAGCCAGTAGGCCAGATAGATAGAATCTAAAGGACTGAGCAGAGTAGAAAATGACTGAAAGAGAAGTGTAGAGTAAAACCCCATGAGACTATCCTGAGAGCTCTGCAAAAAAGGACATCAATTCAATAACCAATTTAGAACTGGGGATGTATATGTTGCGTTGATGATACAACTGTGTTTTTCTCCCCCTTAGAGAAAACAAATGAGTTACTGATACTCTGTTTCAGGCTGAAATATTACAATTATTGGAACTTTAGTCAATTCTAGTGGAGACTGCTTTTTGTCATTGCTGTTAGTAAACAAGCAGTCTGACAGGGAAATACAGATCTCTTTTTCTTACAAGCTACTTACTCCAATGATTGACACACATTTAAAAGTTAGTGTGTTTTCTTCTTATCAAAGACTCACTATAGTTTTAAGTTCAAAGAACTCTCATTATTTGTCATTTAAGAAAAATATACTGTTAGTTCTCCAAGTAAGTTACTCAGTCTTATTGATCCAGCTGATTTTCCCTTTCAGCCTCCTGGGAATAGAAATATATATTCTAGTATGAGACTTTGAGCTTTCTTCTGTTCTTGCCCTTGTGGGAGAGCAAGAATCCTAGCAGAATTTGTAAAAACAGTTGCTTCTTCCCCTCCAAATCTCTTGTTCAGTCTTGCATCTGCTGTGCTACCAAGAGAACACCAAGTGGCACAATTTATTACATTATATATATATATATACACCTGCACGCATACTCCTTTGTGTTCATGAAAGACCATCTCCCCAGGCAAGCTTCATTTCTCCTGTGCATTCAGTGGTCTTAGCAGAAGAAAAAAACCACCAATTTTCCCTGAAAGAAACAAAGTGAGGCTATGGAAAATACTGTAACACTTTTCAGTAATATTTTTTACCGCAAGTGACACAATGCCTGCAACTTGCAGGCAGTACACTGTCTTGCAACTGTTGCATGAATGACATAAGACCAGCTAGTTTCACCTGAGGAAAATATCCCTTTACTTTGCTTTGATTAAATTATATAACATTTGATTGGTCAAATATATTCATCCATATCTTGATAGGGCTTTTCTCCTATGTTAAAAAATTTCATATATACTAACCTGATGTAAAAAAGCATGCCTTGACCTATGGGGACATCATTTTAAAATAAAAATGAAAAAAAAAAAGCAAACCTCTTGTCACAATCAAGGTGCAGAAGCTTACTAATTTACAATACATTATTAAGAATAACAGAAATTATTTGGAAACATTGTTACAGAACATGGCGATAGCAGTAAACCCATTCAGGTAATTCATTAGAGGCTGAAGTTAAATTATTTCTCATTCTCATGAGCTAAGACCATGTACTTGAACAAACAACATGACGGAGTTAACACAGTAAATTGTTAATACCTGTTAACTGGATTTGGAGGCCATTCCACTAGTTACAACCATTCCACAAGGATAATATTTTATTCTTTCTGTACAGTATTTAAGGCCTTTCAAAGTACAAGTGTGTGATATAATGAAGAGCCCAAAGACGTTCCAGGATTTGCCTGCACTAGAAAACCTGGTTGCTTTAAAGTACATGTGTCTTCCTAGCAGATGCACAAGTATGCCACTTTATAGATTTTGTAATTATACAGCCAAGAACCAAAATAAAGTAACATATGATAGTTTTACAGAAGTACAAATTGTGTCCTTTTGTACCAGCACAGTCTGAGGGGCTTTGTTTCTATAGTTATATTCACAAGTAAGATAAGTGTTACTGTAAAATGTAAAACATACAAACCCCCCAGAGATTCATAATAGCTTAAAAAAAAAAAAAAAAAAAAAAAAGTCTCTTACAAACAAACTAAAAGTTATGTCCTGAATAAAACTCTTTACTTCATATACTTTCAGCTGAGATACTGAAATAAAAGGTAACACACAGAAAACTCCTTGGAAGACTCATACAAGTTAGCTTGGTTAAACAATTTAAATCAGTTCCAATACTCTCTACCTCCAAAAGCTTCCATCACCTCCTAGTAAACCCCAAAGTCAAAGATCTACCTTTTTTTATAGCCAGTAATATAACTTTAGTTTTTAGAACAAAACCTGCCCTAGAAAAATCCCGTGCTAGGAAAAAAAAAAAAAAAAAAGACAGTGAAGTCTATTTCTATTTATTGAAATTTTTAGCTTTTATTGACATGAATACCTCTACACTAACTTCACAAATACAGATCTTCAAAATCTTATGTAGGAGTCAAACATCCAAATAATAAATGAAGTCATTTTATTTTTCTCAACTCCAAAGAAAAGACATCAAAATCTACAGGGAAAGCTACATAATTCCTTTGGGTCGTATATGGAACAGAATCCATACCTGGAGTATTTTCAAAGAATGAGACCCTCCTGGTTTACAGATCCTTCTCTTTTTTTTGAAGTAAAGCAAATCAGGTGTGTAAGTGTTGGCTGCTCTTACCTAGATCCATATAATGGATATGATAATTCATTGCAGCTCCAGTGACACCAGGACAGTTGCTTGACTTGAAACTAAATGAACTGACCCTAGACCCTGAAACTAAGTCTCATTATTTCATCACACGCCCTTTGCAAATTTCTTGTTTCCTCCTTCTGTGTCTGTTAAACTGTATCCAACATAAAGCCTGAGTGACAAAAAGCAAGACCCCTAGTGATGAATACAGAAGAATTCCTAATTTCCTGTTAGGTCTTTCTGCATCCCATGCAGCACGCAAGCTACGTCAGGTTACCGCTAAAGCAGGCAGCGCGCTGCAGGTAACCACCTTCAGACTGGGAAAGGAACACAAAGAACACTTTCAGTTATACTTTTGTTCCATTCTTTTTTTAAATACCAGGCACAAATCCATTACTTAAGGCCCTTCTGGGTAAACGACAAAACTTCTGTTAACAGATCTAATAGAGCAACATTTTCAGAGTGTTTAAGCAGAGGGATGCCTCGTATCCACAGATGTGTATGAGCTAAGGATTGCTCAGTTCTAGCAAGATGAGGAGAGCTCTTGGAACATACAGACGTAGGATTCCAGGTCTTTGTGAAACTTTGCAATTAAAGAAGTATGACATTTATGAATATTTATGACTAGGAAGCAGCTGAGAGTGTTTGCAGGATCATAATTTTAGAGTAAGGTGTTCACATTGTATTCAAATCCCACTTAGATACATAAGTGCTTTTGATGTATGGGGCCCAAAACTTTTTTGAGTTAAATGCCCTTTTTCAATTCTGTATTTGAGAAATCCCTAAAATGGCTGCCATCTCATTCACACTGAGGCTTTAAAATTCAGGTAAATAAATTCATCACAGTTCTGTGACCCTTGAGCTTTTATTTTTTAGTCTTGTGGTCACAGAGCACCTAATATTTCATACATATATTTTTGATTATTCAAAAAAAGTAATTGTTCCCTAAATTGGCCAGAAACTTATCCTGAAAAATATGTCATTCTGATTAGTCAGTGTTTACTGCTTTCCTTCTCATTCAGCGAGAAATATTTTTGAAATTACACTCATACCTTAATCCCCTGTTGTCATTGCTGTAAAAGGTGGACACAGGTCTTAATTTACAATGTTAAGATGTTCATTCTTGTTTCTAATGTTAGCAGTAAGAAAACAGCTTTTCTTTGCATCTGTTATTCACTATACTGATGCTTCCATTTCTAGAAAATGTAATAAATTCTTCTCCTGAAGTATTTTGGTTGAATTATGTCAGGTTCAGAGTATTGTTAAGCTTTATTGCATTCAGCTGGATCTCAGAATCTTGCAGAACCATTCCTAATGGAGCTAGTCAAATAATTTCTTCTCTGTTACTATTTTTTTCAAACAGATTGCAGTTGTTTCTTGTTGACAGTCACAGCTTCATTACCAACTATCCTCCGCAAATTCATGGGTATACTTTTTAAAAAATCACTGAGAAAAATAGGCAGCCCCTTGCAAATACACTTTTATAAGAATTGGTGAAAAAGTATGACAAATCTTTTTTACACATAAATATTCTATTTCTTTTTCCTAAGTCAACTAAGTATGGAAGTGCTTTTGCCATTGAAAAGATATATATTTAGTAGAAATGTACATCTGTAATTTCACTAAGTACAGCTAAAATAGGCTAGGATTGAAAAATGTTTTAACTTGAAATCTGTAGACTTCTACCTAGATTTTCAGTGAGAAATAATGGCAAAAAGCCATCCTGTGTTTGTCTGCAAAAATTGCTTCATGGTTAGAGAAATATCTACGCACATCACAGGAGAAGAGAGCTGAAGGTCAAGAGGTTAATTCTACTTACTGCAACATATATTCTGCAACTGACTTGTATCTGTGTGATCTGCAGAACTCTCACTTAATAGGGAAGGCTTAAAGAGAAAGAAAAACAAATTCCTTTTAATGATAGTTCAAACCACTAAGATTTACTGAAGGAAAGGAAGGCTAATATTGGGGAAAGGGTGTTGCTCTATTTTCATCTTGTTCTTTGTTGTCTTTATGTTCAGAGAAGGACAGGAGAGTGTTTGAAAGCATTTTTTTTCAAGAGAAATCAAAGGAGAAATAATGATGGGGAGGGTGAGCTTTTATCCTTTAAAAAGAAAGCCTTCTACAAAAAGCTGCTACCCAAAGCCATGAACATACAACAAGGTGAAAAGCAACACAATCCACTTACAAAGAAAATTGTGGAAATAACAAGTCTCCAAGTATAAGCATCATTAATTTAAAAAAAAAAAAAAAGTGTGGGCATGGGCCATTAAATGGACTATAATCTGTTCAGTGAGTTTAATGTAAGGGTCATTATGAATTTAGTGCTTATTAATGATTTATAATGCAATGGCAGCTAGAAGTCACTCCTGGGGTAGACACACCAATGTGCTATGTTGCTTCTGCATACTGATTAAGTGAAAGACTCAATTCAGAGAACGGTTTGCTAACTAATCTAAACAATCTAGAACACTCTTCTGGTAATTTTGCAAAGGATAGCTGTCAGACTGCTCTTTTCCATTTCCAAATTAAATGGATATAAAAACCCCACGCAAATCCCTTTTATTCTTCATCATCTTTCCTATGACTTGGGAAATGCCCAAGATAATATTTAAATATTTCATACAATGAGTTGAATGCAAGATTCAGATCATATGTCTATTACTGCAGTATATGGAACATTACTTTTCTCATACTTTACACAGATTTAGATTAGCAGACCGTAGCAGCATTTGCACATCATGCTGAGAAGATGTTCAGAAGCTCCAGCAGAGTCATCTAGCTGTGCATATATGTGTTTCATACTATGCTTGGCAGACATTTAAACAGAGAAGGCTGGGTAGACGTCCTATCACCAGAATTGATAGCCTAATTTCAATAAAACTGGGACAACCAAATCCCTTTTGCCTTCTTCGCTGACACTGTGATGTGATAAGATTGGCTTTTCTACTGGTTAACCAGCAAGCAGCCATATGCCCAGGCCTGGCTTTGCCTACTTTTGGGGTTTTTTTTCATTTGTTTGTTTGCTTTGTTTTTTTGTTTTTGTTTTTAATATGGCTGGTTTTTTAAAAATTGTTTGCACTCTGTGATCCTGTTTGTCAAATGCCTAAGGCTAGCAGGGGAGCAGAGGCTTCAGGAATGATACTTGTACCATGATAGAATTTATTTTCAAATTTAAAACCTGACAGCCTTAGAAACAGACCCTTAATTTGAGATACAATGTCATGATACAGTCTTTAATGAGAAATTAGTGAGTAAAGAGGTCTATCACAGCTTTCCCTAAATCATCATTAACTGGAGAAAGAGAAACAGAGCTAAAAACACCTGTACTACTGAGTTTCACCTTCTACTGCATTCCACCTTGTAGACACTCACACTTATGCAGAGGCATCATGAAGGAGGATCCATTAGAGAAGAAAAGATTTCTGTGGGGCACCAGTGAAAGACTGGCTAGAAGTCGTTGCTTCCCTGAGCCACAATCTTCCCTCTCTCCTGAGCACACAGCATTATATAGAAGTTCAGTACTAACATACACTAACATCTGAAAACAATTCTTTGGTTTCTTCTCATATTTACAACTTTTATGCTTTTCTTACTTTTCTCAGTAAACTTTCTTTTCTTCTGTGTGGAGGTCTGCCACTCATTAGTGTCTGCTATCTGGCTCTCATCCTGTTGAACTTGGCAGACATGAGGACAGGATAGAGTTTACAACACTAGCCTTCAATAAAACAGACATTCTTCTGCCTAGATTTATAATCTGGCTTTGGGGAGCTTATTTTTTCAGTTTCAGTTCTGACTTTGACAAGGTAACATGGGGCAAGGTGATCTGAAAATACTAACTGAATAAATAAAGAGGTCATCCGTAGCTGTGAAAATGGCAATTGGATAGAGAAGACCTTTATTCCATTTGTTGTATCTGTCTCTGCATACCTGCAACAGTAATGAAAATGTAAGAAGCAAACCTATAAAAGCTTAGGTATGTCTCATTTCCCTTTTTACTATGCAGTTGTGGAAGGCAATGGTTTATTTGTACATCTCTGTTCTAGTATAGCATCCTGATACAAAACCTACAAGATGCAGAACGGCCATCTCCAGAACCATCAGGAACTTATACCTAGCCTTGTGAATAAAAATGGCTTAAATTTCTGTATAGTTTGGCTCAGAATAATGCCAGATGATAGCTGTATGTCCAGTTCAAGGGCTGTACAAACTTAGTAACTTCATGACTTTCAGTGCCATTGTTGTAAGGTTATCTGGAGTGCAGGCTGCCTGCGAATCCCATCTGTCTCCGTAATAACTAACACTGAACCTTTCAAAAGCTTTGTCTGTGCAGCATGTGAAGTTGCTGAGGATAGTGGTTGAAATAAGTCATTCTGTGCCTAGTCTGTTTACACTGTAGAAAGATTTTCACATAAACCTACAGGGAGATAGAATATGCCTAAGTTTTTCTTCCTGGAAGCCTCAGAGCTTGTATAATAAAGACATGTAAACATCTCTTCCTCAGTGTTTAGTTTTAGTGAATTTTGGCCATTTAACAAATAGTTACAATGCCTAATTTTCCTATTCTACAGATTTCCTGTCAATATAAACATCCTAAATGATACAGAATTTCTATCTAGCTTTGTACACATGCTGCAAGAAAAAATAATTCTCTGACTGTTAAATGAATATGCCTGCCATCGAAACATTCAGGAGACTCAGAAGTATAAAATTACATTTCTTTCATTTATTCATTTTTTTAAAATCTTTACAAGTATAAAATTCAATGTTTAGTCTCTTTTTAGCTCTCCTGATATATTTAGTGCCATGCTATCCTACACAACACTGGCTTCTATAATAAAAAGGTCAGTCAGAAGCTAAATGACAAAATTCTTTCCACCCAGTATTTTGCTAATTAAGTGTCATGTGGCTATCATCATGATCTGTAATTTAAAAGACAATGGACAACACTTTTCCCCTTTGCTCCTGAGAATATTCACTCAGCCAGGTGATCATCAGATTTAATTGGAAGGAAGGATCTGTCACAAAATGTTGTCTAGAAAGAGTTAAAGGATTCTAGCAGGTCAGTGAAAATGCCATTGGCATTAACAACTATGACAGATTAAAGGTCTTTGGGCGCATGCTTATGTAAGACCAAACACCTTTTTTGTCTGACTGGTACTAGATCAACAAAATATCTGCCAACTATGGGGATCATGGAGGGGAATAATTTCTTTTCCTTTTCACTATGTATTATTCAGTGCAATATAGCTTGAAAAATGGCAGTGACACCCCCTGTAATCATTTGTTTGTGTATTTATCCATATCTCTGCTGAGAGGTGGATGACAGCACCTATTGCTTATTGTTTAACTTTTATTTCATTGTGCTGCGAAGAAATAACTGCATCCCCAGCTACACCTCCAGATTTTTTAACTGGTATAGAGCTTGAAATAGGTTTATTTATAAAAAAGGAAAAAATATTTTCAGAAAAAAATATTGTTTAATGAATATGGTTACTTTTTCTCCTGATTCACTACTCTGAAAACAACTGTTCAGAAACACAGACATACAGAGGGTTTTTTTATTATTTCCCCTGCACCTGGAATAGCTACTTTTTTGAGCTCATCAGTAAGTTTATCTTATCCTTACACAAGTGTCTCACTGACCAGTCATTGAAAATATGGCTATTTGTAACCTTCCACCAGAATAAGGAGCACAGTGCAGAGATCATTTGGTTGATAAAACCCCAAGCTGGCCTGACTGTGTAGCTTAAAACATCATAACAGGAACTTACCAGTTAGAAGTCTTCCATTTTCTTAGGTTGCTACAACTTTAGGTAATAAACTTTGACTCATAGGAACCTGTTTGCTTAAAAGCAACTTGTAACAGTTTTATTTTTTTTTCTACCTCCTAAAGCTTCCACAATTCTAAATTCCTTTAGAGTTTGCTATTTCCTTACCAATCTATTTAAGATGGTTATGGCAGAAGCCTGAGCTAGCTACAGCTTTTGACTGATTGGTTTGCCTCCTCTTCTTTCAGTTAGACATAATAAAAGCTTTTTTGGTCTTCATTAGAACAGAAACTACAATAAGGCTGTTTTAAAACAGAGAAGACTTAGATCTGCCAGCACAGGTTCTGTATCATTCAGTAAAATGTTAAAAGATTATTTTCTTCTTACAGGGTCCTTGCAGGGCTGTAGTCTATTATTTTTTCCTTGTTGAAAAGCTTTCAATGGTTTCCTGGATTGAAATGAACACAGTGAACTCTCTTCTGAGTCCTTATGAAAACCTCCTTGACTTTTTGACCTCTGAAGTTTGGATCTCATTCTGCTTCTCCACGTCTTGTGATCTACCCAGATCCCGCTCTTTTACAGAACACAGCCCGCAAGAGGGATGTACTGTACCAAACACTAGCCAATCAATCCAAACAGATTAGGCGTCAATCCCCAGGAGAAATAATTTCTGCACTGTTTTACTGGCCTCAGTGACAAGTTATATCACATGAAAGAAACTTGCAGAGCAAAGCAGTAGAATAAGAGAGACCCACTAGAGGAATGTGACCAATTGGGTAATCAGAGCTGCATTTTATGTGGCATATATTTAAAAACAGGAAAGTAGGAGGGAATATGGAACTCTGTTCTCCTAAGTACTTAGACTGATCATCAGATTAGTATTTCTTAGGTCCAGGGTTATTTCTGAGGAAAAATGAGGGCAATTTATGGGACCAGGGGTAAATAAAAATGAAATAAAGTAAAATATTAAAAGTACACAGAAACACTAAGTAACCACAGAATCACAGAATCATAGAATGGTTTGGGTTGGAAGGGACCTTTAAAGGTCATCTGGTCCAAACCTCCTTCAATGAGCAAGGACTTCTTCAACTAGATCAGGTTGCTCAGAGCCCTGTCCAAACTGACCTTGAATGTTTTCCATGGACAGAGCATTGTCACAAAGTTTCTCGAAATAGATGAGGCAGGTACTTGAAATGAGAATTATTCTAATCAAAATTGTTTAGCACTCTGACAAACATTAGTAAACTACAGGTTCAGATGTCTTTTAAATGGAACTAATACTATGCAGCTGACTTAAGAATTCCTAAACTTTAGAACGGTGATCAAAATGCGCAATCACTCACCCTGTAAGGTGAGGGCTCTCGGCCTCAAGAAATTTCCTTAGGCAGCATCCCAAGCCAAGAGAGAGTCCTCGACGGCAGACCCGCTGCTCTAAGGAGGACCAACTCAATTTGCCCTCCAGTGAGACTCCATTTATACCCTAGTTGAATCTGATCTGTGGTCATATATGGTCCGCGGTCTAGAAACTTCTCTCAACCAAGGTGTTTCATTGGCTGAGGTCCTTGTCTGTCAAACAAAGGGCCTTGCCTTTTCTATCCCTCAACCGAGGTCTGTACATAACCACAGTCACCATGTGGCTGGCCAGCTCGACCCCCAAACCACGGCTTCTAGAACTCTTTCCTTTCAGCTGTCAAGAAGTTTTGGTCTTTATCAACGCAGATGCACCTGCCACAGGCATCTATCATCTCTCCGGGCAACCACAAGTGTTTTCCCACCCTCATAAAAAATTTCTTCTTTATATCTAGTCCAAGACAATTTTACCAAAGCTGCAGCTGCAGCTATGGAGCCTATTGGAAGAGTTTTGACTCTTCAGTAACGAAGCCTGCAGCCCTATTTCTGAAATAGCAGGAGTTTATGATGCATTTAATACATTTCTATTAGATCAAACACAGGCTAAATAACGATTAATACAATAAAAGCATTCTGTATTTCATCTAAATGAATGAAACCCTACAGAAAAGGGTTTTCTTTAACCTGAAGCTGTTACAAAAATTAAAGATAAATATGGTGTTTGACTCCTTCAGGACAAAGATAAACCTTGCATTTTTAATGGTTTGGTTATTTTTTTAGTACAAGTTTACCTGACTTTAAGATAGATCTTAGGCCATGTATTGTAAAGAATATAAAGATGATATCAATCCAATATTTCTAATGAAGACAGTAAAGAATACCAAATGAGATATCAAAGGCATGTTACAAGTTTATCAAGGCCAGAAAAGCAATTTGCTACAATAGTCTAGAACATGACAACACAAGTTGTAAAGTTCCTAATCCTGACTAGAGAACAGTAGTGAAAGGAAAACAGCTTGACCTATATTTCCTGTACTGTGAATATATCAGCAGTGGTAGCCTTTGATTGTGTAGAAACCAAGAATGCATCTCTATGCCAGAAATACACTACCTGAATTAAAACACATTCCAGAGCAGATCAAAGTGTTATTGTGTCTTCTTTATTCTAGAAATTCACCATCACTGTAAGATTCCATGTGACTGTTCTGAGAAGGCTTAACACAACATTCAGTCCACAAATAGTGAATAATATTTCTAATTACACACGTAAACACTCACATGCATGGATACTACTGCACTGCTACTTTATGTAGCTTCAAATTCTGTCAGTTTTCTCTTGACAATTATAATGCTATATTGCACCTTTTGTAGGTCAGTAAAATATGAGAAACATACACTGAAAATTTGTAATGTTGTATCATGATGCTATCACAAATGAAGGACTTCAAGGAGTCCATGGCAAACAACTGCTTAAGTTCATGCTTAGTGTCATATTTCATAACTAATTTATACAGCTTTTTCCAGTTTAAACCTTGTGAGAAACAATATCCTCTTGGATAACATAAATCCACTTACTCAAATACTGGGACTTGACACAAAGTCAAGTATTTTTCCGAGATGCCAGTGTAAGACTTTCATTCATTGTTGCTTTTTATTTTTAAAATTGACATACATGGATGTTAATGAGTATAAAAATTTGGTAATTTATTTTTGAGAATAAAAAGATTACAGAAGCAAATTTTTTTAGGGTTCCTTTCTCTATATTCGAGTCAATTGTCCATTTAATACAAGTGAATCTAAAGTGTTAAAATATCAGCAGGAAGCATCTTTTCTCACTAACATAAGACTGCCTTTCTGTATATACTATTCTGCAAAGTCTCTCACACACTTTCTTGCAGGGTTTCTTTTCCATTTTCTGGCTATGTCTGGATATGGTACTTAGGAGTGTCATCCACACAAGCATAGAACTGAAAATATAATAATTCTCTTCTTTGCTTTCCTCCTGCTATATTTTTTTACAGAAAATAACTGAACACATCCTACACATGCTCTGATAAATGCCTGACTTGAATACTGGAACTCAGAATGCCAGAGCATACACACCATTATGCACCTTAGTAGGAAAATAAAGACAAAATCTTTCCTGCAGCTATCATTAGTCAGCCCAGTGACTGAAGTCAAGCTATGGAAAGAGTGTCTGTGTGTTAATGCTATTTAATGTCACTTTGCATTCCACTGCTGCCTTCTTGTTTCTAAGGAGGCTTGCAAATAAGAGTGCATAAGTGGACCCGTTGGAAGTAAGAGGAAAGTAACTGGTGAATGGTGCAACATCACAGCATGAAGCCTATCCAAAAAGACTACTCAAGTAAGTGAGACCTTCACTACATCTTCCTGGCTGGAAAACAGAGCTATGCATAAACTTTGTTGCATAATTCTTTCTAAATTCACAGTAATGCCACATACTTGGGGCAGGAGACCAGAACATGTTAGAAAAACCTTTCACAACCAGTGATTGGCCAAAGGGATAGACCCACAGCTACATGTTTAGTAAGGCCTTTGAGGTTTAAACTGGCTCTCTAATTTAGAAAATAAGTAATTAAAACAATAGCTACTTGGTCAGGTGAATACACACATAGTTGTCAGATAGTGTAGAAGGCTGAGATGAGGTGAAACTGCTACATGTAGAAACCAGGACGCCAGTCAGGACAAAGACACATTCACCAGATAGAGTGAGTGTCCTACTAGGCTGAGTCAATGGTGCTGGTCTAAACTGGACTAGCGGGGCAGGGACCTTGATTGACGTGTGGTGTGTAGAACGTATGTGTTGCAGCAAGGTTTATATTATATGTCACCGAATGATGTGGTTCACTTCTTGCAGCCATCCTACCCTAACTCCCTCACGGCATGTGGTGGCTCTATACTAGAAAATAATTGATTTTCAGTATTTTACATGAATGGAGAAGAGATTCTAATTCTATATGCCCCTTTTCATTAAATAATGTTTTTCAGATATATTTGTATGAATATGTACCTGATTTTTTCATTCTAGACTTTAGCATGCTCAACAGTTTTAATTGATGCAATTACCAGTGTATTGATGCCTCTATGTTCTTGATCACATTCCTTGTTTCCTTAGAATTTCACAAGGCCAGGGACATTTTAAGGAAAGACATTTCACGTTTTCATTGCTATTCACATAAAGCAGACTGACTTCCTATTTTCTCTGTTTTCAGTTACTGTTTTCTTTCCGAAATTTAGAAAGGGAATTCTGGATGAGTGAAAAGTAATGTAAATCTTGAACCTGAGTGTTTGGGACAAGGAAGTCATGAGAGGACTAGAATGGAATGAGTGTGGAAATGGGCCAGCAGAAAAGAAAGCTTCACACAGACTGGAAATAAAAGGAAAAGGGCAAGGAGAGAGACAGGAGAAGAATATTAATAAAATTCAAACCAAGATGGAAAGGTAAAGTATTGTAAAAGTGAGCCCTGTTTCCAATATTTATTTTCCTCTTGGAACACTGACTAGAGGATAATAGATAGAGAATTAAACTCATCAGGACATTGGGGGCTTGTGTCTACATATGTGCATGAATATTTCAATTTACAAAGTGACTTTCATTAAGGTCTCTAAAAAAACCAGCTATATTCTCTATAAATGTGTGGAAATATATCCCTTCAACTATTTGTAATCAGGAATCAGAGCTTGCCCTTAGGCTTTAATGTAAGCCTCACAAGTATTCATATGAAGACTAAATGTTGTCCTTTAGTATGCAAACCCTGGAAACTGGGTTCTGTTGCCTTGGGAAATTTCCTTTGCACTAAATATACTCTGCATTTTTTTCTTTAAAAAAGGAAGTCATAAAATCAAATGACAATAATGTATCATTCCATAGCTTTTAAGGTTTGACAGCTAGCAATGATTAAGTCTTTCAATCAGTGCGAGCATCTATCATCTCTAAGTCTTCAAACGATACAACAATATTTAGGAGTTTGTGTTGTATGGCTTGTATGTGAAGGAATGGAATTTCAGAAATTGTTTACATTAATATGCAGTGTTTTATATTCCTCCTGACAAATACTCAAATTCAGTTACAACATGCAGGTTTACCTTGAGAAAGGACATAAGCATATACTTTTCAGGTTTTCCTTTTCCAGGATAATACTTTACACTGGGCTAACCTCTAGTGACATTTGAAATCGCAGTATTCCGCTCAACCTCAACAGCACTTAAAAGCATTTTCAACCAGGAAACAAGAGTTTGGAACTTCTACCATTCAGTGGTTATGTATCATAGAAAGGAAAAGTTAGTTGGATAGTATAAAAGAAGTCTTCAAAATTTACCAAGAAAATAATATTTTACTACATCTTTGCGAATTTAAAAAAATGTTGATGGAAGAGAAAAGGACACTATTTCTCCACTGCATTAAACTTTCTTCCTACTTACGGTCATCATTTTCTGAGCTGCAGCATGCTTTTGAAATAGGAAGATCATTTTTTTCCCATGTAAACTTAAATAGAGTTCTTATCCCTCAACCTGACATACAGATATTCCTACTTTGTAGGAATGAAGTCTGTAGGTAGAGTGATATCCTGCCCCTTTGAAAAGAAACTATCGTAACAACCCATTCTTTCTGAGATCGAGTTGATTTTTATCATAAAGACGGTAATTAAGCTTTCTTTGTGATGCTCTTTACACCATTTCGTCATATATTAGTTAATGTTCACCTGACCTTTATTCTACTTGTGAAAATAAAATTATAAATGAAAAATTATTATAGAAGATATGATGCTTACACAACAGAATTCACATTTCTGTGCAAAGCTCCTGTGTGTGCCCAGAAGACAACCAGATATTATGCATCTGGAATTTGTTCTGCTGTTGATATAGACTTCAACTCACCAGCATCTTCTTCTTCACCAAAATATTTAGACATATGGTTAATTAATGTAACTGGGTTTTGATAAGATGTAAGCAGAAGTTTCAATACTTTTTTAATTTAAAGCTTCAGAATGACCTGTGTAGAGACTAGGGGCAGTGAAATTGAATGCATTTTTTTTTTCTAATTGTATGCCAGATGCAATGAATCTTGCAGCAACCAATTAGGCAAACTGAATTGCACAGTGATCTTAATCTTATATGCTACCTTATGATCTATACGCTGGAGGATAATGATAAATATATAATGTAGTGCTGTATGTATACCAACACCATCTGAAAAAGTGAAAATATTCTCTAAAATACATCAAAATGAGGTACAGAAAATAATTTCTTTACTTCTTAAAATCACATTAAATCCTACTAAAATAATGTTTAATTAGTAAAATTTAAGGAAATAGTGAAATTATATTAAGTGACTTGCCACAAATTTAAAAAATGTAAATTTGTTGAGCTCATATAGCAGTAGCTGCTCACATGCTGAACACCATGTAATCTGCAGAGTCACAGTTATTCTCATTTAAAGAAAATTACAAGACTGCTTGGTTTTATCACAGTTAAGAAAAGCATTTTTCATCGTGTCCATTTTTCAGGTTTTCCATATGTTACCCAACTCTCCCTGTAATCCATAACAGAAAGCCTTCAAATGTATGCATTAAACCTGTGCCAATATGATCACCTGAGGGTTTAAAGAAAAACATATGTTCTTGTAATCACTTACTTTGCAGAGCATGGAAGCAACAAAAGATATTCTTCATTTCATGTTTACTGACATGTCCTCTAGTAATTCCATTTCTATTCCATGATTCTCTTTTCGTTTTTCTCTTCAGCAAACTTACCACTCTCTTTTGCCATGCCAGAACCTGTCTGCAAATATTGGTTTGATATTTAATATCCTACTTCCCTGAGGCTTCTTCAAATTTCTGCTCAGCTTAGCCCAGCGCTGTCAATCAGTGAGTTGTTGCCTATCTTTTGTGTTAGTAACACCGTAGTGTTCAGGCAAGTGTGAGCATAATGAGGATCAGAATACCACGACAGACAAAGCATCCCAGTCCTCCAGCACCCACTGTTGTCTATGACACATTTCTAAGCAAGACTTATGTGATGTTTTAGTGAATATAATGAAGATATCATTAAAGGGATACCAATATATCCTCTAACAATATGAAAAGGGGTTCGGATCACAGGAACAGATCAGAAGAGATAAAACCACTAGTTGTTATGGCCAGATTTGCTGGTGGGTATTCAGACCTTTTTTTTTTTTTTTTTAATTTTATTTATTTTTCTTTTTTAATGTACGTACAGCAATGAACTCAGCAAACAGCATTTTCACAACCAAGGTGCCGCACACTTCTTATCTTTACCATAGATATGGTTGCAGCATAATAAGGATTTGGGAACTAATGGCCAATAGATTTATTGTCTTGGAGGCACTGCACAGAAACATTTTGGATCCTGATGAGAACAGATTACATTTGTTTTCTTTTCCCATCTCCATCTTTCTCCTAGCACTTATGATCCAAGATAGACTTGTAGTAGAAAACTGAACACAGAGTTCTTGGTTCAGTTATCATTATAGTTACTAAGTTACAGTAGTTATTAATAAGTATATATGCATATCTTTGAATACTTTGTTTTGTTTGGGAGGATGAAGAAATGGTGGAAGACAATATATATGGGAAACAAAATATAGCTTTGTTTTTCCTTTAATGGCTAGAGAAGAAAGTTAACCCTTCAGCTGACTTTTGAAGTAATTGACAAAACACATCAATTGTCATGATGCATAATTAAGCCATGTAATAGTAAATAAGGTTCACTAGTGAATTATGTGGTCATTTTCTGTAAAGCAAGTTAAGATGGAAAAATCATCATATTCTTCTGCAGTTTACAAAGATCCAGTAGTCACTGAGATCCACTTTATTGATTAGATCTACCATACCTATATAGCACTTTACCTACTAGCCGTATTCTTGCATTATTGTCCATAAATGGATTGTCATTATTGAAGACAAGTTGAATAACTGCACAGGTATAAAGTCTATGAGATGCAGAAATCCGTCTAGAAAGTAATTATCACGAAAAAGAAAAGATCTTCTCCCTTCTGACCTTTCCCTTTCCAGTTCTGCGGAGAAGCTGTCACGCAGCATTCAAACTTTAGCGGAGAGTCCACAACAATGAAGTAGACTGTGATAGGAAAATATTAAAAATAGATCCAAGCAGACCTCAGGACTGGGAGGAGGAAGTTATTACCTTGAACAGTGTTAATAGGTAACATGCTAACAGCTCTTCATTGGTAGAAATCATGAACAATCATTCCTTTTTTATTTCTTCCCTATTATCTATGATTTTATAACTTCTTTCTCATTCATCCCAGCTGTTTGCTTTTCAGGCTGAATGATCCTCCTTTGTTTGGGTGTGCATTTGACCACTTTCTCTTTTCCCAGTTCTTGGGGAGAATATCTTTTGGGAGATCAGAACTGTAGAAGGTATTCAAGATGCTGACAGCTCATAGATTTGTAAGTAGTGACGTGATTATATGGGTGTCATTTTCTTATGTATGCCCTTCCTAACAGTTCCTAATACTAAATTTGTTTTCTTCACCTCTACTGAGCATTGAAATGCCATTTCCACCGAACTAGCTACCAAGGACATAGATAAAGACTACTCTTAACTAAATAATAGGATCATTTCTACTTGACTTTTCTTCATTTTCAGGAGAGATAACATCTAAAGTACTAGAATTCAGGAGAAAAAAACTGTGTAAATAGTGAAGCTAACTTTTACAATCTGCACTACTGATACAAAATACACTCCTGAATTCATAAATTTCTGTATGGAAACAAATTATTTTTTAACATAATAATAGGGCTTTTTTAAAAAAAAAATCTGTATTATCTGAAACCCTATAGAAAAGCCATTCAGGTTTCAAAATATTTTTAAATAATCATGCTAAATGGAACTGTAAAAGAGAGGTTATATGTGTTTCAGTTGAGATCCAACTGAAAGTTCCTGTAGATGTTTATACATATGAACTCAATATAAGTCTGAAGAATTGTTATAGTATGGTAAACAAATTTATTCTGAAGCCTTCATGAACAGAATTACCAACATGCTTTGATTGCTTTGTGTCAATTCAGTAAACACAAATTTATTAAAGGAGTGCTTAAATGGTTATTCGGCTTGAGTTTATGGATACTTTGTGCCTTCAGAACTGCAGAAAGAACCTGGAATTTATGGATAAATCACACACACGTATTCAGCAGTGAATAGTCTCCTTCTTTATATATCCGAGCCATCCTAGTGAACTCCAAAGACACAATTTTTGTCATTATTATTATTTTATAGAATGTGTCCAGAAATCCTCGTGACAATATACACTAATTAGTTTTATAGCTATATCTCATGATTGACTCTACAGCAGTATTATAGCATCTATAGTACAGCTCATAGGGAGAGCAACTTTGCATTTAAATATAGTGTTTGTTCATTAATACATGGGTATAAGGTGACTATGAGCAACTTCGTAAGGCAATTAGAAAGCATTTAACCCCTATAAAGAATGAGTTTCTACATAAGTAATGCTGCTGTGAGTAATTACTTAGATCTAAGAAGTAACAAAGTAAGTCTGTAAGTTTATATGATAAGAAAGTATGTGATAAAAACAGTATGCCATCAGTTACCCAGAGAGTCCTTCTAGTCTTACGTTTTTGTATGATTCTAAGTAAAATTTAATAAAGAAATTATGATTTTTTTAAATGCAGAGTTTTTTTCTTTTGGTAGCACTCTACTTACTTTTAAATTAATTTATTCAGAATAAACAATGAAATATACGTTTTAAATGTAATGTTTTAGTGTGACATTAATTGTATGATATTTTTTCCCTACAAAAAGCAAAGTATCTTAAATCTAAAAGCACGATAACTTAATATGGATATTCACTTCACAAGTAATGTTCAAAACACTAACAAAGAAGCTTCTTTCCTCTAGTTTAAAACTGAGATTTCTTCATATGCAAAAGTCTTAGTATCTTATGCAAAAATATTACTATACTTATGCACATTCATATTTCATGGTCTGCCTTTCTCTATTTTAGCTCCTTTGTTTACTAGACTTTGATATCAGAGAGGACTGAAAATTTCCTTTGAGTGGGTTGGTCCTAATACAAGTGTTTTAAAAGATAAATATACTTTGCATTTACAATTCTGAATAAAACATTTTTGGTTACATTCATTCACTCTTGGCTTTCACAGGTATCTGTTATTCTATTTTACGTTTTTAAAAGAAAAATTGTTCTACTTTCTCTTCATCTGCTTAATTTATTCAGACTCTATCCTCTATAAGCTATTGGTTTGTCTCAAATGAATGTTTAAAATTTCTCCCTTTTTGCTGTACCATTGTATTTTTTACAAGCCAGAATGTCCCATAGCTAAGCTGCTATTTCTAATAATGTATTTTCAATATACACTTTAAAAAAAAAATGCTAATTTTTAATTTACTTGGAAACATGTTGGTGCATCATCAAGTTTATTTTCCTTTATAAATGTATAATCCAGACTTTTTAATTTTCTGTAAGATTTGTTGCTTGTAGTAAACAAACAAACAAACAAAAAAATAAAAGGAAGCAAACAGAAGTCATAAAAGCCAGTGGTTCTTTCTGGCAATGTGTTTGAATGCCATATAGCTACAGCTTCCTTTCCCTTTCTGGCAGGTACTGTGTCTGAGGCGATGAAGTCTTGATTTAAAAATGATCTTACGAATTTATAAAGATTACATTTTTAAAAATTCTAAATTTCCCACAATTAATCTGATTTTCTATCATGAACATTTTATGCTAGAGACCCATATGAACAGGCCATTATTCAGAAGGACTGTATTTCTCACTGAAAGAGTTTCACAAACGGGCATTTAATGCCACAGGGCTATGTGAACATAGAAGGCTTTTAAGAACTTCAAAAGGACTATTTCCTCGGAAACCAGTTTGCCTTTCATGACGACAAAACATGTTGAACCTATAGTCTGTACATCACATAAAGTTCACCTGGAGGAGGAACTAAGTTACCTGGTGGTCCCTGGGTAATCTCCTGGCCGGAGAGGAAGAGGGTCTCCATTGCCAGAAGCGTTCATAAGGCTTTCTGTGTGTCCTTTTCTGGGTCTGAGAAGCACGTCCGTGCAGAAAGCGTCAGCTGCCCTGCCGTGCCACTGCGACCCTGGGTCACCCCCACCTGTAGGAGGGAACGCGGTGTGGATCTGCTGTGTTACAGAGAACACGTCGTGGTATGTGCGCGAGGTTCGTAGTGTAACCAGTCAGAAATACCTCTGTATCATCTGGTAGGATTATCATCGCTTCATGAAGGAATACGTAGGTATAGATACATAGTATCAATGCGGATGAAACTTGTATTGATAAGATTTTTCAGGGATAACTTGCAAAATGAAGGACCCAGCCAGAGTGCAGTGCTGCAGAGTAGACAGCAATTATACTTCATTAAAGACATATTTACAAAGTTAGATCATTCTGCAAGGATATATAATCCACATGAGGAGTATGTGAAGAGAATATTACTACAATGGCAGAAACTGTTGAGAGTTTTCTCTGGGAGGTTTGAAAAGGAAAAAAATAGAGATAACTTTTCAAATTGTGGCCTCAGTTACTCCACATACTTAATTTTAGACATATTGGAAACATTTTTTCCCTCCTCCAGTGATTCTTTCAACCTGTGGAGGCAAAGACAGCTGCAGGTGGGGAGTCAAAGGGACTGCTTTCTGAACCCCAGACTGCAAGCCATAGAATAGATCATGTATTCTCCAGATAGGGTCATCTCAGAAGTTATTTTGCTGAGCAGGCTCTCTGATTAAGTCCAGGTGGCTGCATGTTTTATTTCTTTCAGTTATCTTTGAGAAAGAGGACACAAAACAGATTTATAGTAACCTTACTTCCTTATGCAGAGTAAAAAACTTACCTGGTTTTGTCTGCAAATGATAACAGTTTACATAAACATGTCCAACTGACTTACACGACTTTAGATTTTATCTTATCTGATGGTAACAACTTCAGAGAAAGGCATTGTTCTGTGTGGTGAGTACAGTATTTATTTTGCCTACCTAGATCTACAAGTGATAAGGTAGTCTCTTTGCATGCTAGGTGATCAAAACACACAAACAAATTGGTTTTGGAAAACTTAAAAATGTAATCTTTAATCACATGGTCCTTATTCCACTGTTGTGTGTTATACTGCCTGTCAATAACTGTTCTCTGTCAAATATATGTGTAAGTGTAAAGTACATATTCATGAGCATTCTGCCATATGTCCCATGGACAGCTATCCAGACATGATTTCTGCATATAGATTCCTTCAGTTTTCCCTAATTAGGAAGAATGACCCATGACCATCTGTCAGCCTCTGTACCCAAGTCATACAGTCTGAAGCAGGAGTTGGATCCCTATCAAGTCAAAATTTAATCAGCAGTTACTCATCTTGCCATGCCAATGAATCTATTAATGCTCAAGGTAAATTAACACAATGTATTCCCTCCATTTCTGAGTCATAGCTAAGAAGATGCTTTAGACTCAGAGTGTCTAAGGTTTCCTGAGTGGGCTGTGGGGGGCATTGAATTTAAAGTTTACTGTATCATTTTTGCTTCAAGAACTTTACTCTGGGGGAGTAGATACAATAAAAGACTTATGTCTCCCTCCCCCACCACACATTGTGCATTTTATTGTATAAAAGGAAGTTTTCAGCTCTTGTATGGGGTTTTGGGGGGTGTTTCTTTGGTAAAGGAGGTTGTGTGCTTGTTTTTAAGTAAAATAATTGTGACTACTTATTGGCAGGGATCCACTCGTGTCAGATTAAAATGTCTGCCAGATCAAGCTTGTCAGTGAACTTGGCCACTACACTTTCCTGTTGCACTGGATTTGCATGGCAAGGTTTTGGTAGTGGGGGGTACGCGGGTGGCTCTGTGAGAAGCTGCTAGAAGCTTGCCCTTTGTCTGATAGAGCCAATGCCAGCCGGCTCCAAGATGGACACACTGCTTACCAAGGCTGAGCCCATCAGTGATGGTGGTAGGGCCTCTGGGAGAACAGATTTAAGAAGGGGAAAAAAAGTTGCTGTGGCACAGAAATGGAAGCCGGAGAGAGGAGTGAGAATATGTGCGAGCCCCAGCCCTGCAGCCCCCCAGGTCAGTGCAGAAGGAGGAGGAGATGCTCCAGGCGCCGGAGCAGAGATTCCCC
>JAVJGG010000008.1:21895576-21906055 GCA_035590195.1 Aviceda cuculoides | reverse complement strand
TATTAAACTGTTCTTATCTCAACCCACGAGTTTTACTTCTTTTCCTGATTTCCTCCCCCATCCCACTGGGCGGGGGGAAGTGAGTGAGTGGCTGCGTGGTGTTTAGTTGTTGGCTGGGGTTAAACCACAACAAAGCGTAATGCTACTAGGTTTGAGTCTAAGTTGGAAGACTCTTCTTCACTTGCACCTTCAGCCACTCTGAGAAATTTGTGTTGAAGCTACTGCCTCTATACACCTCTTTCCTGCATGTTGGAATAAGAGATATGAGGACTGTCCAAAGCATCCTGACAGAGGCAAGCACCCCCACAGTGTACTGTAGTATGTGGGACACATAATCAGTCAATGGAGTGGTTCACACAGGCTTCAAGTCCACCATTTTCCAGACTTGCAATTACAAAGGAACAAGAAAAAAATAATGTCTTCAGTGTTAAATAGATCTACCCTGACTCAACCCAAAAGACTACATACGTTTAATATTACTGCCATATGAAAAAAACATTTTCCTCACCTGAAACTGGAAGTCTGCCTTGGCTTTGTCACTGCAAGAGAACTAAGGAAGACCTTAGAGAGTGGTGAGCAATAAAGAGAGAACACAGAATGGTAGCAGTTCCCCTTCACAGTCCCTATACAACCACAGGACCATCATTCCCTCTGCCTTAATGTGACAGGAGTCCTGCCCTCTCATCCTCAGTTGAACACATGAAGACTACGAGAGGTGTTTAGCTAAGAAAAGAAAAAAAGAGGAGAAGAGACTTGGAACGATGCCTCACATACTCACAACTGACTGTCTTCTAAGACCCAGCCAATGTTTTCTTCTTGCTCAGGATCGTGTTGAAATGTGCCCAGTCTGCTAAGTCTGAGAGAAAGAAGGTTCTACAGTATTATCAGTAAATACACAAGATCTGAAATATGTTATTTGTGATTTACATCCAGGGCCACAGGACAAAAATTATTCTGAGGCAAACAAAAAAGGTCCATCCAAGAAATCTTGACACTGCATATGGCCAACCACTATACTGACATACTCAGTTTCTGATTTCCAGATCAGAAAAGGCCTCAAGTAATTCTTATGCAAAACATAACCCATATCTTTGTGGTACAACAGGAATCTGCAATGGCACTCTGTACTGCCAGGGGTTATTTGTGGTTTTATCCTAATTCAGTATTCAGCTAAGAGTATGATAAGAGACAAATTCTATCTCTTTTTATCAGACTATAGCCTCCAATATATTATCCAAAAGTTTTTACAGGTCTTAAGATTATATGTAATAGTAGTTTTTACAGAAAGTAATTTTCAACAATGTTTTAACTTTTTTAAAAAAGACAGGTAATTTGCTCTATAAATATTTATGAAAGTTATACACTACAAGGAGCCAAAAATCATTCTAGATTTTTTTTCTGTCATCTTCTACAATACATAGCTTAAATATGAAAGTAAGTTTCTTGAGTTTAAGAAAATTATTCTTAACCAGGATATAAGATTTATGCTTTGCCACCTTTTGTAGCAAGAAATATTGGGAAAATATGTAGAAAAAACAATATAATAATATTTTTTTAAAGTTTGGTGATACTCAGTAGAATTTAATTTAAGTTTTTCATGGAAAAAATATTCTTCAGTCAATGTATAATGGCTTTATTGTTATTGGTTTTTCATTATAACATTAAAAGTTAAATATTTAGCAACAAGAAGTATGGAATTTCTCTTCAAATCTTGGTGGTACATTGATTGCTCTAAATTACAATGTTACTAGTTATAAATGGATGAAGTTCAATATTTCCCCCCAAGATAAATCCATGCTGTCTTTAATGGAATGTCTTTTCAGTTCAGAGCCTAACTCCAAAGACAAGCTGCATTTGCACACTGTAGACCTTTTTTTTGTCAGTGCATTTTGATATATAAGTTGGAAAGTCTCTAATCCCCTCACATTATAGGAAGCAGGTCTAAATAGAGTTCTTTCTCAAAACCGATACAAAGTATTCCAGAGTAGACTCTTCATTTTATTTATTTTCTCATAAAGACAAATCATTTTGAAAGGAATAAAGGGAATATCAGTTGGGAATTTCTGTCTTGCATTGAAATGACAGTACCTTTTTTTAAAACTTGGAGACTTCAGAGTGCCATGGAAAAATGTTCCACATGCATAATGAGAAAATGGAATGAGAATGAACAGAACCAATAGTTAAAGAATTTGAGCTTATAAGAGCCCTACTGCACAGAATTTAATTAGTTTTGTCTTCTAAGAGCGGTATAGCCAAAGATCTGGCTAATGTTCTTTTAGCTATCTGGCTAATAATTAAAAAAGAGAATCATCTTCTTAATTGTGATATGTGATTACATCAATGTTTTATCTGTGTTCCTGATCATAAATAAGAATGAGTATATGAAAGAGTCTTGAACATCGTCAAACATGAACAATAACTGACTTTGAGCTAAAATTCTCCTTGTTTTTTTTTTTTTTTAATATTTTTTTCATTGTAAAGATTTCCTTGTTAAGAATTCTTCTTCAGTTTTATTCCATGAAATTAACATAGAGATTTGTCTTCAAATGACTTTTCTGTAGATGACACCAAGAATAGAAGGGAAAGTTAAGTGGACCAAAAATCCCAACAATTCATAAATTGAAGCTGCTATTTTCTTTTCATCTGATTGATTCTTCTGGCTCTCCAGTGGTGCTTCATTGAGTCCTCTTGTGGTTAGTAAAGGGCTGCATGCTGTCAACAACTGCTCTCAGCCACTGCGACTTTGTCCTCCTTCGCTTTCTGCATAATGCCAAAGAATTCAGAAAAAGGCAGATGAGAGACTCAATCATGGGCACCCTTTACCTATTTTTTTTTGCTGCCATAGACCACTGACTTCTTTGCCTATTTTTAAAGTCCATCTTGTCTATGACTCAGTGTCATTCATTTGCATAGATAGGAATAACACTAGCAAATCATTTATGTTCATAGAAAGTGGAAGACATCTGTCCGTGGTCACTAGCTATATCCTTTAACTGGGTAAAACAATTCAGCCTCAACATGTTTTCATAAAAGTGGTTACATTCTTGAGGTTTTACTGGATCAGCTATTAAAAAAAAATATATATATATATATATAATTTTTAGTATTTTAAAGTTTTGAATTTTGATTTCACACTTCAAAGACTATTTGTCTCAACCCTTATAGCCTTCAGATGAAAGCAAACTGGGAATCTAAAGTTAAAAGCACATCCTTATAAATGACCTGTTTCAGGAGTTACCATCTGTGATCCCAAGTGATCCTGCCTTGCAGTTATGTCTCTCAGCTATTTGTACACAATATGCAGCTGCCTGTCATCTGACAATTGTGCCAGCTCAGATGACACTTCCAAGCAAAGGTTTCATGTGTCATTCTTTGCAACATAAACTGAATTTTGTAGAGATCAGCAGCCTTTCATGAGATCTCTTGCTCTTTCCTCAGGCTCTGCTGTGACTGTAACACCCTTTAAAATGTCCCATGGAAATAAACTGCCTGTTGTTTTCTGCAGTATGTCAGAAACATGATACCTGAATCACTGAGATGATAGCAAATTTAGCACAGACAATTCCATTTGTAACACCAAATGAAATGAGCTCCAAAGTTGTAATAAAATCTTAAAAAAATGTATTGACAACAATGAAAAAAGCTTCCCAAGCATAAAAGATTATAATATTTTATATATATATATATATATATATTTTGCAGCAATGTCCCTTACCCAGGAAAATTAGGTTCATCTATTTTTTTTTCTGTTTTGTTTTCTGCTCCATAAAAACACCACCTGCCAAGTTGCAGAGTATTTACAGATCTACAATAAATTCAGTATCTTCTTTAAATTTGTTAGCAGATGTTGAATTATTCTGGAATTAACTGATTCTTTGTGGTTCCTTGTAGCAATTAAATGTGTAGCAGTTCTCTGAAGTGTTGAAGGATCTAATTTTTCATTTGCATAATCGTTTGTTCTAGTTACACAGTAGTTTAAAATCAAATCTTACAAAAAGCAGTGCAATGGAAATGAAAGAGTCATAAATAAGTAAGTAGCTGTACAGCTGAAGAGAGACTGGTTAAGGCTATTTATGTACTACCTAAAAACTCAAATGAAGATCACAGATATTTCAGAAGATGAAGTTTTTATGAGTTTAAATTAGACTTATCTCCAAGTTACACATGCAGTCTCTAATCGGAGAAGCAAGGAAGCAGAGAGATCCACGTGTGATTCAAAAAAAAAGGAAAACCTAGAGATTCTTTAGAAGATCAAAATATATCTCCTCATGCTTTATAGTCTTTCAGTCCTTTTTCACCAATACCTACTTCACCCACTGGCTCCATTGTGCCATGAATTCCTACAGTATACCCATTGGCTAGAAAGACAGAGGTTATCGCCTTTTCAAAAGGGTGTCTATTTCTTCTGAAAGAAGTAGTTTAATTTGAATGTCATAAAATTCCTTTTACTACCATCCAGACTTTAAGCTCCACAGGAAAGGAAGAGGTCCTGAAAATTCAGTGAATGAATAAACCAAAAAAATAGAAATGGGATTTATAAAATCACCTACTTCCTGTTTGGTTTAGTCAGACATAATATTACTTGTGATAAACTGAGTAAACAGTAGTAGTCCCAGGTTACCACAACATTGTATTGCTTTCTACTGTTCCAAAATAGCCTGAAACTGCATAAAACTGAGCATTTGCAGTTTGGCCTCAGGACAGAGGTAACCTTCCACAGCAAAGAGTCATCGTAACAGATATAATAGACCGTTGGAGAATCTGAACTGAAGGAAAAAGTATGCTGCCAGTTTACCCTCGTGCTGTGCTGATCCTAAATCCTTTCACATGTTCAGATTTTGTTGGCACATGAACTAAGTAGATTTCACATTATCGTAATATAGAATCATAGAATCAAAGAATTATTTAGGTTGGAAAAGACCTTCAAGATCGACAAGTCCAACCATCATCCATGCCCACTAATCCATGTTACAGAGTACCCCGTCTATGTGTTTTTTGAACACCTCTAGGGATGGTGACTCAACCACTTCCCTGGGCAGCCTATTCCAAAGTGTGACAACCCTCTCAGTAAAGAAATTTTTCCTAATATCTAACCTAAATCTCCCTTGCTGCAACTTGAGGTCATTTCCTCTCGTCCTATCTCCAGCCACCTGACAGAAGAGACCAGCACCCACCTCACTACAATCCCCTTTTAAGTAGCTGTAGGAGCTAAATATGCAAATGTTGACAGAGGAGCCAACCGGAATTAAGATGAATGTACCATGTGAGTCTCTTAGAGCTATTATTCTCATCTTTTTTTAGACTTTTCTTAACTCTAACTAAAGAACCAAGTGAATCCTAACTGAAGGGAGCACATGATAGTAATACTCCCTTGTGCACAAACACACCACTGCTTTACATTTCCAAAGTATTGTACAAACACCAGCCACTTAAGCTTTACTACTGGCATAAATGTAATTATTTACTTTCAATTTCAAAGTAAACACTAGAAATATAGCCCATGTTCCTCTGATATTCTGTCTCTAGCAAGACACGAAATCTCAATGCAAGAAGTTTGGAATGTGCTAGAGAGTATTTTTTTATAGAGCATCAAATGAAAAATCCCACTGACCTTAGCTTTAATTGCATCTCACTTTTTGCAGGGTACTGCCTTGGAAAGTCTTTCCAGATTTTTTACTGTACTTCCTAAATTAGCCATCATCCTAAAGCTATGTAGCTAAGAGAGTAAAACTATGTCATGTCCTCTACAGTAATTAAAATGATCTAATGGTGCTGATAAGTTGTACTTCTCACTGGTATCTTGCTCTAGTATCCTCTTGTGATCTTTAATTTGCATCCACAATCTCTAGTCCAGACAAATTACTTAGCCATGGGAAGCCCTTGGACTAGCTAATACAATGTCTATAACTACAATTGGTCTAGAAGTTGAAAATTCATGCAAACTTATTATAATAACTTCTTCTTTCTTTTTTTTCTTTTACGAGCCCACCAGCTCTTATACTGCAACAAAAATCATTACTTGTTACTCACTGTAGCATATCTAATTTTAGTTTGCAAAGTGCTTGGGGCAGGTGTCATGTCTCTTATGTGTTGTGCAAGCTGGATAGTGAACATTGTATAACCTGAACAACAAAAACATGGGGCTGGATCATACCCTTAAGTCATATGCACAGCCAGCCTTCTTTACAGAGATTGCCTTGTAGCCTAGTCTGGGAGAAAGGGATATGCCAGCTGGTTCCTCAGTGTTGCCCTATAACAATGAAATCCTACTTCAGATCACAAGAGAATTAGCTATAGGGTTCAAGGAAAAGTGACCAGATGAAAGAAAGGACCTTAAAAGGGCACATCATCTATTATAATAGCTGAATGCAGATTATCAATAAATTCTACTTCAAAGGGAAGCCCTGAGCAAAATTCATTACGCCACAAAATTATAACTTACAACAATTATTATTACTTATTTTTCAATCATAATAATAAAAGGAAGAAATTATGTTTGATTATGTTCAGGATTAGCTATCTATTTCAGTGGAGTCACTCCAGATTTATGTTGGTGTAAATGAGAGCAAAAATTGCCCTAATTCATTCTCCTGAGTTTCTATCAAAGTCACTTGCAATAGTTTCTGTCTCACCCTCCAGCTATTTTAAAGGCATCACAATATAAAGGTTTCTTTCCTCCCAGTCTGCCAAAACCTTGACATTTTAAACTAGCTCCTTCTATTTAATAACAAAAGCATACATTTTAACACTTATCTAGAGGCAACTACAAACATTCCCACTGACAACAAATCCTCCAATCAAATTACCAGAACGTATCCAGTCACTCAAGAAACAAGCAGCATCAGAGGCTTTCAGCTTTATCTCCACAGGTTATTTGATCTGCCCAAGCCTACTTTAACACTGTTTCTTGCACAATCCAAGTAAACCAAATACTTTAATAATTAACCATTTAATCTAAAACATAGAGGTAACAGAAAGTAAAAGAGCTCTAGTCACTGTACAAAGCAGCAACAATTTTCTTGCAGATCTCTATTAGTCAAAATCATCCCAGAAACAAAAAGAACCTTGAAAGGGGGCAGATGGACTTCATTTTATTTCTCATACCTGTAAGCCTTGCAAAAAATATCCATCAGTGTAAAAATAGAGAGAGAAAAACATAAAACAATTATTTAATGATAGACAATTTTTAGATTACATCTTGAAATCTTGAGTAGGAATCAGATTTAAATGCATTTCTTCTTGTTCCAAATGAATCTTTCTTTTTATTGAATAATGTCAAATGTCACCTTGTGTTTCAAACTTCAAAAAGCAGGACTCAAGCCTGCCACTTTCATTAATCTTCATTACATAGCTTCTGGACAGAATTGTGTCTCACAATCTTAGTAATCAAGCTGCTTTTCAGCATCATAAAGTTAATTTATATTCATTTCATTCTGTCTTATCTTCAATTCAGTGACCTTTCCATCCACTATCTACTACTAGGCTAGAGCAGAGTATTTTGAGTATTTTGATGTTTTATCAATTATTTAGAGGTTTTGCTTTATTTTTGGATGCCCACAGGCCCTCAAAGTGCTGTAAAGTGTTTAAAATATCAGCACAACTTGACATAACCAAGGAATATTTATTTCACATATCTTGTCAGAATTAACCTGTAAAGATAAAAATAGCAAAGCTCAAATCATCTTTGAAAATATGTACTTTTGCATATACAGCTTTTTAAACTTTTCTGAGATTATGCTCATGTGCAATGTTGAATTACAGTGTCCAAAGTTTCCAAATATAACTTCCAAATTCTCAGGTATTCATGAGAACAATAAAGAAAGACAGAAAGATAGAGCAGTATTGAACAACATTTGATAATACTATATTATCAACATTTTATAATATTGTATTTTCACTTTACATTCAAAATACACAGGTGTAATTTTAACAGGCTGTGTCATAAATGGAAGGTTTTGACTGATTTTAAATTTAAGGGTAAAAGTAGTATAGGGAAAAAATTAGATTTACTGACCATTATCAATTTTGTGTTTCAAAATTGTTCTCTCATTGTTCAATCTAATGGGTATGTTAATCAAAACTTTTCTAAAACCAGCTTTACTGCTAATTGTGTGTGTGTTGGAGGGGGAGTGGTAGAAGGTTGTGCCACAAAAATAGACATTAGCTTTCATTCTTGATGAGTCAGAATGAAAAATTAATAGGTCTTCTATTCTCATGAATTATTCTTTAAACACAATTGTTCTATTAATTGTAGTATGACAACATTAATTACATTGTTTTGATGTATGTTATGATACAAAAGAGCTATTTACTTTTTAGGGATATTTTGCAATGTTACAGTAGATATCCTGAATATCAACCTGCATTTGTATAAACATTTTTCATTCAGAAACTACGCAAAATGTGATGGGCATGAATGAACCAAATGACAAATGATGAGAAACAGCAGACAGCTTAAGATCAGTTACTCTTTTTCAACAATCAGGTATTCTGACTTCAAATCATTTGTCAGTTGTGAATTAAAATAGTCCATTTCAGTATGATTTCTCTTCTCTGGTAAGGAGCAGACAAATTCGATCTGTTCTCTTATATCTCAGTATGTTTGTCCTTCTAGAAAAAAAATGACATCACTACTGCTCTGTGTTTCTGAATTTGAGGTTCTAATGCTCATTTACAGTGAATTACATCCAAACTCACTTGAAGGTCCATTTTTGTGGACACAGTAGAGTAAAAGGACCTTAGTAAAAATAAGTCAGGCTATGGCACATTATTCAAACATGAAACAGGGTAATACAACACTGAAGTAATTATGGCAATTAAAACAAATTAAAGATCAATAAATATCCTCCTGAACTGCATTTTACAGGAGCATGACTTCCAGATATACCATCCACTTATGTTTTATGAGTCGCACTACATTGTTCTGAAAATCTTGCCTCTAGGACACTATATATACTGAGAGTTGTGATGTGCATTGTTAAATATTCAGCAGAGCCTTAAATCAGCTGTTTTTACTTTTTGTGCCAATGCCTACCAGTGATAAAAGGATGCTTGCCTCTTCTTTTTTAACTGGCACAGTTAGAAGCCACAGGGCTTACTGTTAGGCCAATACAGATTTCCTCTCTGTCTTTGAAACTGTTAATATAGCATGGCATTCCCATTTTGAATCTCAGATAGCACTAATTTTTCTTAATTTTAGAAAATCTTCATTCTGCTAATTTGCAAACAGTTGCTTTCTCTGCCTATATGGCTTTTTAATATTTGTCTGAGTTTGTTAATACACTTTATTAAAAATACATGACTGAAAAAGGACAAATACTTTTAATGGGTATACAAAATGATGTTGTACAACATTTTGGCACTTTATTGAGTCCCTTGAAGTAGTAAAGATTGAATGCAAACTGTAGCTATCAATTCAGCTAAATGCTTCTGCTTTTCCTGTGCAGCGAGAGAACACTTTCTTTTCTTTGGTCACCGTATTATCAGCTAGTTTCTTATTCACAGATACTGCCCTATGTGACTTTCAGCAATGATAACTGTCGGTATGGTGGTAAGAGTAGGGAACACATGTCACAAAGGTGTAGTGGGAATAGTCATATGGCATAGTCCCATGAGCAAGAAAACTCAAAGGTAATGCAAGGAAGGCATTTACCCCGTTTGTTGTGACTAAACTTGTCATCTAAAGTTTACCATACCATCAAATCACAATCCCTCCAACTCTTAAAATTTTCCCATTATGAGGGTGATTTGAAAGATTTTCATTGCTCAGAGGCAACAGTGTTTTCTGTAGAGGAAACAAAAAACCCACACGACTCTTTATGCTAGACTTCCTCCAGGAACAATAGTCACTGCAAAGCAGAAGACCCATATGTCAAGAAAGACTTCCTAGAAGAAATCTAGTCATCTATTTGGCAGTAGATAGGACTGGGCAACTTGTATCCCGTAAGCTAAATGCAGTTTAAAGATTTACTTAATCACATTAGCAACTCAAGTGTTAGAGTCACATCTTTAAGGTTTTGGATTCTATTATGATTATAGTTGTTGTTATTGTTGTTGTTTCACTTGGGGTTTTTTTTAGTGTAATTTATTATTATGTAGACCAACAAATGTGTTTTGAAGCCAAATTTGACACTCAGAATAAAAGAACAGTTTCCCATCTATGTATTCCACCCTACTCCCTTCTCCATTAGGAAACTGCCTTTTTTATTTTCTTTCTTATGTTAGTATGACAAGAGATACTACGATCAGTTCAATATGCCTCTAGGAAGTAGCCATGAATTGTGATTTTCTTACTCCTAGCTGATTTATGACTTTCTGAAATGGTGTCATGGTTTAACCCCAGCCAGCAACTAAGCACAACGCAGCCACTCACTCACTCCTCCCCCACCCAGTGGGATGGGGCAGGAAATCAGGAAAAGAAGTAAAACTCGTGGGTTGAGATAAGAACAGTTTAATAGAACAGAAAAGAAGAAACTAATA
>JAVJGG010000008.1:21850659-21862190 GCA_035590195.1 Aviceda cuculoides | reverse complement strand
TTTTTTTTTTTTTTTAATAAACCATATAAATAACAGGTAAAATTAATATTTGAGCTTGTCCTTGATAAAGCACAGAAATGTTTCCAGCTGGAACTGACTGTGTTTAGTCTTCTGTGTTACAGAGGGAAAGTAATCCAAAAAACAAGAGTAAATAATTGTGTTTGTACCTTGTTTTAAGTCTGTATTATCAGTGTTGTTGAATAGTATAGATAAATAGCAGAAGATAGCTCATATTGTCCAAATAAGTATTTCCTGATAGGAACAATACTTTACTCTGTGATCCAGGATATTTTTTAGTAAATGGAAGATTAACAGTTTTAAAACACTCTTAAAGAGTGAATGTCACTGTTCCTTTGTGTCTCTTGCAAAATGTTTTCCTTAAGTGGTATTTAAAATAAATTGCACATTCTAACCTTAAAGAAAGGACAAGGCACTCCAATTAATGCTAGAGAGTGCGTGATTTTTGTTCTGTTTCGGTTTTGTTTTAAGATTCTATATCAATAACAGATTCACATAATTGGCCTTGTACTGTAGTAAGGAAAAATATTCTAGTTCTACACTGCTGATGGAAAAGACTAGTTAGGTCACCAAGGTCATAGCCCCTTGAACCATCCTCACTTTGTGTATTATTTTTTCCTCCTGACAAGCTTATCCACTAAGCTCCATTGACTAAGAAACAACCTATCAGTATCAGTGGGAGATCTGAATGTCATTCCCAAGATAGCCAGAAGGGGTTGAGCTGCTAAGCAACATTTCAGTATTCAGGAAAAAAAAGAAAAAAAAAAGGAAAAAAAAAGAAAACAAACAAACAAACAAAAGCTACAGGAGAAGCATAGAATAGGGAAGTGAAGAACTGCTTTCCATAGAAGAAGTACAGTGTTATTATAATGAATAACCATGAGTATGTCCTCATCCTCCTCTTTGCTCAGTGTTGTCCCTCAGCAACTGCTTTTGCTAGACTAGGATCTATCAAAAACATTGCATTCTTAGATTCTCTTTGTTCTGTTAACCTCCAGAAGGATCCAAGTTGGGAGATATTCGTACTTTGGTACAGAAGAGATCATTTCAACTTTAGATCAGCTAATTATTCCCACATTAGATTGCCCTTAGTGGAGGTCATGATTTAACACAGGGCACATTGAATTCTGCATGTCCAAGCTGAAATTCACTGAAGTGGTGTAGTTAGCACTTCCACACTTCAGACCTTGAATGATCCCAAGTGATCATAGTCATAACATTTAACTGTTCTTACAGAGATACACAGCTCTGGTAATTCAGCAACTGTAAAATACCATGCTGTGATACGGTTCATTATCATCACAGAGAATAAAGGCTTTCCATCAGAGACTCCATTCACATAGTGTTAAGGCAGGAAAACCGTTGCAAGTCAGTAGTCCAAGCTACCTACCAATGCCATCTAGTGAATTTCAGACAGCAAAGCTCCTTGGAGACACAAGTCACCGCAGAATTCCCTAGAAGAAGACATATACCTGTTTGGGTCAGACACAATGTGCCTAACCCATTTCAAACTGCAGATAACTAACCCAGTGAGGATCTGTACTAAATAATACCACAGGCTTGAGTTTCCTGTAAGGGTATTCCCTGAGGGTCACTTAGCTGTGGGTTTAGTATGTAAAACATAGCCAAAGCATGTATTTGAATTTGAGCCCACACCCATGCTCAAGATTTTTGTTGCATGGCCTGAATGCTACCCCAACACATCTTATGACACATTCCTAACCTGTTCTGACAACTGACGTTTAATAGCTTCACTACAGTGTTACAAGAGGACATTATGTTTGACGGGGAGTTGAACAGGACCAGCCAGCTAATTAGTAAATACCTGGTTTGGTGTGTATCCTAATTCAGAAAAGGCAGCATTACACTTCAATGTTCAACAATTCTTTACAGATTCAGTTGTCTTAAACCTCCTTAAAAACCATTAAAATGTCATAAAATTTTGCAGCAAGTTCTTTAAATTCCTATGTCAGTACTACAGCACAGTGCGAGGTGTTGCCATTATGATGTATCTTCATATTTCTTAAAATTTCCTGCATGTAGGTATCACTAGATTTCTGGATAACAACTTTTTAAATACCTGCACATTAAAAATGTTAAGTCATACATGCAAAGTAGACATAAAAATTATTTTTGCAGGGTCAACAAATTTTTCCCCATTCCTCTAGTTTGTGTGGATATTTTGTGTAAAATGTTTTATATTTAACCACTAAATAAGATATATTCTCTGTAACTCTTTGTGTGAAATTCTAAAATATTATGGCTTTTTTTCTTTTTTTAGCTTAGTGCTATAAACCCCTGAAAAAGAGAAAAGAAATTTTTCATGGAAATGCTTTCAGAGCTTCAACTACAGCAGCTCTGTTACATTGTTATGTAAGAATTAAATGTGCCATCTCTCTGAACTGTGAAATGCAGAATTCCCAGAGGGGAGTTTCAACTGGATCACTATCAGGTGTTGGAGAATGTTCATTGATGATGTGAGAATTGTTATTCACATGCTCTTTCAGCAGATCTTCTGATCACTCCAGAATTTTAAAATCCTCATTTATGTCAGCAGGTCATTGAGGCAGAACTACATTTCTTAGGGCAGAGGTGATATATACAATAAAGTGGATGAATAAATTCCACTGAAGACTAATGCAACTTTTACAGTGCCATCTTTTTTCACATTAAGGTATTTCTCTAGATTATGAAGGCTAAAGTCATTCCTCTTAAGTCATGATAAATGGAGACAGTTTACAATATCTGCACCAAGATCTTTTACTAAAATTTTCAGGAAAGAATATCAAGCAAACCAGTAAAAGCAATTTTTACAGCTTCACTTCTAAATGTTATAATTGCTTGTGTACTGCAATAGAACCCAGAATTCCTATCTGACTAACAGAATTTCTTATGCTAGGCAATATATAAATAATGTAAGATGAGACAGTACAAAAACTAAGGTAGTTTCCCCACCATCACGTCATGTACAAACAGAAGAAACCATCAGACGACCACGTACAATCCTGACTGAATTCTTTAAAAGATTATTTTACATTATCTGAGAGTAATTACTCTTTGTACATGGGCTTTTATACTATTTCTATTAAAATCAGTATGGATAAAACCATGGAAAGGGTTCAAATGAATCTGTGTCATTTTAATTTAAACAGAACAGAAGTGTTCATATGGTCACTCACAATGTTTCAGCCAAGGGAGCAGCTAACAGCATTCCCAATGTACATCTGGTCATCCCTAAAATACAAAGGGCAGAAAAAAAGAAAAAAAAAAAAAAAAAAGAAGTGGGCACAGATAGGGACCTTCTTGATCTTTCAGCATTCTGTGCAAAATTGAATTGTGCTTCCTTATGGACAAAGATTTACTTCTTCATCCTGAAGGCAAAAAATTCAATATTCTGTCACTGGCAGTGTTGATTTCAGAGAGAGAGGAGTAAGGTTTGGAAACATAAGTGGAGGGTTTTGAAACCGTCAGGAAGGAATGAGGTGGGTGGAAAGGGTCAGTAGAGGTTTGTAGGCTTAGAAAGAGATAAGAGAAGCAGGGTTCAGTGGGATAATGATACTGGAACAGGAGAAGTCAGTCCAATCTTTTTAAGGATGATGGTGGCAAAAGGAATGTCGGGTATCAACAGGGATTTGAAGACCTGTGAATCTGGGATGGAATTAAGCTACATCCTTATATCCTTGACTGAGGAACAAGCATCCCGCTTGCCAGAAGCTGCTTTCTCCACCAGTATTCCTTTTGGCCCCTCCTCTCACATAATTGCGTCTATACTTCCTAATCACTGCAGCAGCTCCTTCTCAAGGCGCTATTTCACCAGGGAGCAGCATGCCAGATGTCTGCTACTGTTGCAATGATGGGATGAACTGGGAGAAAAAAAAGCCCTAGTGTCAGGCCAAAAATCCAGAAGTGAGTGGCTCCTACTTCTGTCAGAGTGTGAGATGAGGAAGATGGCATATATCCCTCCTCCACATACAGAAGTCTCTGCTGCCCAGACCTCAGTCTCTCTCTTAGTGATGGTAGAGGATTATGTAGATGGCACAGAGGAAAAGGGCTTTTCAGGAAACGCGTGATGATCACAGAGATGATCTTTAAGCTTTGTTGAAATGGACAAAGCCAGCAGTCTGCCTTGGTTAGTCGTATCCATGAAACCTGCAGAAGATGTCCTTTTCGTCAGTATTGAGCAGGAACATAGGCAGCAAATTTGGAACCCCAGTACCATAGTGACAGGAAAGACTTGAGAAGGTATTAAGAAAAAGAAAATTATAGCTGGAAAATGACATATTCTCAAAAAAGAAAAAGGTAATATAGATTAGCTAGATCAAACCCCTGTGTAAACTGATGGTGTCAACTAGATAGATAAATATTTAAATGAAAGACCAAGTAAAGAATAATATTTTTGTCTGTACAAACACCTAACTCTGAAATTTGCAGCCTTTTTTTTTTTTTTTAAGGTTTAGCTCACATCCAAACATCATGTTTAACTGCCTTTTGTTATGACTTTGTCCGTTTTTTTTCTGAATACAGAAAAAAAAAACTTTTTTCGGTTTTGCATGACAATACGTTGTAGGAATGAGTTCTTCACTTTAATACGCTTTGTGTGACAGTCTTTTCTTCAGTTTAATTAAAAATATGAGCTGCTTGTTCTCATCTGGTGTCATCCAAATCTTATGTAGTAAATTTTCATTCCTTATCTATCTTCTGTATGTCATACATTATATCATGGATCCCTATTCTATTTTCCCCTTTCTCTTCCACCTTTATCCCAGCAATGTCTTTTGCAGCCTTAGAAGTCCAGTGTATTTCATGTTTCTTTGTACAAAAACTGTTTCAGAACTTTCCTCATCTCTCCGTTGTGTAGTTCTGTTGCATATACTTCTATTATGTTATATTCTATGTATATTTTGCATCTATATCTACTTATAGTCATACAGTTAGAGAGAGCAATAGAAAGACATGGGGTCACAATATTCAAACTGTAAGCATGTGATGGTTTTATGTAATGGTATATTACACTTTTTGTTAATTCCTTTTTTAAATATTTTTCATAATCTGTTTTACATAGGAGTAAAAAGAAAAGAAAAACAAAAGGCAAGAAATTGTACTACAGTTGCTAGGTTGACTGCACTTATTCTGCATAAATGCTAGGATTCTGCAAAACTCTCACATAAGTTTCCTCCTCTTGGAAGGATAGCCAAGGTCTTCTGTTTCTGGAGTGGAAATTTATGCTTCAGTCTCCAAAATTTATAATTATTTTAGTTATTCTGTACCTGTATTCTTGTCTTTTCTCAGGGGCTAATAGGGCATTATTTAGTGAATTAGCTAGCTCTCATAAAACAAAGGTAATTTTGAACAAAAACAAACCTATAAAGCCTACCAGAAAATTAAGAGAAAAAACTACTTTCTTAAACAGATAATCTCTTAAAAATTTAGTCAATCTTAACCAATCAGTATAGGTAGGACTAAAATATTTTGTTGTCTTAGTCAGACCTCTACATCATTTCTTGAATTGTGTGATCTGTCCTGTCTGTAAGTCAGCACTGCCTCTTAATACAGTTTGAGGTTCTTTGTGCTACCAATCTTCCTGAACACAGTGAAGGATAAAATGTTATTCCCATTGGCTGTAAAATTTTGAAGAAATTTACTTCATTAATCCAGGCTTGGGAACTTGTATTAATTACTCCTTCAGTAGCTCCCTTCCTGGAAATATCTTTTGTCTGAACCATTTGGGCAGGAATACAATTGGGAGCAAATAGATAAAAATATATCTGTCATAAATAACAATTATGCAGTTGCCTTTGAATATTCTATACTTCCAAAGTGTCTGCAACTAAAAATTATAAAAAGAGAAACCCCAAGTTAAGAGCCATGAAAGCAGACAAAAATTCTAATCTAAGCTCTGGTTCGCAGATGTGAGGCTCCTGGGCAACAAACGTGGCACTCAGAAGTAATGTAAGTACCAAAATTCAAGTCTGTAATCCCCAAAACATCCTGAGAAGAGATTGCTGACACATAAGATTGCCCTAGGAAAATTCTCAAGATGCATATCATGCTGCTGACATGAATGGCCAGGACTGTTGCCATCTTGGCATGGCTGAGCTACTACGCACTTGTTTGATACTTGGGCCAGTCAGTAATCTTCATAGTCATGCTTTGCTCAGAGCCTTAGTTGGAATGGCAGATATTCTTTAGTACAGCTAAAACACACTAAAAATTCAGGCCAACACAACAGTCAGCAGCCATTGTTACTTTAATTGAAAAATGTGGAAGTGAGGATGGAAAAAAGGAAGATATGGTTATCCTTATTAAATACCATAACATATTTGTACTCATTCAGGAACTGGGAGATACAGTCTCAATATTCTTCTTAACATGAGGATGTTCAAACTCAGGTTTTCCATCTCAAGCTCAAAGCCAGTGGCAAGGATCAACAGGTTAATCCATTACATGCTTCTAAGGAACCTGTGCTGATGAAAAGAATGTTATGCTGTTCATTCAATTTATAGGGCTTTTAAATTAAAAACAACAATCTGTTTTCTTTTATGGTCATACAGGTGGCCTGAAAGACCAAAGAGAAACATCGTCAATTCCCGTAGAGATAGAACTATAGCTGTCAGTATCTATGATACATTAGACATATAAACATTTCCACCTCTTTTTTCCCCCCAGACCTTTATAGTTTTATAGTCTTATACTAATTGCTTCAGATAACAAAGAAACATTTACTTTTCTAATTCTGAACAAGAATCTTGAACAACCTGTGTCTAGACTATGTGGCCATACCAGTATGAAGTAGAAAAATAAACTATTCCAAGAATTTATATAGATTGCTACATTCAGATTGTTTCCTAGTCATCCACTGTTAAACACATTTAGTACCATGATACTGGGCTAGAGATCTGGTACAACCGTTCTTACAGGTCCACAGGAAATACTTTTCCTCTCTCTGAAAGTATTTATTAATGCACTACTGCTAGTACCCAAAGGATAGCATTCATAGAAGCAAGAATGTATTATTCTCTACTTTTTTTTTGTTTCCACATGTCTAACTTGACAGCTTTGCTAAGTTGTTTATGATTAACTTACGTGGAAATTACAGGTATATTGTGTTCAGCAGATATTAATATATTCTATAACTCTACATCTACTGTAACCGCTCTATTTAATGTATCTTTCTCCATCAGAGAGAAATGGAACTGAAATTCTATCTAAATGGATTTTGTCAGGGTTTACTCCACCTTTTAGTTTAAACTTCACTCAGCCCTATCACTGTAATCCCATTTCCCCAGACACATCAATAAAGGTTTCGGCTTTGATGAGGCCACATCACAGTTTAACAAAGATTTTTCTCGTTTCTCTTTGAATTGGCAATCAGTTGTTTTATACTTATAAATTTGCAGTTAGAAATTAGTTGTTGGTTATGAGGAGCATCTGTTCTACCTGTGTTTGGCATAGCTGTAATTGGGATAATATTTGCTAACCAAGGAAGACACGGTAGATTGCAGCAGAGCAATTCTGAGACCATACTAGCTGTCAAATTGAGTTATAAACCAGTTTTCAGTGTCATTGATCTTTATATGAAACTTCCATCACTCAGTATAATCACAAGGGAATGCAACTAACCTAAGAAAGAATGATATTCCTGTCCCCCTATCTTTTTTTTTTATTATTCATCTGACACAATAGAGAAGTCACTACTCCCTGTATTTGTAGAAGCATGCACAAAACAAGGCAAGATCACCTAGTATCAAGGTTCAGAATTTAGCATGTTGGTAGGTAATAAGATTGTGCTAGCTACAAACATATTCTAGTTCACATATACCTTGCTGTTCCTTCACTTGTCGATCCTTTCTATGAGAAAACTTTTTTGCAGTCAGCATAGGTTCCTTTAAAGTTGAATTAGAAGCTAAAGCAATTTATTGGAAATATATTTATTATATTTATCTAGCTGTCCATTGATAAACATATTGGTACATTTCCAAATTTTCACAAGTGTCTGCTTATTTACACAGTTTTATAAAATAATCCTGCTGTTTATTTAGCTTAAGAAAATATGCAGACATCAATGACAGTATCCATAAACAAGCAGTAGTAAAGAAGAAAACAAAAGAAGTCCTGGGGTAATCATTCACTTAAAAGGAAAACAAAACAAGCTAAATCAAAGGACAGTTGGAAACCATCCTGAGTAACATTCACTTCATCTAAATTTAGGAACTCTATTTATATCTCTATATATTTACAGTACCCAAAGATGTGTGAGACATCTTCATGGAGCTGGTAGACAGTAAACAACACCAGCTGAAAACGTGTTTTCTATGTCTGAAGAACAGAAGAGCTACATTGATAGCATCTTGAATGGCAATAGATGCCTAATTTGATCAGCTGAACTTAGCACTAGCTGTCTGAAATGTCTAAATATGAGCAAGGTGTCTAATTTCTCACTATAGAAGGTCCCTTCTCTATTACACTTCCACAAACTCCTTCACAAGACATGCCACAATTACTTCTCAATTAAGTATAAACAATTTTGTCTGATTAGGTGATTGATGCCACCAAGTACAAAGTAAAGGGTGAAAAGTAAGTAATGTGACCATATGCCATGCACGTAGACTAGAAAGAAATGAAGCACTAGTTACATCAGCACAGAAAAAAGAAATTATGAACATAAGAAAATGTCTAAGACAGAAATTCATATTCCCATTGTCTTTACAGTGTATCTGTAGCTAAGCAGGGGGTATTTACAATTTTACATTGATAGCCTAGCCTGAGACTGTAAAATGCTGTCTGTCATGTAGACACATGGTAATTATGCCTTATAAGGTTGATCCTGCAGACAGCTAGCTAGTCAGCTTGAGATCGGTCACTTCAGAACATCAAAATACATGGTGACTGATTAGCTAATCTTAGTGCTCACAGTGTAGAAAGGACCATAACAGGGACTATGATAAAGAGGATCATGCACGTAAAGTGTTTGTGCTGGATTGTCCCACAGTCCCACAAGGGCTAAATCTGAGTACTGGAATGAACAGAAATATGGTAGACAGGATGACAGGTTTCAGTTCAAAAGGCATTTCAGACACAGCCACTTGACTCACCCACTTTAGCCAACCTCCTACAACTTAGCACAACTCTAAGTACAGATACCATCTGCTTTTTTCATCACATGTGGGTGGAAAAGATAAAGAGTGAATAGACAAAGGTGAGGCTTCACTTTCTATAGCTAAACCAGTGAAGAAAACAGTGTGAGCAGCACTATATCTTACAGGTATTGGCTGTCATTACTAGTCCTAAGTGAGTTATTTACAATAGCTATACATTCACACCTTTATGTCTAAATAAAACAAAACAGAGATAATTTTTCACCAAGTGACATTGTCCAGATCACATAATCAAATTTGGCTTTCCTCCCACTTGCCCCTTATAATCAGTAGCCACATCTACACATTCCTACTATTAACAGTACCTGAAAGGCACTCTGCTAGGAACTGTGCCAAAGTATTTTCTGGAAAAGTGCTAAGTGAAGCAGGCCATTTCTTCCCAGAAGTTTGGTGATTGAGCTAATGCTTTGAGCCTGTTTTATGTAGCCACCTTGATTACTTGTCCCACTCACACACTAGTAAGCCCAGCTGTAGCTGGCAACTCAGCCATAGAAATGTAATGAAAGCTTTCTTTGACATAAAGAAAATACTGTTGAAACTAGTGGTCATAATCAATGTCCTTCATTTAATACTGTAGAAACAATAATGCTTTCCGAAACTTAGGTATCCGCAGTAGGCAAAAGTCTGTGGTCAAGCAAAGGTACATGAAATCTGCTCAAGAATATGACCTAAATGGAATGAGGGCATCACTGAGAATTTCTAAATTTATCTGTAAGTACATGAGTAGAAGTACCAGCAGAGAGACAAAGCAGAGAAATAATGATGGATAAGTGCAGAAGCCAGGTAGTAGCAGCAGAATTGGAGGCTGGAGGGTAAGCTTTGGGGAACTATATGTTGATCAGTAGAAAAGATCTAGGAAATAAAAGTGAATTCCCTTGTTTGAGTCATCTTGTGTTCGGGGATAAAGAAACTTTATATATCTTTTATAAACAACCAAAATTGCATCAGAAACTTCTGATTGAATTTAATCAATTTCTTCTCCTACTGGAAACAATGCACTGAATCCGCAACTTTGACTAGTTGCTCAGGTCAAATGGGGCTATATTATAGACCGCTTCCAAAGCATTTTTTAAAAAGACCTGATAGTTAAAAACAAGACAACAGATGAATACTAAAAGTTTAAAGTGTTCTGCCATGAAAGCAGGCAGCTTATTAATTTGTACTTTATTTAAAATGAAATTATTACTGTAGTGTATTTGCTGTATTTGGGTAATTTTGACTGGCAAAAAATGGTAACGAGAAGTCTTATATTACATGTGAAAGATCTAGGAAAGATCATATTGCCTCTCTCACTGAGCACATCAGCAGCAAAATTATTCTGCCCAAGGCACAGGAAACAAATATTGTTAAGTACAACACTGTTCCTGTTATGATCTCTCTACTGTCCTCAAGGACTGTCATGTTTCTGATGATATCCATTTCTTTATATGTTGCTTTTTGTAACAAGTCTTTGTGCCCTTGTACCCACTCAGCCTGTTCATCTGTGTTCACAGCTATGGACTTTCAAGACTGGAGGGACAACCAAGGACAATAGTTCTTCCTGAAGCTACTGCTGTGCTGAAGATATAGACTACCTCATTTCCAAAGAACACTGAGCCTACTTGCACACTAGAATTAGACAATGAAAATAAATGTATTACTGTATTTTACTTATTCTCAGCAAAATTCATAATATCTGAATTATAATTATCTATTAATAACCTCTCATATTTATGTATAGTCTCATCTTGTTGTGCTTTATGTGCTTATGAGTGAGTATGAGTGAGCCTATCACTCAAGCTCTCTAAGGAGCAGAGAATGAATTTCACCCTGGTAAATATTGGCACTAATAGAAAATACATTTATATCACCTGGAGTACTGTGTTCAGCTCTGGGGCCCTCAACATAAGAAGGACATGGACTTGCTGCAGCGGGTCCGGAGGAGGGCCACAAAAACCATCACAGGGCTGGAACACCACAGCTATGAGGACAGGCTGAGAGAGTTGTCGTTGTTCAGCCTGGAGAAGAGAAGGCTCTGGGGACATTTTATAGAGGCCTTCCAGTACTTAAATGGGGCTTACAGGAAAGATGGGGAGGGACTCTTTATCAGGGAGTGTAGAGATAGGATGAGGGGTAACAGTTTTAAACTGGAAGAGGGTAGATTTAGATTAGATGTAAGGAGGAATTTCTTCACTGTGGGGGCGGTGAGGCCCTGGCACAGGTTGCCCAGAGAGGCTGTGGGTGCCCCATCCCTGGCAGTGTTCAAGGCCAGGTTGGATGGGACTTGGAGCAACCTGGTCTCGTGGAAGGTGTCCCTGCCCATGGCAGGGGGGTTGGAACTAGATGATCTTCAAGGTCCCTTCCAACCCAAACCATTCT
>JAVJGG010000008.1:21838444-21850559 GCA_035590195.1 Aviceda cuculoides | reverse complement strand
GGGCTTGGAGCAACCTGGTCTGGTGGAAGGTGTCCCTGCCCATGGCAGGGGGGTTGGAGCTAAATGATCTTTAAGGTCCCTTCCAACTCAAACCCTTCTATGATTCTATGATCGTTATTACTAACAATCATTTATATAAAACTGTAGGATGTGCTATGCTTTACAAAGAAACATTCTGAGCTGCCAAAGTTAATCAAGCTAAACAAAAGACAAAGCAAACACCTGCAAACCAAGGCACAGGACAACTCTTCTGAAAGCTTAGGTGTGTTAATTTTCACAAAATAAGGAGAAATAACTTATAATATGTATTTTAAAGAAAGTCTTTAAAAAAACCCAATTTAGATAAAGAAAAGGTTCATTCTAGTTGTACAGATGCAGTGTATACAGTTGGTGATTCATACCTCCAGTTTTACTTGTTGACCTCAATTGATCTTATCTAATTTTATGTAACAAACATGTATGAATGAAATCACCCTGTTTAGTCTATTAAAACAGATATACATCTCCCAAAGGTAAATCAGGTCTCAAAAAATTCCAGAAACTTGTGCTTTTTTTAGATGGAAAGCTTTGGCGAATCATAAAAATATTTTTTTAATAGTTTTCTATTTTCTTCTAATGTTTATAACCTTACACATACATATTGGTAAGCACATCATATACTTTGGTCTGTATGGCAAAATAAACAATTAACTTGGTCTGTCTTGCTACCTAAAAGAGGGCTATGAAGCAACGTAGATTGCAAGTTTCTATAGAAATTGTCTGTCTATTATTACTTTGTCAAGAGCTCTGAACTTAACTCTGAGAATTTAGCCAGAGCCTTTTAGACATTGCACTTGCATTGCTGTACAATTACTACGTAATCAAAGATTCTTCCTGGTTTCCTCCTTTAAAAACATCGTTACTACTTGTAAATTAATTAATCCAATAAAATATTGATGAAAGATTCAATCTGTTCTTGGTAGTGGAGTGGAAATTTATCCTCACCCTAAAAAAACTTATTTGTGACCTGTTTTCTCCTAAAGCTATGTGACTAATATTCTGTAACAGCCTATGTATACCAGGGCAACATCTTGGCATGATAAAAGTAAGTTTACAGAATTTCTGGATATCTTTCACATTCACCATAAAGTGCATGATGCTACTTTTGCTAACCAATAAAAATTTAACAAATTTTTAAAGGAGTTGGAAACTCCAAGCCTTTAATTCTGTATGTATAAATAATAATTAAAGCCAACTGTATATTAGATTTACTATAGCTAATAGTGCTGAAAGTACTTAATCAGGGTTGACTCTCCCATTGGGGTCTTTATGGGCATAATTAATATCATGTAAGAAGACTAGTTCTGAACTTTATTATATATGTTTTTAATATACTATAAAGCTAGAACACAAGAAATGATTAGTGAGAGAATTTCAAAAAATTTATTCATCTCTGGTGAGTACTGAGATGTTATATCCAGCAGTCAGCTTGGTCGCCTGAAAATGCATTATTTTGCTACTTTTCACAACAGTAAAGTGTTTAAAGGTTGTTGGTATTCCTTTCCTCTAGTCCTCTCTCACACAGACATACACTATATACACTCCCCCACAGACTGCTTTGCAAGGATGGTAAAAAAGAATCATACTGAAACTAATGAGTGAACATATACCTTTTAAAAAAGTGAAAAAATAAATCCTAGATTTTGTCATAGGTAAGTTTATGAACAAGGTAACCACCAGTAGGTTTAAATATTTTTATAGTATTTTAATGTTTTCTTGAAACAATTTTTTAGCATTTGGTGTCATGAACACATCCTGAAACAGCAGAAACAACTTATTTTATGTGAAGCAGTCATCAAAATCATTAAGTAAAACTAGTAGCTCTTAGTATAGGAATTGTATATGTTATCCCAAAGCTTTCATGGGCATCTATATCAACCAAAACACATGTTTAAAGAGCTTCAGAATTATCCCTTTTATGGACTCATTCTCCATTTTTAAAAAAACTCAATTTTTTTCCTCAGAGGGTCTTATATTAGTTTATACCTTGTTTTCAAAACTCTTTTTTTTTTTTTTCATAAATTCTGCCATAATCAGAACTGTCCACTTTATAAAAATGAAGAGGGTTTAGCTACACACATGTATATATAGAAAGATGCAGATTTATTCTACATATGCTCCAAGACAGATGGCTATGAACAAGCTTCACTTTAGAAGGCCTATAGCCACACCAGCCCAGCATATAGACACATCAGAGTATAGGGAAGCTTGCATCTATCTGCACACATCCACACAACAGTACTTTCAGATATTCTCAGAATGTAATTTGCAGAACAGGGAAGAGTGGGAACCGTGATATATCTGAAATTATACCCATCTGTATTTTACCACTGGGTAGGTAGAAGTAGCCAATTTCACCAGCCTTAATCCCCCCCTGGAATCAGGCATGAAAGGCCTCTCTTTGAAACACTGAAGGTTCCATCCTTTTTCAAGAATTCACGTAATTCCAGCAAACTTCAGCCTTCTTTTCCCAATAGGCCAGGGGTGGTATTCTTCTGCCCTAGTATCAGTTTCTGAAAGTTAAGGTCTTGATTCAGCTCTCCATTTGCAGTACCATTAAAAATGCAGTTGGCTAGCCTGTCTATGTTCCAGTTGCTACTCCAGGACTCAGGTTTCCCACAGTTCCCAAGACATATTTGTCAGCCACACGTGGAAGTCTTGGACATCCTACAACATTTGAAATGGTGATAAAAACTTGTGTTGAAGTCTCAGAAAATCATCCTCAGGTTCATTTAGTTTAATCCTAAAATTGGTGTTCCAGATTGTTCGTATCAGTGCCTCTGGAGAAGATTATTTCTCTCCACTGAATGATTGTATGAGGAGTTTAAAAGCCCAGAGATAAGCATCTTTGGAGAACCTAAGGTATCCAAAACATCCAAAATGTATTGTTAGATATGTCAGAAGACCTGTGGAAAACATATACCGTGCTTGAGTCTGGAGGGTATGCCTGGCAGACAGGTAGCTGAAGGGCATCACAAATTACACCTGGTGAATATGCGTGAACTGGTCTCCAGAACTCTCTCAAGCACAGATTGCTAGCTTTTAGAAGTCAAGGGCAGAGTTTAGGCAACATAGGTACCTGGTGCCACAATGATGTCCAAGACATCCGTGGAGGCTGATAGATACGATGCAGTTAGAGGTGAAGTGAGTTCAGTGGGGCATCTAAAATGACATGAGACTCCTGCATGGGAGTAGATGAAATGAATAAATCTCTAAAGTGAAGCTTAACAGCTCCAAATTCCATTGAATATTTTGACTTTGGGATCTATTCGGTTACCTAAATTTCCTTATATGATACTGTTTGAAATGTCCTAGGGTACTTAGGACATCCAAACAGGCTCGCAAATGATACACGGGGTTTACAGGAGGTATGCTTTAGAGCATTTTAGAGGACATTAGAAGCTAACAGTCAAGCAAGAGAAGTGTGTCCTGAGAAAAGCATCTGAGATGGTAATCCAAAGAAATTCTGATGGCACCTACCAGACTCACAGCGCTCTGTCTGGAGCTGTGTTACCTGATGAGTCCATGATTCATTCGATCTTGATGCTGCTTTAAAAGCAGATACTTGAAACTTTTGGCCTGATTCTTCTGTAATTAATGATCCCTTTGAACCAGTCTGTAGCCTATGAATGATCCATAATCAGTTCACAACTGCCTGGCAGAAAATTCCTTGGCAACTGTCCACTGAGTCCATAATATTATTCCATGCTCTTCTGGCAAAGGGCCCACCAGAAAGCTTCATAATGTAGAGATGCCCCCTACCAATAGTAACAATGCACATTTGCAGAAATGTTACCAGTTGCACCAGCATAATATATGCCAGCACACTTAAAACTCTGAACTTACACCAGTATAATTCTCCATGTAAACATTTTAATATCAAACTAAGTGTGGCTCTTTGATTTACCTAAAGCTATTTCCCAGGCAACATAGGAAATTCCTATTCCGTGGCTTAGAAGATATTTTAGAAATTCTGTGGAGTCCTCTTTGTAAAGCAAGAGAGAGACAAAACTAAACAATTCATAAGTATAGTTTTCTGAACTGAGACATTTGCCACAAAGCTTGGTGAGAAAGATGTTTAAAACCCCTGCTTTTGTATCTGATAGAAAGAAATAACTAATAGGGAAAAGAACCTAGGAGATGCTTTATGTTCCAGTAGTTATAAATTGTACTTTCCTTTTGGCATTGGGAACTCATTTTAAGAATGAAAGTCTTCCTGAATGCTCAGATGCCATGGAAATTGCTACTGTTATTTAAATATGAAATCATGCCTGTTTACATAACTTTCAAATACTAACTAATAACTTTGTTTTAAATTACTGACTTTCTAGATTTACATGTAGATATCAAAGGTAGTTTTGATGTGTATGTTATTATGACTATAAGATCACATAATTACCATTAGAATTATTAATTGTAATTTAAAAAAAAATCAAATAATAAAGAAATGTAATAACCATCCTCTACTTAGTGTAACTTTACATCGTAGTAACATTTTCAGAATGAAATTGTACTGATGAGAGGTATATGAAAGATTTACATGATCTAGCTGCCTGCAGTACTGGAGAATTCTATTCTAGGCTTATATTTGTATGTTATTTTTAGTCATAAAGAAATAAGTATACAGAACCCAAGCCAGCAGCCTAAACAGAAGCTTGAAGTACCATTTAAGTTCCTCCGAGATATCCAAGGTATAAGAAGCTGGCAGATATAATACAGAATCCATGGCAGACCTGTGGCTAGCAGCTAGTGACTATTGGGGATACTGTTGGTCATTCCAAACGGTAATGTGTTTGAGCAAAGGAAATAAACCCTCCTTCTCTCCTACTTGCCCCATTTGTATAATATCCCTTCATTTGGGGAATTGGAGGATGAAATATAACTGTCAGCTGAACCATAGGATTTATGCCTTAGATATATTTAGACAGAATCTGATATTTCATGTCCTTATGTCAAATACTCTTTAATTTCTATTTTTCCACTGTAAGAATGTTGTGAATATCACTTTTCATCTGAATTCAAACAAAAGGAGTCTTTGTGAATATTTACATCAGAAAACAACTATGGACTGCACTAGCTTTCAAACGCAGAACAATGTTATTTGAATTATTGTAGGGTAAAGATGAACAAGTAAGATTTTGAGCTGTCAGAATACAGGAGATCACCATAGGTTGCAGCTGTGGGAAGTAAATAAGGAAACTTTATCAGAAATACTAAACCTGTTTAATAAACAAGAATTCTCTTTCACATATATAATGTCTAGAGGTTGAAATTTATTTTCATTTTCCACCAGCATAAAAGTGAAATTTATCATAAAGCAAACAATCCTTTCAAAGACAGGGAGGCATGTAGGGTACTTGATTGACTAGGAAGAACCAAACTTAATTCTTGCTTTAAATAACGTAGTGTAGACATTAAAATTTTGCTCACCCTTGAGATGATTAAGTGAACCACTAAGCCTGTGGCTATTCTGTGGAGTGGCCTTCTATAATTAATAATTTCACCCTGAAGTCTAGAAAGTGTCATCATAACTAGTATTTTCCATGAAAACTTTTGACTTCCATGAAGTCAAACACATCTTGGCAAAAAAGAAAAAAGTAAAGAAATCTTAACAAGCTAAAGAGGAAAAAGGTTAGAAGAAAGGTGAAAGAGATCTCTGGCAACAGTTATTAGCAAGCAAGAAGAAATGAGTAGATGAGCAAAACATCAAAAACTTTTCCTGAGTGACACTTCTATACATTTTGGTACAACTGGACTTTTAGTGCAATACAGCTGTATTATTTCCACTGGCTAACAAACTGCAGAAGAATGACAGCAACTGTAACCAGGCTGAGAGACCTCAATTATCACAGTTCTACATGACCAGGCTAAAGATACTAACCATTCCCACCAGAGGAACAGATGATGTTCCTATGGTGTTCTTATCAGATGGTGTCTGATGAGAGTGCTTCCCTTGTATAGAGGACTGTTTTTAGGATTCTACAGCCAATGGATACTTTATGGAGCTTAGATGTTGTTTTCTGGAAGTGAAGAGCTGGCTGTTGCTGAGCATGGAGAACATAGCAACCTGTTGAGAAAATTTAATAAGTACCAGAAGATAAAATCTCATAACTGAGTTGGGTGGCAGTGTTCCTGGGAAATACAAGCAGTATTTCTGCTGGACATCAAAAAAGATCTTTTCTAAGCTCTGACCTTCCCTATGTTTGTACACACAATGATGAACATACAACAGAATTGACTATGAAAAGAAATTTGCATTACTGCATTCTCACTCTCTGTATGGAACCTGACTATGCTAAGACAGTGCTAAAGATGAGTCTCACTTGAAAACAAACACAAACATGCACATGCATATTGGTTTGGTTTATTAATTTTGGATTTTCAAAATTCAGTGCATTATTCCCTGCTCCTTATCCTGTTCTGTGGTTTTGTTTGGGTTTTTTTCCTTGTTTTGTACGGACACTATGCTTACAAGTGAAAACATATTTATGCACATGTGACATACATGTATATAAATGTGCATATTTATGCTTTGGGAAGACAACAATTTTCCCCAGTTTCTTGATGTAGACTAGGCTTGGTGCTGTCTGTTAAGTGTTACAGGAATTCTAGTATTTTAACCAGGCTTCTTATCACTGAGGCAGATTCCTTTGTCTTTAATTCAACCAATCTTTTTTATTCAGGAAAGCTCCTTAACTCATAGCTATCAACATTAAGTAGACCACCTGAAACAGTACTCATGTTAACTGTACAGGATTTCCAGCCTATTATAAAGCATCTCTAAATCAGATAGATGTAGAAAACTAATTCAAAGCCAGAGAGAAAAATTATCATGTATGAGCATCAGTAAGATATACCTTCAGTTTTGTCAAATTACAAAAAATGTATAACACATAATAATTTTTTAACTTATTAGAAAAATTCACAAGAATCTTTTTATGAATAAATGTACTGAATCAACCTGAAAGATTAATTTGTAGATAAACAGGATGAAAAGGAAAAGTAATCAGTCTGAGATTGTTTTAGATGTAATGAAGAAATTATTAATGAAATAACATTTTATAATATTAAACCTTTTCATTAAGTGTTGTATAAATGTAATTAACATTTTTGATATGAAAATTAGTAGTGTCAGCATCATGGATGATAACAGTGTTGAAAAGATGTTGAAGACTAATGATATATGGAAATGACATCCCAAAAGACTTCCAAATAACTTCTTTTTTTCAAGTTTACTAAGTTCTTAGTGTGCCAAAGACCTAAAGAGTATACCTGCATTCAAAAATGAGTTTGACATGGGGTATCCTTGTCGATTCTGGAAAGTTACTTTACAGTATCTCTCCACAGAGAGTTACTCTACAAAGCTGGAGGGAGGGAGTCTAATCAAAATGAGTACCAGACTGAAGAAATGCACAATTTTAAGCAAGGGAATATGGCCATTGATTCCCCAGATAAAAGAGAGGACGTTTTTAACTACAATACTCCGAAAACTCATAAGAAAATGCCTGTGTCTTTCATTGCATTACCTACAATAACCTGAACCAAGAAACCAATTAGTCAGGTGAACTGTTCCACCAAAATACTAAAGAGTTTTAGCTTTACTATGCTTTTGCTCTTTTTTGTCAAGCTCCCGCTATTAGCAATCTGTAGCAGATAACAATAACAATCAGATAATAAGAATGATAACTATATTATTATCATTTCTATTCTACTCAGCTAACCTTGATGCTTTTGTCAGAGGAAATTTGAATTGAGCTCACAGATTGAGGTTGCTAGTTTTGTTGCTCTATAAAACCTAATCAGCTATCTTTGAACTGCTTACTGGAGTAGAGTTTTCTCTTTTTTACCTATTTATGCAAAAGGAGGAAGAACTTGACATTTTGGAACCTTTGAAGTCACCAGGATAAAGGTTCTAGCTTTCCAGGTCCTGTATAATGAGCATCTATGGGAATTAAGTTACAGTTTGGGGATACATAACACTTGCTTTTCTGCTTTAAGGACAGAAAAAGATGTACTAAGTAGAGTTCTCTTTCCTTAACATATTAAAAAAAGTAGAATCAGGGAAGGTATCTGAAAGAAGGAAAGAGAGCAGGAAGTAGCATAAACTGTAACAATTTTAAAGTAAATAAAATTAGGCCTACACATCTCAAAAATAGTATTGTTCTTTTGTCCAAAAATAAATTAAGTGCCATTTTGAAAAAAAAGTAGTCAGTCTTTCAAGTCACTGTAACTACATTCTCATTTATGTGTAATACCAGGGGAAAAAAAAAGATCCTAAAATGACTATTCAGTTAATAGGTAATGCCTGTGTATCAGCATTCAATGAGATTTTGCCAAGCAGCAAGTCTAAAGAACTATTTTACTATTTAAAAAATTTGTGACAAATTCTGACAGAAAGTCCTTAAACTTTTAAAACTGATTTTCAAATTAAGTCATATACTAAGAAACAGAATTACTTGTAAATTCTAAGAAAATTCTATCCATACGCAAAATCTCAAACAGTAAATGCTGGTTGTAAACAAGGTAATTTTGGGAAGTATTCAGTGCACTTTCCTGCTTTAAGTGCAAAACTGGGCTTCATCATGAAGCCACTGTCAATGCCTTTCTGCTCCCTTTCCTCCTTTGTTTCATTGATTGGGAATGGGCCCAGAGAATGAATGGAAGAGAATAAAAAACAGATACATAATTGATATACATTTTAAAAACATTATATTATTATATCTTGATTTCACATGAAGTCCTTCATAGACTAGGTATTCTGTTTTCTGAACAAATCCATATAAGAAGACCATCCATACTGTATCTGTAAACTGTCCAATCTAAATTTTACTTCTGACAGTATCCAGTAAAGGATGCTTAGAGAAAAAAGAAATAGACAACATATAGAATTCTATTTCCATGGAACGTTCCCCTTTTCTGGTTGGAAAGAAAAAAAAAAACACTTTTATTTTAAATTGATTCTCTATGGATATGTTTACAATATCTATTTTTCTTTTCTTTCTTGCACACTCCCTTCTCTCTTCTTTTTCAGTTATATGGAGAAAGTATATGGGTGGTAAATAGACCCAATATAAGCATATAATTTTATTCTGAGTTAAGTACTTTCCAATCACATTTAAACAGCCTCCCTCCCACTCCCACAAGCCTTCACCCTCTTCACCAGTTAACAGTCATCTAAGAATATTTAACAGAGAGGTATGAAGACAGTGCACAGCACAAAGAGTAAAATGCACAAACATAAACAGGAATTGTGCCATATCTGATGTTTAGCCCATGCGTATAGAGATTGTGTTACTGGGCTAGCTATACCACAGAATGATAAACTTACTTTACATCATGGCTTGGTGGGGGGGATAAGAAAAAATCACTGCTGTAGTCCTCTAGGGATGTCTCAAGCTAGAAAAATTGCTTTAGGACTGAGAAATATATTCACAACTGCAGTGACCAAAATGGAAATACTGCCATTAATTCCCCCTTCCTGACCTTAAATAATGAAAGGAATGAAATGATAGTGTATATTGTAACTCAGAATAGGTGTCATGCACAAATAATGGGTTATTACCTTTAGAGAGAAAGTCTCGTGACGGAGATACAACAGCTATTATCTTAGATAATGCATCTTACAATGAGGAAGAAAAACAAATACTTTATAATATTTGCAGAATTACTTGTAAAAAAAAAAAAAAAAAAAGAAATTTCAAAGCTTTCTATGAGGCATCACCAAAGTCTTTACAGGAAGTTTCCATAACATGCAGAAGACATAAAATCTCAGTGGCATATTTTGTTTATTATGAAGGCACTTTGTGTGCAAAGTAGGGGTGTTTGATATTTAACTGATCTAGAAAGCCAGATTTCTTAAAGGAACCACTAGCACTGTGTTTGTACTCTGAATAACATGGATTAATTTAGTCACTGGAAAGGTGTTTTTGATGTGCATAATCTGCATTTTATGTTTCAGTTAGCAAACTGAACATGTATACATACTGTAATAGCTCCTGTACAGCTGTATAGAATAGAAATATGTCACCATCCACTTTTTTTAGTAAGTTGAAGAAACAATGGTGAAATGAAAGGCTTTTGAAAACTGAGGAGTTCAATTAGTCTTAAAAGCCAGACAAGGCTTTGATTTGGACCAAATAACAGAAGAAGACTGGCCAGTGAAAGAATAAAAACTGTGTTCCTCTGTGCTATATGCCTGCTGCAATATTTAGTGCATCTCTGTTACCTAACTGAAGCAGTTATATGCCATCTTAGTTGTTCTTACCATAACATTATGTTCCAATATATAAATTTGATTTGCCCACCTCCAGATAATACTCACATTAGATAAGAACTAACAAGCAAAAATTATTCTCACTACTCTACCCTTATTCAGAAATTATGTCAGTAAGCTCCAGCATAGTCTTCCACTGGTATTCATTGATATTACATGAACTTGTTAACAAACGGTTTTGTAAAAACAGCATAACAAGCAGAAGCTTTTAACTCAGCATTTAGAAAGATCATGACAAATAAAACATACTGGAATAAGGTATTTAGGCATCTATTTAGAATATGCAAATGTATTCATTGAAGTTCAGATGTTAATTCTCCATACACTTGATTAGTGGTTGCAGTGGTTGTCTGTAATTGTAAATTTACTTAAATAACCTGCCAGGATATTCTGGGAACTTTTGTTTAAAAAACATAATTAGTAAATTCTGACCGGTTTTATTTTTTTTTAGAATGTTTTTAGCTTTAAAATAGAAATAAGATACTCCACAGTCCTGAAAAAGCTCCAACTTCTTTACTCCTTCAGAATTGCAAGCTCTTGTTTTATCTACACACATAGAAGTTTGTAAGTATTTGTCAGTTTACCCAGCTGTCCAGAAAAAAACTGCACATCTACAGGATCTGTCTTATGTACTGACAACTTCTTCTTGCATATGCCACTTAACATGTTTTTTTTTTTTTAGTTTTTCTTGTGTGGATTTTTTGGGGTGGTGGTTTGTTTTTTTTGTTTTTGGTTTTGGTTTTGTTTTTTCTTTTCTTGTTTTGGATGGAGAGCTTTAGAAAAAAGATCTAATTTTATAATTTTGCCCCTCTGGAGAAGAAGGTTATTTTGCTTTCTTATTTTTCCTTTCTTCTGGATCAATAATCCTTCACCCAGGACTTCAGGTGAAATCCTCATTTTAACCTCTAAAGTTACAGAGGAACAATCACATCTGAACACATACAGCCTCTTGGGAATGTAAATAGATGCTTAGTTTATCGTTATCTCTTTATTTTCCTAGCTTGACTGATTTCGCACATGCATGCACGGTAGCGGGAAATGAGAAAGACCTTTCAGTTTGTTCAACACTTCATTCAGCATACAACAACCTTAAGCACAAAACAGCACTTACCTAACCAGGGCTAAAAATTACTTACTCTGTAGCACATACAATACTTCAAAACATTTTCTTAAAGAGTCTGTACTGTTTGTGCATCTACCCAAGACTGGATTCCTCATGAATAACAATTTCCACCATACAACAAGACTTTCATACCTCTTAGTACATTACAAATAAAAATGGAAGGCAGAAGAAAGCTCAAGGCAGTAGTTATTCTAAGAAAACCATTATTTTTTCTTAAAGTGGTTGTCCAGACAAATTCCGTCTTTGGTAACCAGTATATAATTCTTTCAGCAGGAGTTAGGTTATCTTTATTTGAAGATAAAGTTCAGGACAAGCCCGTTAAATCAATCTAAATCTGCACTTATAGGCCAAAGGATAGGGAACCTGGGAGAGGGACCTGGCAGGGGGACCTGGAGGAGGTAGTATAAACCTAGTCTGATAGTATCAAAGACAGAAATGTTTCTGAGGGAGTCCACAGATGGTAATGCTCCCTCTGTGAATGTGCTTTTAAATTACATTTGCTGTCACAACTTTGGTACAAAGCAACAAGCTTTGACAGAACTTGTAACCAGCTTGTAGAAATATCTCAGGGCAGGAGGCCATGAAAGTAGAAACCATTTGTGTTGGGTTGACCCTGGCTGGACACCAGGTGCCCACCAAAGCCGTTCTATCACTCCCCCCTCCTCAGCTGGACAGGGGAG
>JAVJGG010000008.1:21823052-21837746 GCA_035590195.1 Aviceda cuculoides | reverse complement strand
GCTGCAGGGGGACAGCCTGCCTCACCATGGTCTTCATCACGGGCTGCAGGGGAATCTCTGCTCCGGCGCCTGGAGCATCTCCTCCTCCTTCTGCACTGACCTGTGGGGCTGCAGGGTTGTTTCTCTCACATGTTCTCACTTCTTTCTCCAGCTACAGTTTCTGACCTGCAGCAAGTTTTTTTTCCCCTTCTTAAACATGTTCTCCCAGAGGCACTACCACTGTCACTGATGGGCTCGGCCTTGGCCAGTGGCGGGTCTGTCTTAGAGCCGGCTGGCATTGGCTCTGTTGGACAGAGGGGAAGCTTCCAGCAGCTTTTCACAGAAGCCACCTCACTACTAAAAACCTTGCAACACAAACACAGTACACCATTCTAATGACTACCACAACTTTTTGAAATGTATATTGTTTACAAAATGCTTTACTTTTTGTTTGCAAAATCTCATATGAAAATTATCTTTGAAAGGACATGAGGGATTTAGAAAAATATGCTATAGTTCACTCTTTAATATTTCTTCTTTCTTGTTACTTGGCTCTTGAAGAAGATACATCATCATCATCATCACAAAGAACAAAAGTCAATTGCTTCTCATAAATTACTTTAGATGGGATTTTCACCCACAAGCAAAATTTTCTCCTCTCCTTTTTTTTTTTTTTTTTTTTGGACCAGTAGGTAGAATTAAAATATTTTTAAATCTTAAAAGGAAGTCAATGCTAACAGTCAACATTTTAAAACTGGTATTGCCCTGATCCCAATGAGGAAAAATTGGGTCTGTAATATTCCTAACTATCAGGGAACCAGAATAAAGGTGTGTCTACTGCAACTACGGAGGAAAAATTAATTCACCCCTTTCAGGTCAACAGTAAAAGTGAAGGCTATGCAGACAATCCACTCAGAGAAATAAATGGCTCAAACACTGCACTGACATCCCAATACACATCTGAAAAAACCTTAACTGGCAGAATTGTTTCTTTTGCATTGAACACATTATCACTGGTTTCAAACTTCTTTCCCTATTTTTAGATATCATAATCAGAAATAAATAGAATCTTAATACAGCAAAACCAACTGAATAAATATTTTAAAGTCAACGTATAATTACGTGTCTTAAGTAGCTCTTTTCTTCCATACAAACTTTGCATTTTGCCTTTCTCCCTCTCAGGATTCAGCTCAGCTCCTCTTTGCACACACAGATTCTCTCATATCCTTTTAGAGGTGCTTAGGGTATCCACAACAATATTCATGTTGCCTCTTGAAAATACTACTACCTTCTTCCACATGCGCAAGTTTCAGGACCTATACTGATGAATACTTCTTACACAGTCCTCAGCTTGACCCTCTTTTATTTCCTTGAATTGTCACACTTTTATTCTTGTGGAGATTTCAAGATATTTACATAATGTGGAATAGTTCTTATCTTACAGATCTCTGTTTGATTCTCCTCCTCTTTTGCTATAACATTCTCAAACTCTTGCCTTCCCTGAGGAAACTATTATACAAGGGTTCATAAAGGTGTGGAAAAGTAAATGCAAGAATAGAATACAGGATGGTTTCCTGAGAAGGAAAATACCTGATTGTTTGTCATTTAGAAACTATAGTGATGTGTGGATTTGCAGATTTGTAGATTTCAGCAATGATTCTGTCTCTCATGTTGTCTGGCACAGTTTACATTGTAGAGGCAGAACAAGGCATATGTATTTAACGACATGGTGTACAGATAAGCCAAGAAGTACTTTTGAACTACAGAAATTCTATATAATTTGTGGAATGGGGAGGAATAAAAAAGTATTGCTTTGATGAGAATTTATTAAGATTGTATGATAGTTCAGGCTGGAAGGACTTCAGGAGGTCTCTGGCTGAAAACAGGGTGAGCTATGAGACTGGATGAGTTACTCAGGGCTTTATCCAGTCTGGATACTCTATTGCAGTCCTGTACTATTTCAACAACCCCTTTGATCAAATAGAAAGTAATTTACAATTGAATCTAGTTAAATGACATTTTTCATTGAATTAAGTTACAGAAAATTATAATTTGTAAAGTTTAATACTAGAATTACAAATTAGCTATAAAAAAGGCTTGGATATAACTTGGGATACCAGCATTGTGTACCTGAGCTATACAACTCTTAGAAACACCTTCTGAACTTGGTTTTTGGGGTTTTGTTTGTTTGTTTGTTTGTTTGTTTTCTTTAGTTTTACAGAGATTCATCCATGAACACAATCTTCTACCTAACACAGCCACGGAGAAGTGGTTTGTAATAAGCGGATGGGTTGTCCCAGTCTCCTTGTATTTTAAATTTTGATGCTTTCTTGCTTAAGTACTCCTGCACGTTATTCTCTTTCCCTCCGAATTGTCAGTGAAGTATAGAAATAAATCCATTCAAACTGAAAACCATTTACTGCATCAATAATAGGCAGGTTTTCATCTGAAAACAGGCAAAATATGTCATCTAGTGTATTACTGGTTTTGAAATATCTTTTTTTTTCTGACATTTTAATACACTTTTCTGGTAAAAAATCATAGAGTCTACAAAAATGCTATGAAAGGATCAAATGAGACTGCTTCGTCTTAAGGTGTTGAATGTCCGAGATATGTTAATGAGTAAGGTAGTTAATGCTCTACTCTAGAGATACAACAAATCAAAACTCATCAGATGGATTTCAACATAGTGCAAATAAAACAAGAATAATGTAGTATAAAGAAGCCTATAAGTCAATCACAGTATTTCTGTGACTCTATTGGAGCTCCCTGTGCAAGATTTTGCTGACATCTGCATTGAAACCAAGTGTAACATCTCTCCTCAAACGTATGCATAGGATGGGATTAACCTTAATAACTTCAGACTTCTGCTGTGTAGATACCCATATGAACTAATCATCTAGACTCCCTTAAGAACTCTAGGAGAGAAATAGGAATTTTCAGGATGTACTTGACTTGACCTATCTTAAACTTCTACCTCAAGAATGGAAAAAATGCTGTCTGGAAAAAGTTTTTAATCCAGACTCATGACAAAAATAGAATGGTGCCCATAGTGTCTACATTTGGGATCCATTCTCTGTCTTACATACACACACATAAACCCAACAAAAAAAATAAGCACAAAACAATAGAGGGTTTTTTTGTGATTTTTTTAAGATGTTTACTGCTTTGTATGTAACTACCATTTAAACATAAACTGTTTTTCAATATTTGTGACTTTTTTTTCTAGACTATTCTCGTTGACATTAAAGAATTCTGCTGGCAGAGTATGATTACAAACCCTCACATACTTAAAAACTTCTCATGCTAGCTACTTTGTAGTACAGATACATAGAAATCAATTCTAAACTAAATATGACTATTTGGAAAGCAACTCAAACTTTGAATCTGGTGATTGTCATATCAGATTTTCAGTGACTCCACTCATTCCCAAGTTTGCAAAGTTAGGCATTAGGTGGTTTGAAGGTATGGTAATTCAATTGTTTCAGTTTCTAGTTCATACAGAAACCTGATGGATAAACAGGAACAGGCTTGGAAATCTACAGAAACTCATTCACATGTCTCAAGTCTCTGGAATCCCATTTCTTACAACTTCTTTATTATACTGAAACTATTAGCACTGTGCTTTTTTCTAAGGGGGTCTAATTATCTTTTATTTTTCAGCCACAAAAAAAAAAAAAGAAAAAAAAAAAAGTGTGTGCAAGTTGTTTACATAGTTTAATTACATTTATTTTGGAAAAAATGTCTGTGTACACCTGATTGAAGATTTACTTCAGAAAAACAGAATACTTTCCATTATAGCTCATAGAAGGGGATGTATAACATGGGTTAGTTACATGGCTGAGTAGCAACCTGGAGGTTCATAAATTTATTCAGCATCTACTGCTTCAGTGATATATCCATATTAATATCAACCTGTTATTGTGTGATTTAGAAATCAAATATCAATTGTCTAATTAAAAATAATTACTAGACATAGCCCAGTAAAAAGTCAGATACATTGGAAATCATGTATTCTAGTAAAGAAATGTGTCATGTCTACTCCAGCTCTTTACACCCACTTTGAGACAATATAAATTTGTATTATATGTATATAAATTCATATAATATAAATAAAAATGCTAATATAAATTTTATAATGTACATTTATACTTCATTAATAGTTGCTGCTATTACAATGTATTATAAAATGAAATAATATCTGGAAAAGCAAGATTAAAGCCAAGCAACTGTAAAAGTATAATGTTACAGTAAACATTCTGAGTCAGTAAGTGTACTGTAATGTCAAATGTCATGCAATATATTGCTTTCTTCTCTGTGAATAACCTATAGGCAGAGAAACATTAGAAGACTATTGGTCAGAAAGACTAAAATAAACAGAGTGCAAAATTTATCTTTTTATGTGTTAAGGATAGGCTAATAAAACCATAGTGCATTTATTTATCATGTATGTATCATTATGTAGTAAAATTAATCCCCTATTCATGTAAATCAATTTGCAACAAAAATCAATACTGAAGTTTTTTTCTCTCTTCTCAGATCCATTAAAGGTATTATTACCCAAATCAATTTGAATCACACTCCATAGAAAAGATATTGTTTCAAATAGATAAAATCTAGGTACGAAATGCCTGTAACACATGAGATCCAATGATTGTGCACTGGAAGATGGAAAAACTTCCTTCAATTTTTCTTTTTCTTGCTCTCAGTAATGTTTTCATCACCATGACTCTAATTTCCAAACAGATCTACTGATATGTTACAGTGTTAAAGCTCATTAAAGCAGCTTTTTAAAATCACACCTTCATGTAAACCTTGATGCTGCTCCGAAATTCACTAGAACATTATTAAATTAGGCTTCCATTTCATGTTATCTCACTTTAAAACTCCTGAAAATAAGGAGCTTAGGCTGAAAAACAAAATGTCTGTCAAGATGCACTTCCAGGGCACAAGTGACCCCTCTCAAAGTTTTAGTATGGGATGAGTCTGTCTTCCTAGAGAGACCTCTTCTGTCTGTTTTATAGGAGTCATAGACACCTAGTTTATGATAACTGCTTGTCTTTCAGGTACCTGATGTTAGGATAGATAAAGCCGAGGGTAAGTGACCTGTTTTGAAAAGCACACTAGGTTTAGGCACTTATAGCTTCAACTCATGTCACTGTCTACTTTCTTGTGACTGCTTACAACACAAGTTACTCCCTTGTCAAGGAGAGTCACCATGCCATTTCAGAAAAGCAGCAGTCTGCCTTACACTGGATCCAAGTTTAGGTGACTTCCCACCAGATTAATTGTCCATGCAAGATTATACCAATGTTTTTTTTAACAAATCCTCATTCATAAATCACAGTCCAGCTGTTTTTCACAGTAGGATGCCATATTACTGAAGTGTTGTTACCAGGCTGGCACCTGCCCTCGTCACTTTACATCTTACAAAGTCATTTTGATTACAGTTACTTTCATTTATTTTGAAGTAGTTTACATGCAGAAATCATATGCAGATGACCAGAAAGGTCTTCAGAATACTCAATTCAGTTCTACTCATATTATGTAGGTCAAGGAACTATACATATGCAATACTCTTTGCAGATATTCAGGAATCCTTGCTGTACCCCAATAAATAATCAATAAAACAGAACAGGAAAGTTTAACAGAGAAATTAGTCAAAGAGTTCATTAATGTAAGATTTCATGTATTACCAATAATTGATAAACAGCTGGTTCACCTGACCATGATTTTTTTATATCAACTTGAGCAGCTTGTAATCTTAATTTTTAAAGTGCACATTTACAACCAAATAAAAATTGTTTTTGTTTCTAATCTCTTTTCACCTTTATGGTTTACATGGAAGGCAGAAGAATCTAGGGAGTTTTCTGAACCCAAACTATTATCTTTATAGTTCACCACATGATTGTTTTTTATGCACACACATGAAAGATCAAAGTTATCCCACCTACTATTAGAAAACTAAGCTTTCTATTTCTTGTGTAGTCAGTGGAGGGAGACACACAGCATCTTTAATTGTTCCAGAGCTTGGGAAAATCAAATAGCCCTTTGGATTTGTACCATCAAGAAAAGAAATGCAGGAATTCTTGCTTGGTGTTCAACACTAGACAAAAAGAACCTAAGCCTTAATGTTTGTAAACCTGCATCTAGGCTGCAGGACATGTGAGATTCATTCTTCTAACCCAGGCAGATCAGATCAGATAGTATTTGGATCCCTCCCTGAGTGAGCACCAAGGTTTCCTTACAAGAAAGATCACAGAGAGGAAGGAGCAAGCTGCACGCTTTGTGCTGACATAGTCAGTCAACTCACACTATCCTGACAGTATAGGACACCTACATTAAAGAAATGCATAACTAGACTGGCTGTAAAGCCTTATGTGGTCTGATAATAACGCATATATTCAATTTTCCACACAAACATGAACTGATACCATGTTATTTTTCTATAAAACCTTGAAAATAAACAAGCCTTTGAGAAATTATGTGCACAACACATTACGAATTCCAAAAGGAAGACTCTTAAACTTCTTACAGCCCATTGTCATAAATATGCAAACACTTAAAATTGTTTAGTTTTTACAGTGGAATCATCTCAATCAGTAAGGGGGGGGGGGTAACTTCACAGTGAACAGGAAATTGCAGGAGAACTTTTTTTTATTATTATTTCATGTAATTTAGACAACAATTGCCCTAACTCATTTATCACTGTTATTTTCTTTCAGTTTAGAAGGAAAATAGTTTGACCTACAATACAGATTCTCTTGGTATTTTGTCAAATTTATTTTATGCCAGCAGCAGTCACTGATTTTAATTGAATGGAAACAACAGCTCTCATCCTCTGTGTCACATTGCTGGATTTTGTATCATTGAATTTCAATCTGGTTTCACTGGGACCTGCCGAGTGTGGCTTACGCCAACCTCTGAGTCTCCTTGCTATACTCCTTTCCAGGGCGGCATTGTTTGCCTTTTGTCTGCTCTCTGATTAAATTGACACCATTTTACCTTTTGTGACTCCTGTGTCATTTTCTGTTGACAGCATCTAGTAATGGTAACAGACCGGTGTCCTTGTGGAAGGGGCAGAAACCATTGATTGGCTGGGTGTATTAATGCAGACCCTTTAAAAGTCATGCAGACATGGCTTTGTGCTAACTGGCAGCTGAATGGGGGCTAGTGAGAGATGTTATTAACCACAGATAACAGTCAGCACCTTCTATTCACTAGCAATGTCACTTTGTACCATTTGAGGAACAGTTGGTAGTGAAATTTGTTAAAGCAATTCTTCCCCTCCCTATACACGTCCTGGACTGAAGCTATTTAAGGCAGAAGAGTGGAAATAGTGTTCTGATTAGACTGATGTTGGTAGGATGCTCATATAATTTCCAGGGAGCTGAAACACTTAATTCAATCCATCCGCACTTCACAGCTAAAATCTCTTTAGGACAACAAGATAGGCCCTGCTGACATGAGAGGTTAAATGTTTACCATGGATAGGGAATTTATAATTGCCTTTTTAGAAATGAATGATTGAAAGTGGTTACAAGAAGCACCTGGCTGTATAAGTCCTATCCATAAGACACAAGGGAGATGTAATAATTATGTCAAATTTTTCCACTACAATCCTTTTAAATGTGATAGAAGAATGAAAATACCAAAGCCTTAAAATTATGAACTTTACATAACATCTGCTTTTAAAAATAAAGTGTCTGAGAAGTGCAGAATGGTCTTTGTGCAGAACATGAAGCACTTATTCAGCCCCACTTCTGTTCAGCAAAAAAATCAGACTTGGTTTTGTCATATTTTTTGAGATTGATGTACAAATTTCAGTGTTTTTTCTAGATTAAGGAAATTACCAAGAGTTAAAGTAGAAACTACGGTGAGAACTTTATCTTCATTCTGCTCAGTTTACATTATCATGAATAGCATAAACTAACCAATGTAAGTTGAATTTTCATCATCAGTCTGAAAGCAGAACTGTCCTCATATTTTCCTCAGAAACTGAGCATTTCATCCTGATTCTAAGTCATCCTATGTACAAATTAAAATGCTGATGGCAGGTCCACATTTCTGACAAAAAGTTATACCATATAGCAGGGTATACTACCTCATGAACAATGCCACATCAAAGTAACTGCCTTCCACATGATAGCTGTCTCACATCCAGCCACCTCTAAGCACTACTGGAATAAATTCAGCCTGTCTGCAGCCACCCATTTAAAGATTTCCTAAATATTGCAAGATATTGTAGAAGCTGAAGGGAAGTGCAAATCCCCACTGATTCTTCTAATACAAGTAAGACCCACATATATATAAGCAGAACCTACAAATAAGTACTGTCATATGATTAAGCCAAAAGATGGTATGTGTTGTATATTATTTTGAGGATAATTAAAATGCCACCTGCTGTGACATTACACATATACTATTCCATAAACTCAGTAGAATATTTACTTTATTGAGTGCTTTTCTTCACAACTGTTATTGTTTTGCTCCACTGTGACACAGTGCTGCCTACTTGGGTTATTATTCACTACCTATGGTTTTCAAAAAGATATTTCCCATTATGAACAATGTCATTAGTTTCCATTTTTATTTTTTTTTTTAATAACAAACAGATAATTTTTACATGTGGTAGGGAAAAAAATCATAACACAAGCAATATTATGTCATCTGTATTCATATCCACCATAATAAGATTCATTCCAGTTTTGACAGAGCATTTTGCCCTTTATCAGAAAAATATGTGGCAATATACTGCAATTCCATATACATGACTGTAGACTATTACTAGACTATTACTAGAACACTACTGCAGAAGAGCTCTTCAGTTGAGGTGCAGCATCTCAGCAGTGGGGATTCTCAAATGAGAATTCAGTGGTGTGTATGTTGTCTCCACATATATGCCAAAAAGTTAAGTATTCAGAGCATCATTTTAAGTAAACTACATCATTAATTAGGCCTTTGCATGTTGACATTTTTTGCTGCTGTGTTTGAAATACCCCATTAGATACCTAAAAATAGATGTCCCTACAGTAATAAGGATATTGTAACATTTTTGGATGTTTGGGTGACATAGATGAAATAGCTTCTGGTTGCAATCATAACTGATACAGATCTGTCAAACTAGCTCCTGATGGGTATTTTTGTTGCTGTGTCTCCAACTCTGAGAGAACAGTGATGTCTATGACACTCAGAGGTTGCTGTAATTAAACTCTCAGACCATCTGTGCAGAAGAGTCTGTAATATTTTCAAGAATAGAATGTTTTAAGTATTTGTACATCTTTAGTTTGGCTTGTTAAGGGACACATTATCCTCTGTAACTTTCAGGAACAGTTTGTAAGGAGGTTTCCTTCAGAATATTTCGCTGAAGCAGAAGGCAGCAACTACCTACAGTATTTAAAGGTTAACTCAGTTTTTTTCTTTACAAGACCTATGCGCAGACTGCAAGATTCTTTTGTAAGAGTTAGTGACAGTACTAGAACATAAAGTAGGCCAGAAAGCTTTTTTTTTTTTCCTTTTCTTCTCTGGCATTAAATATTCTATAGCTATCAAATGTGTAGGCAGTGAAACTACACTAAGGCTAGAGGCCAAAGAATTGTAAAGACAGAAGAAGACATGGGAAAAAAGAAGTTTACTGATTCAGTAGACAGACGCGTTTGATTTTTTGTATGAGAAATCATGTCAAGAAAGCTGTATTACTGATTTCAACAGCTGTAGCAAAAGATATTTTGCAGTCATGAGCTCATGAGTTGGCAGATATATACAAAGTCCTCAGAATGATAGAAAACACTTTTGGACCTCAAATAGGAGTGCATGTATTCAAAACAATTTTCAATGAGCCTTTAAAGAAAAAAAAAATAAAGCAAGACTTGGAAATTACTGTAAAAATAGCACCAGAAAGTAGTGCTGACTAGAGAATGACAATCCCATTTCCGTAGAGACTTGTAAAGTCTCAGTAGCTGTTTAATCCTGTGGGAAAATGAGCAAACAAACAAAACCGCCACCAGCCTCACCAAAAAAACAATACAAACCCAAAAAAACCAAAAAAAACCCCCACAAAAACAAAAATACATATTTCTGTCAGAAAATGAAGTGCATAGAATTGTAGCATCAATAGTCAGTGCTATCAATATAAGATGTTATGTTATAAAACATCTGCCTGAGCTTCCTGTCTACATAATTGAGTTCAACCCCCTGCACTATCTCATTCAGCTATGCTTTCAGCTCAATTTGAGTCACGCAGAGTACAGTTGTAATGCTAGTTTTTATCACTATTGCCCAGTGTCTTACAAAGAGAAGTGGGAAGCTCTTGGCTTTGGTTGAAACCATCATCTTTTGGCTAAGTATTTCTGCTTCAAAAATATATTTCACCAAATATATTGTAAATTCTTCCATTCATAAAGGAATAACCAAATGTGAGGTAGTCTGTTGCTTTTCTTGTAGTAAAATAGATTCAGAAGAACAAGAAAGATTCCCACGTTAGAGGAAAAAGACATTTTTTCATGAGAAAATTAGAAATAATTGAAAAACATGAGAGCTGTTTTGATGAACAAAGAAGTGATCTTTTAAAAAATTACAAATAAATATATTTTGTCAATTCTAAATACTTTGTCAATAAGGTAACGCATTCCCAAATACAGGTGTTTGTAAATCATTATTTGATAGTCATCACAGTTGTGAACTGTTTGGAGGCCTATGTAGATTTTTGCCTGCCTCACTAACCCATCTGTCCTCACTTCTGTGTGCTCAGTGGCACTCCAAACTTCGGCTGCTCTTTAATGTTGCAGCTGCTTTTGAGTTCCTTACAAGCTGCAGTTCTGCACAGCTGCTAGTGTCATCATTTGTCTGCCACCAGCTCTTGCAGCCTTGTGTAGCTGGTCACTTCCACCGCAAGATTCAATAAAGGGAAGGAGGAAGTAATGGGAAAGAAAATTATTATCTGGAGATGAGGAGCTGCACCCATCACCAATTTGTCATTCTATGTTTTCCTACTTAACAAAAGGCCACACAGCTAATGAGAAACTAGAATTTATAATGCAATATGCACAATCAATTACCAGCTGGAAATTGTGTCCCTAATAATTAAATATACACTTTAAAAAAAGTGGTTTGGGGGGGGGAAATAAAATGTTCATAAGCAGTCCACAGGAAGAATTGTCTACATCAGTTCTCAACAAATAATTTAAACTGTTCTATTTCATCACTTTTTCTTTTTTTATTTTAGGAAAGTGTATTCCACTGAGATCTCACTAGTTATTCTGCACTACATTTGACCAAGTTTTTAATACCGTCTGTAAAGTTAAGATACTTATAACAGTTTTTCACATATGTTGTATTGCAGTAAATCAGTAGAACTTGAAAGGAAGCCAAAAAAACAACAAATGAAAACCAGTTTCAGTTTGGTCCTCGGGATATTTTGGATTTATTAAACTACATCATAACATGCCAAGAGGTGAGAAGGTAAGTTAAAAAACAGCACAGCCAAAAAGGAATTGAGGAAAGCAAAATCAGGTTTAAATTTCCTACAGGTATTCACAGAAATATAAGCTGATGCTTTGCAAAACTGGACTCCATAAAATTATAAGTTTAGAAGGGACCCAAAAATATCAGGTGTTCCATCAAGTAGATGTAGTGACTACAGATAAAAGTTTGTCTGCCCTTCAGTTAAAGAGTTCTAATGATAAAGGCTTCTAAGTCCCTGGAATAAACTGCTTAGCTTTTTAATTATAAAATTTTTCATATTGTCCAGTTTTCCTTGGTGCAATTAAACTTCACTACTTCTTGGCCTATGTTGCTTGGCATAAAGAATGGAAAATTATTGTTTTCTCTCTCACAGATGCCTTTTTATGCATATGCAGCTGCTTACTGCATTCACTCCTCAGCTTTCTTGTTCTCTTTTTGAACTGCACATATTCATTTATTCAGGGTTTCCTCATTTGATCCTGTAGATCAAACATTTGAAGTTTAATTCTTCTTTTAACTATGTCCTGGCTATTCTCAGTTGCCCAAATATTTCTAGAAATATGGTGCCCGAAACTGGAAGTAGTATTCCTACTGAGACTGTACAGTGCTGAGCAGAGTAGAGAGATTGTTTCATATCTTCCAGGTTATAATTCCTGGTTACATCTGCCTATTATGATTGCATTTTTTGATGGTCTTGCCAAAATTAATTAAGACTTTACTAAAATCAAGATATATGTTACCTTTGTTGCTCCTCTGTTTACAATTCCTCCATCATTTTATAAATAGAAGAAAGTTGGTTCCTAATAAATCCGTATTGGTTGTAACTCATCTTCTTGGTTTTGTATAGGTGACTCCAAATATTTCTTTCAGTATTTGTCTTGCATATCAAAGTTAAAGTGGCAGGTGTATAATTTTCTACTTTCCTCTCTCTAAAGATGAACCCAAAGCTGTTTTCCTCCAGACTTTTGATAGAAAATCATGTGTTTTCAAAAAAACTTCATGAATTCTCAAAAATAATTGCTAGTAGTTCTCAGATTCCATCAGTTAATACTTTAAATCATATGGGCTGAAGCTCATCAGTACCAGACAATCTGAAAACCTGCAATTTCTTAAAGCCTGCTCTAACTCATTCTTTCTCATTCAAGGATGAGGTCTGATCTTGTGCTGATGTTATTGACAAACCGCATTAACCACTTGATAATAGATGAACTTTTTGTTAAAACAAATAGAAGCTCCCACAACTTTCCAGCCACATCTCTGATACTAAATAAAATAGGGCATGAGGCACCCATTGTTCATTTTGATAATTGTTTACACATCATTTGGCACTGGTTTGGCTCGCTAAACCTCATATTGCATGAGGCAATAAGAAGGCACAATTCAGTGATTTGAGCAAGACTATATCAGATTTGGTTCCCTCAGCTTTCTACATTCCCCAAAACTATTGCAGTAAGTTTTACAGTCAACCCCCACTACATACTTTCATGTCATATACTACAGCCAAGAGTGCATATCTTCAGGATATGTCTATAAATTCAGATACGTGTAAGACCAGTCTCAGGCACAGGAACACAATTCTCTGTGCTCACAAACTGCCAGAGAATCCCCTGGCAGCGTTCTGGCACACTCCAGCTAGCACTGACCATTCCTGAGCACAGTTTGGGAGTTATAACTTTGCTGGGGCTATCTCCAATAAAGAATTTGCCTGCATTCACAGTTTTGGAAGTTCAGTTTGCAAGCTACACGTAAGCTATATGGTGTTAGTTGACATCAGTGCCAGGAAAAGTTCCTGGCCAGGTTTACTTTGCTGGTGTAGATATAGCCTCAGTATCCCACTGCAACAGAGTCCCTGTATTATATCAGATCCAGAGCTAAGGGCTGTATATTGCTTTTGTGGCCAGCTCATTAGTGAAAACTAGAGAACAGTTGCTAGCTCATTTTAGTTAGCAGTTAGTCTTTTATTTAATTTCTTTATTTTTGTTCTGTATTCCCATGGTTATTTTTGTATCGACAAGACAGTTGCTATTTTCTAAATGTTTTCTTCTTTTGTTTGCGATCAGTGAAAAGAATGCAATTTAGCCAGGTTTATCACTCATAATGCTTCAAAGTTTCCTCTACAAGGTGACACAGCTTCCAGGAAGTGTTTCGTACAAATTCCTATTTCTCTTCAAGTCTGCCTTCCTGTTTCAACTCTACTGCATTTCCTCTTTGCTATTCTGAAGACTATAAATGTAACCATTTCATACTTAGTCTTCCTAGCTAGGTCCAACCTTAGTATTCCAAATCAGTCCCTCTCTATTAATTAGAATAAAATCTATTAATTAGAAACACATCCTCAAGATGTTTTCTACGCCTTCTGTACAACTAAATTGTTATTAATGCCTTCCAAGAATTTGTGGATCAGTATGGCCAGGGGATTCATCTCATCCAGCTGTTGAAATCAACAATGCAGACTAAGAAATCTGACTGTGTCATTCCAAGATTAAATTGTAGTCAGTGGAGAAAAAGAAGCACTTGGAGTACATCATTCACCAGCTGCACACCAAGTGAGGGCTGCTCTTACTCATCAATCAGGCCAATCAATTGAGGAAATAGCTTTGGCTCAGGGAATAGTTTTGGTCCACTCACCAATTGGATCTTAAAAGAACTACAGCTGCTTTCATCACAGAATGCATGAAATTACTTTTGACTGAATAAATAACTGCAGATTGCTCATTAGAAAGCAATGAAACAATTTAAGGTTTTCATCCTACCATATCACATAACAACTTTTATTTACCTGATTTCCTTGTACATGTCATTGTACAGAGACACTGGTCATAATTTACATAGTTCAACTTTATACACTCACCTAAAATTTTAAAACTGATGGTGACTGTTGTTGTTCTTCTGATTCTCTCCTATGTTACACCTGAAAGTTAAACACATTCTAGTTACAGCATTTCTGGAAATGGTTTACTAGGTTTGTAAAAAGCTGAACATTTCTGTTGTCCCAAAAGTCTACACTGGAAAACAGTACTTCATTTTCATTTGAGAAAATGCCAACTGTGAAAGCAGGCAACGTGAACAATTAACCAAGGGGGCTTTGACTTTTATTTTTAACTGTTTGTCAATGAATTTACCACCCACAGCCTTCTCTGTGGGTGTATGCACATGCACAGGGTATCTTTCAAGGCTGTTCAGTTCTGCTAGTAAGATAGCATGGGAATCATGTTTTTCATTTGCTTATTCTTTTATTCTCCTGATCTATCC
>JAVJGG010000008.1:21811531-21822952 GCA_035590195.1 Aviceda cuculoides | reverse complement strand
GATCTATCCATTAAAAGTTCTTTACACAATCAAGAAATACACTATATGCCAGGATTAGGAATTCTAGAATGGTATGGGAACAAGGTGCTTCTGCTTTTATTAAATGAAGACTTATGCAGTCTGCAGTTAGGGACAGCTTATTTTAATAGGATCAGAAATTTTGTGTATTCGGCAACTTTGGCAGATTTTCTTTCAATGGCAGTGGATCTGCAATCCTCAGCCTTTCTAGATTTACTGTATATATTTGGTCTATTAGAAAATGTTACCCGCTCTTACCACTCTCTACTCTATGAGATAATCTTCTAAAATTATAAGTTTTAGTAACTAAATATTACTCCAGTATTTCAAGTTCCAAAATAATGTAATAAGTTCTGGCAGTTTTATAGGCTGGCATTTTAAATGATAGGCTAAATCAGGCACCAATATCTGGATTGGTGGGAATGAAATAACAACATCGCTATTTTTTGCTTGTCACATTACCAAGGGACTACAAGACAGAGTACATCACTAGCAGCATATAGGCAGATATCTCTGTGGCATCAAAGAACTAATCAACAAAGAATAATAAAAACGGACAATGAGAAGTGAGGCTGAAAGTAACAATTTCCAAAAGTTTTAAATCTCACCAGCTAATATTTACTTCTAACTAAAATAAAGTTACCCTATAAACACAAAATGTCAACAGTAGACCTAAATCAGAAAAAGTCAAAATAGGATTCCTTGGCTAAAGACTAATTGCAGAAATCACTGAATGAGATCCTCTGGCCCATGTTAAACAAGAGGTCAGATTAAACAACCATAAAATTTTCTGAATCTACAAAAACAGATGTTGCCTTTTACAGAACACAATTGTACATTCCTAAAATATTTTTTTATTCCATGGTTTAGCTTTGAGGTTGCACTGAAAGCTTTTTCTCTTCAGACCTTAAGAAAGCAATTGACACTTTTTTCTTATACCTTCTATCTTTGGGTATACCATTACCTTTAAGTAAAAGAAGAGCAGTGTACGAATTCATGTACTGGACTACTGATTGGCCACCCTGCTTCATCATCATGGTGGGGTGACCTTGGCCAGCAGCCACAAGCCCATCCAGCTGCTCTGTCACTCCCTGCCTCCACCACACAACAAGGGGAGAAAATAAGATGAAAAAACTCACAGGTTGAGATAAAGAAAGGGAGATCACTTGCCAGTTGCTGTAACAAGCAAAACAGACTCGACTCAGGGAATATTAATTTAATTTATTGCTAATTTTAAACAGAGTAGGATAGTGAGAAACTAGAACAAAAACTAAAACACACACCTTCTTCCCAGGTTCTGCCTCAGTCCTTTATTCCTGAACCCTCTACCTCCCCATCCCACGTAGCACAGGGGAGATGGGGAATGGGGGTTGTCCATAACAGTTTCTCTCTGGTGTTCCTTTCTTATCACACTTTTCCCCTGCTCCAGCATGGGCCTTTCCCACAGGTTTCAGCTTTCTTTAGGCATATTGATCTGCTGCAGCTTGGGGTCCTCCATGAGCTACAGTGTGGACGTCTGATCCACCGTGGTCCCTCCTGGGCTGCAAGGGAACCTTTGCTCCGCTGCCTGGAGCACCTACTCCCTCCCTCCTCCCCACCTTCTTCTCTCACCTTGGAGTCTGCAGGATTGTTTCTTACTTTTTTCCTCAGTCCTCACTGCCTGTGCAGTATTTCTAATCTTTCTTAAATATGTTATCACTGAGATGCCACTCAGGGCTCAGCTGTGCCCTGCAGTGGGTTCCTTGGAGCCAGCTGGAACTGGCACGGGGCAGCCCAAGCCTCTCTTCACAGAGGCCACCCCACAGCACCCTGATGCCAAAAGCTTGCCATCTACAAACAACTGAGTCATTAACGTCTTCCCTGACTGTTTTTGACTGTTCCAAATATTTATTTTTTTTCTAGAATAACCTGACTGTAATGAGAGATGAGACTGGGGATGCCACTAGAACTCAGAAAAGAAGCACCATTCCTTGGTCCTCTTTTAATTAGCAGTCTTGTCAAATATACTCTTCCAGTGTCTTGTCTTCTTCCATTTTGCTCTTACGGCCAATAGCAGGAGGTGATACAGATCACTAGCATGCATTCTGTAGTCCTTGTACACCATCCTTGCATTCAAATAAAATTAGTAAATGGAAATAAAGAACTGCGATGGACTGCCTGACACAGGAATATAGTACCTCAGTTCATCCTGCTGCATTGTCATAATTTGAAATGCAAATCAATATAAACAGGTAATAATGTTTGTATCTCAACAATCTGTTAAAAGTAGAGAAGTGCCAATAAACAAGTTTCATGCATTTTATTTTTTAGATATCAATGTCTCCAAGTTTTGTATTTTTGCAGTTTGAAGATGGGTGGACTTGCAGCAAAGTTAATTGCAATCTGCTTCTCTATATAGGAAAAAAAGCCCCAAACCAAACAAATTTATCTAAATTAATCTAAAGACTGCATCTCCCCAGCAAAATAACAGGTTTGTTTTGTTTTATCAAATGAGTCTGAAACTTTTCACAAAGATTTAGTTTTTCTTTTTCTTTTCTTTTCTTTTTTTTTTTTTTTTGTGAGTTGAGTGGCATAAACAGCATTACCATAGATTTGTAGCAAGTATTTCATCTGTTCAAGTACTAATTTTGAGGTGAATGTCTCCCTGTGGGACACAACTCAATTATGCATCAGTTTTACTTGTAATTCCTACAAACTGTTCTATATTTTACTTGAAGTTATTAAGTTTCTGTTTCAATATACCTGCAAGCTAAAAATATGCTTTTCTTCTTTTGCCTATGTACATAATTTATTCCGATGTGATTTTTTTTTTTTTTTAAACTGCACGTTTTTATTGTACACTGGGATTTGGAGCATGCTAGACTCCAGCACGTGCCAATAGATGTAACAATTCCATTAGGAGATTCCACACTGGCAGCCAGTGGAAACAGTTGGATTCCAAGTTGCTGGTATGGCTAAAGTGTTATGGTAATACTGCAGAGGAAGAGAAGTTTTCATCAGACCATAAAAATCTACAAGATGACAGTTGGCTCACTGTTCTAGAGTATACGCTGTTTCTCAACACATTCTTCTAGGTCAAAGGATTTGAAATACTTTGGGCAAGAAAAGCTATCATCAGTATTGCCGTCATCATCATCATGGGGTCACTACTCTTAAACAGTAACACATTTCTGCCAGCCTTCTAGCACATGAACAATCCCTTGGGATCCACAAGATTTTGTATTTTAACTATGAAAATCAGTAAAATAAAACTGGTTTGGAATTAACCATAAAACCATAGATTTAGACTTTTTTTTTTTTTTTTTCCCCTTCTTGAAATTAAGAATTCAAAATAATCCTTCAGGCTGAAATTCTCATCTGACTGCAGCCATGAAGAGCCTAGTCTAAAGTAATTACTTTAAAAATAGATGATCAGCATTGCAGGACAGTTCTACCCATCACATCTGCAAATGGCTGCCTTTTTCCTACTGGTAAAAGAATTTACCAATACAACTATTGTAAACTAAGTATTTTAACTTTAAATTGATAAAGCTGTATGTGAAAAATATAATTTGCTGTCTTAAAATGCCCACAGTAGAAAAGGACAAGCTTCTTCATCACTGACTCAAAAACGTTCGTAGCTTCATTGTTACAGCAATCACCTGCCAAGATTTTTTCCTGGGTTTTCTGAAGCTCATATCCGTGGTTTTGCAGAGTCAGAGATATTTATACCAAATAGTCCCATCTTCCAGGAAAGTGTTCTAGCCAACAGTTTATGTTGCTTCATGACCTGGCCTCTCCAGTACCACTGTTACTGGTTTATAAAATACTTGGATTAATCTTTATATTTTAAAATATTTTTTCCCCATGGGAATGAAAAGGAACCTACTACTGGAGAGTTACAACGTGGCTTTGTTGTTTGCTTTTTTCATTACATCAATGGGCTTTGCCACTACGCTATAACCTTAAGCAATTTGCCCCATCCTTCACTTCTTTGTATTTCCCTTCCTTTTCCTCTCATGCCTCTGGAAGTCACATTGTAGCTTGTAACCCTTTGAACAGTACTGTAGTTCTTTGATCTGATGCTTAGCCAGTGAATTTACACCATCATGGTGAACAGAAGCAAACTGCCACAATATCCTTAAGTCAGTAAAATCCCAGTAAATTGAACTCCATTCTCCCATTACACTGAGCTTGTTGTCTAATGGGAAAACAGCATCTATTTTATAACTATTTTAGGAAGCCTAATAAGATGCTTACTATAAAAGAAATAGTTATGAAAGTATGAACATATCTGAACTGAAAGTACTTATCACAAACTGATTCCTATTTTCTGTGTGAAACTGGTATTTCTTTCAGTGCTTCTCTATTATTTTCTCCTCATGGAATTTCTACTTTTCTTGGATCATAAATCCATATGATTGCACAGATCATCTGGGTGCCTTGGCAAGTCTGATACCGCAAAAATTGGGTTACCCTGCTTTACTTAGGCTGTTATGAAATATATGTGAAGCCTACAGAAGTCTTTTAGGAGATAGCTGTGAGCAGTTATAATATCATAATCTTACAATCAGTTACTCAGTTTAAGGTTACTTTTAAAGGTCCTTTAGATTCACTTTTTGTTGATAGACTTTTTCGTATTTTTCATATTTCAGCTTGTCAGTAGCTTGCACTAAAATATGATGGTTCGAAAATGCAGTCCCTGAACTCAGATATCAGATTATTACTCTGAGTCTGAAAGCAAAACATGACATTTTCCTAGGTAACAAAGAGAGAGTCCTACCTTATTGGACAAATCCGTCACAATGTCCCGTGTTGAACAGGAGTTTGGAAACATTTTTATTGTTGCAGGGCATCATTGATGAGTTGAAATTATAGATACTGAAGCACTTATTTTTCAGTTACAATCATAGCCAGTTTTATTTGCTATTTATAAATATAAATAGAATTATCCAATGAAATTAAGAAAAAATAAATCATGACTCTTATGCAGCTCTGTTTATGCTTCTGTACAAAGTATAGAGGACCTTCTTATCTAAATGAGAGGATTGTGAAACCATCTCACTATTTTTCTAGCATAATAAAGAACATACTATTGACTCCAGTTAATATATGCTTCAATGAATATTCAGTACTCCTAAGAAGTTTTTCATTCCTCTTTCAGACAGGTTGCCCCATAGATGGGCAACATAAAAGCACAGTATTAATATTTCTTGATTAAAATAAACGATTTAGGAGATATTCACAGGATAAATATACAAAGGCTCAAAACTAAACAATTTGTTAAAATCTCTGAAAAGCAGAGGATTTATAAAGTTTACAGTGTAATCTTCCAGACTAATTGTCATTTTACTATGCCTTGAAATGTTAACTGTTAATTGATCAAATGTTCCAGGGACACAGACTGAATTGTCCTTCCATCTGAATTTCTGCTCAAGAATTTCAAATTAAACTATATAGAGAAAGAACTCTGATATCATCAATAGATCATCAACAAATTTTACTTTCTTTAAACTGTAGATTTATTTCTCATGGATATCTGTATTGCACTTTATGCTAGAATTACATGTGGTATTTATGTATGCATGGTTTTTTATATGTCAACTAGAACTTATGTGAGTGCTTGTCTTGTAGTAGCTGGTCTTCAATGGATTAGACTCCTCAGACTTTAAATCATCAAAAGACCAATGAAATTCTTGATTCCTAAGCTGCACTCATGTTTACGGGTTATTGAGACTTTATACACCAAGTTATGCTATCATGTTCTACAGGAAAGATGATAGGATTAACATAGGACAAACTAACAGTTTGTAGGCAGAACCACAAATTCCCATCAGTTGAATAGACAGCTAACGGAAGAAAACAAAATAAAGTAAACCAGGATTCTACCTTGTAAAATGTATTTGAACTCTGAGCAAATTTAGAACAAAACTGGTTGTTCTGCTTGAGAAAAAGAAAACAGGGGAAGAAAAAATGCTACAAGAAACATCCTTCAAATCAAGATATACATGTTAAAATACTGGGCTGGCAGTGACAAGTATATCAGATGTTAGAGAGACTATGCCAGCTCTCTGAACTACAAACTTATTTAATATAAGAAATCTGAGATACAGAAGATATCCAGATCCCTCAAAAATGACTTAATGCAAGCTGACACAATGGTAATTTTCAGTACAAACTATACTTCACAGACCATAAAATTTACTGGAAAATATAGCAGTAATTCTCTGAAAAGTTCTCCTCTGTAACAAAATTTTCTCAGAATTCCATTAGCTCTTAACTTTGACCTTCACTCAATTCTCTGAACAGTCAATTAAAATAAAACCTACCCCTACATGCATGTTTCTTTAAAATGTACCTCCTTCAAACAGCCTCAGAGATGTTAATTTAGGAACACAATGTCAGATATACATACACACATATATATATCTAAAGCAACAAGCTAAGCTGTACTTCCTTCTGCTGTTCAACTTTGTCTAAATGCACTTGCTTCAGAAAGTAAAACTTACATTTAAAATTATCTTTTCTTTCAGAATAATTGAATATCTTGTCATTCCTTCATTGTGTGATACACCTTCAAGATTAATGAACCATCGTGGTTCCTTTTTATGTCACCCATCACCTCCACTGTATTTTTGATGTATTATTTAAACACAGTACCTAAAAAACTGATCTTTTTTTCTAGGTAAAATTCTTATTGTCCTCTTTCCTATTAAAAAAATGCACTTGCAAGTCAAAGCTATTTCATCTTTGTTGCTAACCAAGGAGATTGGACACTATTTTGATGTTAGTAAACTGGAAAGCAACAACTATAAGAAAGCAATGAGCTTGATGAACAAGGTTTATGAAAATTCCAAAATAAGAATATATTCATTGGATGGGAGAAATGATGGTAAGAAATCCAACCAGCTAACCAGAGTATAAATTAAATTTCTGATTTATATATGTTATTTGAATATCACATTATTGTATTGCAATCTCCATTTGCATTCAAGATTATTCCCAGCTCTGATGAACTGGCAATAAATCTGAAGATACACTTTCAAGAAGGAAATACATAAGACAGAAAACGATGGGGTTTTTATAAGTCAATAATACAAAATTCTTTGTTCCACGTACATGAGAAAATTGAAGTAGGGAAAAGTTCTAGAATTAAGCAAAGGTACTATTGAAATCAATAGGCACTACACATATAAAAAGAGAAAAGTGGTAACACACCTTGAATTAAGTGATAGGACAGGGGGCAAGTTCTCCAGAATGTAGGTGACTAAATTTAATTTCAGCTCTGCTAATTACCTGAATTCTTCTGTCATTCTGAATGTATATATAATTATTTAAAAATATAATTATTTATTTACTATTATTGTAAAATTATTGCAAACTTAATCACAGGTTTGAGTGGCAGCATTACAATACTCATTAATACAATGTACAAATTCAAACCCAGATATTTTATACCTCCTTTTAACATGTTCCCTGATTTCTCGCAGTGAACCCCTGAAGGCACATACATTGAAGTTATGAACTTTCAACAGCATTTATCTGCAAAGAGAACATTTTTTTCTTCTCCCAGTGTACCCAACCCATCATTTTAGCTGTTCTCATAAAAAAGTTTGGGATCATCTTTAGCAGAAATGCGAAGGCAGAGACACTTGTATATGTAGCAGATGGAAGATTTATGCTCTTGTAAACCACACCTGGTATCTCTGTTAGGGGTATCATTTCAGAAAAGTCTTGGAGGTTTTACCATTTTTGTGCATAGTAAACCGGGTGAAAAAAATGATTTGTTTCTTATTGCTCTGAAGTTTTATGTGAAAAACAAACAAAAAAATGGTTGCTTAAATATTGCTATATTGTAGACTTTTAAAATGGGTTGGCTGATAAGCACTATTTTCTCCATTTCTCTTGCCTTATACTGCTAAACATAAAGCACAATTTATTCTGTGTTACATAAGGCTTACAGAGCACAATTACACATTTATTAGTAGAAAACACATCAATATTGTGTTCACTTGGGTCATTCTCTTTCTCATTAATCTTTTCTTTCCTGTATACTTTATCATATTACATGGAGGTGGAATTCAGATTCACACACATTAGGCAGGATTTAGTTCAGCTGCCTACACACAGAATTCTAGTGCCATTTTCAGTGTTGGGCTTTTTTTTGTCTGTCCTTCAGTTTCTGTTTCAGAACTACATACCTCTCCTGAAAGCATTGTGGCCTAAGTACCATACCTGTGAGATAGCTTGTATACTGTAGGGCAAGTAAAATTGCAGTAGGTGCCTACATTTAAGTCAACTGATTAAATTTATGGTCAATACAGCCACTGAGACTCGAACAATTTGCTTAAATGTGTTCATCTCATGCCGTTTGCAAATCCTCCAGCTGCCACTCCAAGAAGACATAGGTCTGCTTTACGTCCCATCTGTCACTTCTGTGTGTATGTCTTGGATATCCTAGCATATATCTCAAATGGCACCAGAAGCCTATATTTAGGCAATTGAATTTAGCTTATACAGGCTAGAAAGCTGTTCAGCTGACTATATTTACGTGTCTCCTAAAGGCTGAACTGCATAATTCCTTAGATCTCCTCAGCTCCACTTTTATATAGACTTGATTCATTTTTCCAAAATAGGTACACAATCCATTTGAAATGCTGTTTCACATCCTGTTAGACCTGTTAGACCTCAAGTGCCAGTCCAGGACTACACAGGTCTCTCAGGCAGGTCTTTTGTTATATCTGCTAGCTCTACACAGACACCTTGGACATCATTAAAGATCTCATCTGATACTGAACACCTGTATGTGGCAAGTGAACAAGTTTCGAGATCTCCACAGACTATAACAACAGCATAGACAGCTCTCATGGCAACATGTGCATGTGAACTACTTTAGTTCTTTACTTCAGGTGCTTACACATAAATGTCTGGATGGCATAGGCAACTCACTCTGGTCTGCTTTTATTGGTGCCAAAAGGTACATACATTTCTGAAGGTCTTGTGTCATAACTGTTAGCCTAATGGGATATCTCAGCTACTCCAGGATGTCTCAAATGCCTGTAGATGTCTATATTTAGGAAAAAAAAAAAGTCTAAATTGAGGAGATCTGTTGATCTAGGATATCCTAGAGACTAAGGTTGCTAATTAAAGGGACCTCAGGAGGTTGAAGACACTGTTAACAGAAACTTTATAAAGTTCAAGAAAGACAATTGCAAAGTTCTGTACCTGGGATGGAATAATGTGACAAAACAATACAAGCTGGGCACCATATTGTTAGAAAGCAACGTTACACATTTTGGTGGACAGTAGGTTGAACATGAGGAAAGTGTGCTGCTGTAGCAAAGACCAACAGCAGGCTGCCAGGTATTAGTGAGACTCTAGCCAGCAAGTCAGCAGAAGTCATTATTTTTCTCTGTTTAGCACTTGTGAGAAGGAGTCTAGAGTAGTGAATCCAATGATGAGACACAACGACAATTAGGGGCCTGAAGCACAACATGTAAGGATAGAAAAGAAGGCTAGGGGGGATCCAACTGGTGTCTTCAGTTGCTTGAAAAGTATTTATGGGAAAAACAGAATCACAATCTTCAGAGCTGTACAGCAAAAGGGCAAGAATCAGTGGAAAAAGTTGCAATAAGTTAGTTATTAGGAAAAGTTTTTTCACAATGAGAGCAGTCAAAGTCTGGAACAAGCTGTCCAGAATGGCTGAGATTCTTGGAGATACCCAGAACTCAACTGGACAAGATCCTGACGGAGATGTTCTAACTTCAAAATCAAATCTAGTTAAGAAGGAATTTAAATCAGATGACCTTCACAAGCCCCTCACATCTGAAATTATTCATTTATTCTATAATTCTTGAATACCATGGAGTACACCCAATCCTGTAAAGGAATTTTCAAACTGAACAGTCATTCCTTCACATGATACTGGTGGAAGAAAACTGATCAAATTCACCTTTCCCTTTTTCTCACAGGTAACTTAGAAACAGGTGAGGCACCCAGCAAAGCTTTTTGTTATTTATTTACAGACAGGACATCCTATCTCAAAAACAGTGTATTGTTCATGAGAAAACATAAAAGAAGGATGGGAGGCCTGAGTTTTGTCCTTTTTTTTTTTCCTTTTCCCTTTTTTCCTTAGCCCAGCAATCCTGCACTTGTGATTAGGTGTATTAGGAAAGTTGCCCTGTCGTGTTTTCTGTAAGGCGTAAGGAACATTTTTATGGCAATAGAAGAGGATTCCTCTGAATTTTGGTAACTATCACTAGAAGACACATATTTTGGGGACTCTATTAAATCATTGAGTTATTTGCTTTCTACATTTTTGTATTAAGTTCATAAGTGTCTGTAGTTTGGGCTTAAATCCAACTTGTACCATTGACAGATGGGAGCATATTCTGTCAGTATTTGACTCTGTTGTGCCTGAATGGCTTTATAGTCCTCTCTTGCTTCACAGTCACAGCAGGGGTACCTGCCCATGATTATGGTAGCTAGATTTCCTAAAGATAAGCCTTTTGTAAGTGTAAAGTGCTATCATCCTCACAAAGTTCAGGATGTTCATTACAAGAAGGAGTATCAGTAAACCGTATATTATTTGCTACTCAAAGGAAGAAAAAAGTCATCTAGGAGGAAGGATATTTAGATTCCTATGCACTGTACAAATTTTACAGTAAAGGACCATAAGAGGAAAAACAACTTTGCTTTTTAGCTGAGTTACTGGAGACAGATGCTGGAGGACATCTAAGATGACTCAGTCTAAGCTTTTCCTCTGTAAGATGTTGTGAGAGCAATAGGATGTTTAAAAACAAAATTATGGAAGTTCTTGATATTGTGGAGATGCAGCCCAATACTCTTCAGATACACAGGGTAGTGCAACATCACCTAGATGGGCACATATAGCAATGCTTTATGAGCTATGCCTCAGACTTTTTAGCAGGATTAAAGCAGTTAGCATCAGCTCATACAGTTGAAATGAACCATGGATGGGATTTTTGAATTTGTTACATTTTGAGCTATGGTAGACTGTGTCTATTGGGGTTCTTTACCTGAAGATCTCATAGTTTAAATTAGAAGAAAACATTGGTCAGGCATTGCCCCTGCTGAGTCTGAAATTTACTTTCCTATTTGAAGTCCTAGAGCCTGAATACCTTTATTAGGTCTGCAAGGTTTTGGTAGCTGGAGGGGTACAGGGGTGGCTTCTGTGAGAAGCTGCCAGAAGCTTCCCCTGTGTCTGACAGAGCCAATGCCAGCTGGATCCAAGTCAGACCCACCACTGGCCAAGGCTGAGCCCATCAGCGACAGTGGTAGTGTGTCATGGTTTAACCCCAGCCAGCAACTAAGCACCACGCAGCCACTCACTCACTTCCCCCACCCAGTGGGATGGGGGAGGAAATCAGGAAAAGAAGTAAAACTCGTGGGTTGAGATAAGAA
>JAVJGG010000008.1:21799266-21811264 GCA_035590195.1 Aviceda cuculoides | reverse complement strand
ACATTCTTCGCATACTGAACTCAAAACACAGCACTGTACCAGCTACTAGGAAGACAATTAACTCTATCCCAGCTGAATCCAGGACAGGAGTCCTCCCCCTGAGGAGGAAGGAGCGGCAGAGACAAGGTCTGAGGGACTGACCCCAACCACCATTCCCCATACCCCTGCACCACTGGAGGGGAGGAGGTGGAGAATCTGGGAGTAAAGTTGTGCCCGGGAAGGAGGCACTGGTGGGGGGAAGGTGTTTTAAGATTTGGTTTTATTTCTTATTATCCTACTCTGATTTGACTGGTAATAAATTAAATTAATTTTCCCCAAGCTGAGTCTGTTTTGCCCATGACGGTAATTGGTGAGTGATTTCTCCCTGTCCTTATTTTGACCCACGAGCCTTTTGTTGTACTTTCTCTACCCTGTCCAGCTAAGACAGGGAGTGATAGAGTGGCTTTGGTGGGCACCTGGCATCCAGCCAGGATTAACTCACTAAAATACCTTAACATTCACATTTGCTGTAACCCTGTAATTAGAATTTGATGTTTGATCTGTGGAGCAAGTAATTATTAGGGCAGGAAGAGTAGTGAAGTAAGTGATATTAAGTATTTTATTATGAATAGTAACATTAGCTAACAGTGCTCAAAGCATGGTCGTAGCTTTGAAGAATAAGAAGTAGCTTAAAGTACAATTGCTCACATTTAGGAGTTCACACTTCACTGTCTAGGCATATTCTCTAATACTTGCTCAGGATATGATATTTCAACTCAAGTTCCACACAGTAAACTCATCAATGGAATACTTACAAATAACTAAGGAAGCATGCATTTTTGCAAAACCAAACCATTTCTTTATTCAGGATAATCTGAAGTATTTGTTCATTTTTTGTTTATTTTCCCTAGCAGAAAAAAATACCATGTGTATAGTGAACTGGTTATTCACATTCAGTGCATTTCTTCTGAAATTTATGGTCAGTCATGGCCCACCTTCTAGTACCACAAAAACCTTTTGAGACCTGACAGTTTTTAAAAAATTGTTAAACATAACAGTTACAGCAGTTCTTCAATAGACTTTCTCTCTTTCATAAATACCTGAGAAAGAGTCCTTATCTTCTGAATGGATTTGGGTTTTAACTGATGCCTACATAATGCATATTGCCCTATCATAACTAAAATAACCTTCTGTTTCATGCAGATTTAGAAAACTTTCTATGATTTGTAAATATAAATGGTATGATTCAGTATAAAAAGTATCCATTTCAAATCTACCAAGTCTGTTTGGAAAGAAGTCATAAAGGAATGGATCTTCTTGGGAAAAAGAAAAAAAAAATTAAAATATTTAAATGAAAAGAAGCATTTGATATATGAAGAAGTTATTCCTAATAGGAGGTAAATCAGAGAAGAAAAGTTATCAAATAGCTAGATGCTTCCTTCTTTGAGATTGTTGTCCCACACCTTCACTCAAGGAATGAAACCTATGACTCATGCATATGAAGGATTCCCTAAATCCATCTACCAGCTAATCTGATTTTTACACAGTACTGAATTTGCAGCTTTACTCCAGTTCTATGGAGTACTTCCTTTACCATGTCATTTCTCAAGAAACGCCCCAAATGGCACAATGAATGTCAATGTCGCAGTGAATGTCAATAGCACAATGAAGACAATGTACCTGTCGTATCCAGAATCAAAAAGCCTCTTTTTTTGTTCTTTTCCTACAATCAATGCTTATGTTTTCTATTTCCAACCCAGAGTTTTAACCACAGTTTAGCGTAACCAGGTTACTTGCAAAGTGCAATTCTTTAGAAAAGCATGAAGCATAATCCCAACACATTTTAAATGTATACCATTTCATCTGAAGAACAAAAACCTTAAAAAAAAAGTAACCGACAGTACCATTATATAATTATGTTTCTCAGTTTTCTTAAACTCATGAAAGTATGATCTTACAGAGACATACACTAAATTTGGAATATGCAACTGCATACAAAACATGTTTTCAGTAACTTTAATTTTGCTGCTTTAAAAATAGCAGTGTCCTTTTTGTTATTAAATTATCTTAGACATATTAAAGAAATACTGAAAATGTGAAACAGCTACAGGTTTTAGAAATCTTTGGGGGCAGCCCTTTCTAAAATTTTTCTTCCATTTTAGTAGTATATTTAGGTATATGAAGATAAATAACTAAAACTGAATGAGACATGCGTTTGACACTTAGCTGAGGAAGGAATCAGCCTTCTGATGCTGAAAAGCTGCCAGGAATAAAGGAGGCCCTATGTTTACTAATCATACTTCTGACAAGTGAAGAATGAAAATGCTTCTTGAAAATACCACAGCTATTTTAGGTAACACTAATCGTCCATGATCTGGTAAAGCAAACATTCACTGACAGCCAGTGATCCCACTTCACATCTTCCCAACACTGCTGTCCTGGAACAAGTAAGAGAACCAATGTGGACTTCATCTGGTGTGCAGTCTACCAGCAAATCAATATAAATCTTGCTTAATATTAGGATTTTCATAGAATTTACAAAAGACTGAAACACTGACAACTACAATTGTTCTCTTCCCAAAGTCACAAAAGATCAATTAAGCCTTTTGAAAGAGAGGAGAGAAAAAAAAAAAAAAAACAACCACGAAAAAAAACCCTACAAATGTTAAGATTAGGACATAAATCTTTTGGAAATATAATATTTCATTGAAGAAATGTATAAACCAAAACTAACCCATTTGGCTGTTGCCCACACTGATCAGAGAGGCAGGACTACTTGGGAAAAGAAAAACACTGGCCAAGCAGTGGGGTTTTTGTTTGTTTGTTTGTTTGAGGGGGGAGGATATTTGGTTTGGATTTTTTTGTTTGTTGTTTTTGTTGGGTTTTAGTCCCGAGTTTTTTTAATAGCGAAGCAAATGATGGGTGTTAGTGTGGGGTTTTTTATAGAAGTCCTTCCTGTTTCTTTCACTGTATAGTGTTTGTATGGACTAGAGACCAGTCAGCTATGCCTTCATTTAAAACGCTGATCTGGCCAGGGCACAAGCCAAACTATTCAACAGTTAGCATAGCTTTCTTGTAAAAAACCTCAGCTATTCCTGAGACATAGCACAAGAAATCACTATTGCTAAGGTGTTTGTTCCTATCTGGTTCAACAGAGCCAGCCTGTTTTGCAGAGGAAGAGATTATAGCTGTATGGATGAAATTATTTCCATGTTATTTGGCCTCAGGTCCAAAGAACCATGCCATTCTTATTTTGCTAGGATAGAGGTAGGTCTCATCCCTCCAAAGCCATAAGACACCAAATTTGTTTGCAGCTTATTTCAAATGTAATGCTTAATATTTTGCAGAAAGATGTCTGTCAGCAAGTCAGTAGGATGTGTTTTGCCTCCACTAGCCAGTTAGCAGAGAACTGATTCTGCTGGATAACTAATTCCAGTAAAGAGAAACTTAAGAGCTGTAATTTTACCTTGTTTCATACATCATATTATTGCATGCACTATTCCTACTTACTATGGACTTGCAGTTATGAATACAGTGTTGCAGCTGCTTCCACAAATTAAAGTCTGTCTCAGGAAAATAATAATAAAAAAATTGGCATCTGAATAATATAACAAGTAATGATATATGGATAATTTTCAGTTTAGATGAAACTGAAAAGTACAGATGTGTAATAAGAGGGTCTTACCCAAAATATCTGCCTGCTGGGCTGAATTTTCTAGCTCTGTGTAATGTAGCTCTCCAGTCAAGCGCAGACAACATGTATACTCAATATGAATTCAATGTATATTCAATATGATACCAAACTGCTCAATTTGGTGTCATATGTACTGTTATCAACTGTGCCTTAAGCTAAACTGTAGGTCTAAAATTAAACGGCAAGTTGTCCCCTTCGCCGCATCTATATTAGGGAACTCAAAAAGGCTTCCCAGCTTCGTTCTCTTGCCCTGCTTGCACCCCTCAACGGAAGTTGTCCAACACATCAGATTCCTGTGCACCACATGTATGTATGCTTTTCTCAAGGCTGCCAGATAAAGTGAGGCTAAACGGATCTGTGGCACCCAGAGATTATCAGTCTGGATAACTGGTGTCCCGAGGCACGCTGTGACACAGCTGAGAAACCCCGGACAAGACCTGGGAATGCCTCTGATTAGACAGAGCATCAAACGCCTCTGATTAGACAGAGCATCAGCTCTCTCGTGAGGTTTGTAGTTCTCTCTTTTTTCTGCCGCACTACCAGTAGCACAGGAATATTTCCTTAAGCAGCATCTGGGCAGTTCTGTTCCTTACCAAATTTATAGCTAGCAGGAGTGTTTTACATAAGTGGAATAAATTCTATCAATATGTATTTGAGCTTTCAAGAAAGAGAGATTTGTTTGCAAAACTTTCCTTTTTTGACAATTTAATACAAGGAGTCCACCAGACTACTATATTTATATTGCTTTCTACACAATTTATCACTAAAAATGAATAACAGAAAGAATAATGTAATCATTATATGATTTAATTTGAATTTATCTTAACTACAGTAGAATTAATTCTTCTATTTGAATCATCTGCAGTTTGCAAAAGTGAGATCTCTAAAGTTTGCAGTGAACAAGTATCATGAAAAGTCTGCTGTTATGCTCAAGTAGCAATTTCTAGGTACTTAAAAATAGTATTTAATTTTCTTGGCTTTTTTTTTTTTTAATATTCATTGACATACTGAGCCACACAAACTGTGCATGTTACAATTTAGAATCTCATAAATATGATAGCTTATCTTAGCACCTATGGAATACCAATAAGTTAAGCATCATATAAAAGAGGAAAATTTAAAAAAACAATCATATCTATACTTTCATGAAGGAAGCATTGTCTGATGACTGGCTAATAAAAGTCACTTTGTAATGTAATCCAAAAATATTTGTGCATCTTTAAGTATTCATACAAAGCTAACCATAGCTGAAATACTCAACATCTTACCAGGTCCTTAAACACTCTCATTATTGTAGTATGCATTTCCCACTTTGCATCTATATTATCATTAAACTGAAATTATTTCAGAACTATTTAGTAATGATGTATTCCTTTTACATATACAATTCTTATTAATATCCTTTATCAATATCAGTACATCCTAAAACAAGTAGAAGGAATCATCTTTTGTGATAAACTTCATCTTGAACTTTTTCTGATATGAGGGCCTCCTCTATTCTGCCTAAATAAGGAAGTTTTATTTTTATTCTGCAGAGATTTTATAGCATTCCCAGGAAAGTCATCTCAGTTCCGTCCCTCCCAGATCAAATTAATTTAATCAGGCATAATTTAATTAGCATTATTTATTGTACATGCAATGTACAATAAATGAGTACATCAATAAATAATTACATCAAACATCTAATCATATTTTACAAACTGCACTAACGAAAAATTTTGTTATACATTTGCGCTTAAGCAGGGTTCTATTGTTTTGACTTTACATGGCTCCTTTCCTTTCTCCTTTATTTAGCAGTCATTAGAGATGGCTCTAATACTCACCTTTTCTTTTGTACCCCTCCATTTCCACCATAAACACATACTCCAGAGTTTTATAGTGTATGTTTATCTACAGCTGAAGTTTATCTCTAATAAGCTTAATTGAAAACCCAAAGTCTGACCTCCTTTAAAATTAAAAAAAAAATAGATTCACATCTGAAAAAATCAGACTTCAATTGTCCAAACAGCTTATAGAAAAAAGAAGTATGTTCTTAAAATTTTCCCCTTCAGAGGCAAGAAAAAGGCAATGTGGAAGACTGAATTACACCGGCACAGACTAATAATGGATATTTTCTCTTCTCTTGTTGTCGAATTCCAGCTATGAATTGTTGATATAAACACAAAAACTTTTATTAGTTTATCCTGAAATTGCATTGTTTGCATCAATGAGGCAAATGAACAATCAGTTGGGAGCAGCTGAGCACCAGTAGATACCTGGTAAGATACACAAGTATTTCCACCTGTGGTGAAAAGTCTCCTTACATTTTTTCTCTCTACTATATACATATACATATATATATATATGTCTTTGTGTCATCATAAACACACACAATGTATATGTGTCTGTGCACACACTATGTCTATATGTGCACGTGGGTGTGTGACACACAAAGCCTCCCAGCAATTGAATTGTTCCCAGGTGATTTGTTTACTAGATGTTACTCTACCTTTTTTTTTTTTTTTAAATATGATGTGTGTAGTTTAACAGATAAAATCAAAGTGTTATTCTAGTAATACCAGCAAATGACAAGTGTACCTTTCCTTTTTGCATAATTAATTCTTTATTAGGTGTCTATGGCACATATAAAAGGGAAATCAAACAGTATTTTTCACAGTATTTCTCTGTGTGCAATCCTGTGATATGAAAGAACTCAAATGTCTAATAAACTGCATAAAGCACAGTCATATCCTGTCTTTTTCACCCCTCCTCACATTCTGTATGTATCCATGAGTACTTTTTATTTGCCTCTTTTTGCAGTTCACAGACGTAATCTATAATAATTTTTATCTTTAATGCTACAACTTATCCACATTGTTTCTATACTAATATTCTTGAAACAAGATGGCTACCTTATATCTTCCATTGAATTACTTTAATTCTATGTTAGTCATATATTAGAGAACCACAATATAAAAAAATATTATTTCATAGAACATTAAATGTCTTAACAGCCTCTATAAAAAGAAGAGAAAAAAGAAATTATTTCACTTAACTTCATTATGTCTTGTCCTTCAAGAATACTCCTTTTTGAAAATTTCATTTACTTCTGAAATGAAGTAGTTTATAATTTTCAAAGTATTTTTACATCCCAGGATAGAGGGGAAAAAAAAAAAACAAAAACAAAAAAACCCAAAACCACCTAAAATTGGAAAACAAGAAACAGGAAATCAAGTTACAAAAAGGCTACAATGATATACATAACCTAAATTATTATGCCCAAACCAAAACTTGCACATCATCTTTTAAAAATATACATCAAGGAGAAAAATCATTGTGGCGGTATTTCATACATCATTGTAAGGAATCTTATTTTTGACAGGCAATCTGAAACAAAATTCTTTCTTTCATGAAAGCAGAAATTTTTCTTAAATCAAAAAACTACATTGATCAGCTCTCTGAGGGTTATTAATTCTCATGGGCAAACAATTTTACATTTTTTTTATCTCCAGAAATTTTCTCCATCTGAGCTTTTTTTTTTTTCTTTAATGCTATCCCTGAAAATGGATTGGATCTGTCTGTTAGAATGGAGACTTTTTAAGCATGCACAATTTAGCTTATAAAATGGTTTAGAACATTGTAGAGGTTTGAAAACCAAACTTCAAGTATATCCTTTGAATGTTTCTGTCAGGCAGAATGGGTTGGGTCACACAAAAATGCAGACTGTGGAAAGGGGCAAGAGCTGTGCTAAGAGAAAAGCAGTTTCACCTACTGCTTTTTACAGTAATTTATACTCCTTCCTGCCTGTAGGCAGCATAATAACCCAATAAGAGACGAAGCCTTTAAAGTAAGAGGCCAATGGACAAAACCCAGGCTACTCTATGTAATTCACAGCAGTCTTTCTTAAATGTAATACCACTATGAGACATCAAATAATCAGCTCTGCTCCCTTAGAAAACAGTACCAACTTATAAAATCTGAAAAGAGTGGTAAATAAGTTTCCTTATGCATTTCTAGTGAGCCAAAAATTCTCTCATGAACTGAAAATGAAGGTCCAAATTTCTACAAAAATACATTTTCTAGTTCAATCCTCCACTGCAGGACAGTAAAAAGGTCACAGGAGACATAGTAACAGCTTTGGGAGGCAATACATTAAATCTAATTCCCATTAATCTGTAGAAATCAAATGTTTTAGATATTTATAAAAACAAAAATCTATATTTTCGAATTAGTTGTTTAGTACTCTAGCAGGATATTATAGAAGAAAGCAGATCCTATGCTACTTTTGTACTTTTAGGAATAAGAAATACAGGAAATAAAAGTAAAATTTGAATATTTTATTGAATTTGATCACCCATATTCAAAATAAATCAAACTAGTAAATTTATGTAATAGGAAATGTTTTATTTCAGGACATGGGTTAGCTCAAACTCTTTAAAAGAACTTCTCTAACACAGATAATTTTGATTGAACTGAGTTAGGGAGTGATTATACAAACAGATCGCAGGGCAGATCTGAAGGTGGGGTAATGCCTGGTGGGTGGAGAGTAAGAGATGAGCAGCTGCTCTTGAGAAACAAGACAGCCTTAGCTGCCTGTCACCACTGTGCTGAACAAAACTGAATTTTTTGCACTTAATATTGTATAGAAGGAAGGACAGAAGAAAGGAGGAAAGGATAGTATGTGGGGGAGAGCAGGAGGACATTCTCAAGTACACATTTAAGCAGTTGGTCTGAGACAAAGAGGAGCAACATCCAATGGGATTTATTTTAAATCCATATCAATGAAAGATACCAGAGAAAGTAGGTAACTTGCAAAACATTGAGAAACATTTCACTTGGTAATTATTCAGTATACCACTAAGACTTTTGTATAACTAACTGAAGTCTGGAGAGCACATTGGCCACCTGTATTTTCCTTAATTTTTATCAAATACCAATCAATACTGAGGTATCAGGGCAGGGAGAGGGAGGACAGGGGAAGGGTGAGGACGGGCAATCCAAAATCAAGATACCAGTGTTTGTGTTCCAATAAAATACCCTTTTATCTTTCTTCTCAATATGGCAAGGATGATGTTTCCATGCAAAACTGTCTTGAGATCAACATTTCATTTTTTGAGCATATTTTTCACTCATTTCTTCACCAGTGCAAACAGACGTCACTATGACTGACTTCCCTTGAGATAGAAATTAAAGTCTAAACCTCTAAAATATCAATAAAGCTGATGTAAAACCTTTTTGGTTGTCTAGGATAGAAGGTAGAAAGTTGTGGCCTCAGGGCAATATACTGTGCCTAAAGGCTCATGGAGTCTGTGGTCACACATTGCACTGTTATATTATTACACTGTGTCTATTGACATTATGCCCTTGGGATTTTCATAGGCCTTTGACCACGATCTCTAAGATTGCTCACATTTTAGCTTGTGCATGCTACTATACTACTGCTATAATACCCATGGGTAGGCCAAAAAATGCAAGTCTTTTCTTGCATTGGCTAGTAAGAGTGTCAAATTACCAGCCTAAACCAAGCGAAAGGGAACGCTAATTAAAAGGGCAGGATGTGTTCCAGTTCTTCTAATCAAAGAGAGCTTAATCCCTTCATAAGCTAGTTGGCTTTGTTGGAGGAAATTCTGAACAACCTTGTTACTTTTGATAACTGTAAGCCACTGACTCATGGCCCCTTGACAGCTAGCTGAGCATGTAATAACATTTCTCTGTATTTGGGGACTGGCTTAGCTGGCTTTATAATAGATTATTGTGGATGTTAAAGTGAAATGTTAGTCTTTCTTTAAAGCTCTGTATTCCCTGGTAATTAAGGTTATAAAAAGGGCACTGAACACAATGCAGCTTCAAGGTCGCCAAACATGGATACAAAAGTCTTCAGTTTGAGTAAATAAGGTATTAACCATAGGTTTATTCTGCAGCGCTAATAACTGAAAGCCGGTTCTTCTATTACCGGTACATGACAAATTCACTGAAAGCTATTTTTAAGTGCAAACAAGTGCCTTTCACTTCAATTAGAAGACCTGGTAAACTGTAAGTACTTTATAAGATGACAGAAAAAGTGGAAATAAGTTGAAAGAAAAAAGAAAAAAAAAAAAAAAAGATAACAAAACTCTCAGGTAAGCAGAACACTACCGGGCAGAGCACAATCAAATGACATTGCACAACTACATCCGCAGAAGTGAAGGTTACTTGGTGTAACAAGAACCTTAGTGAAACCTCAGCTTTTGGCATAGCAAGTCTAGAGGGACTGTGAAAACTAGGAATTCATTTTAACCTTCAGGGCAGTGATGCTTATTTGTAGTTTATGTTTTCCAATCTGTGTATTCCACTGTGAATGTAAAAGCTTGAAGGAAGGAGACTCCTGTACTTTATTAAATTCCTAACAGGTAAGAGAGTAGGACAAGAACTACATAGCCTGAGAACTCAAAACCCTTTATAAAAATAGGTTAAAAAAAAAAGTTTTTTAAAAAAAAGTCTCTGGCATTTTGGTGAAAAATGATGGGGGAATGAAAGAGGTAAAATGATATCTAAAGGCAGCCATTAGGAATGACCAGTGTAAAGGCACTCTGAGATGTCTATATGCACCTGCATTTATTAGAAAACTATAGCTTTGTTTCTGACAGAGCCAGCATAAGAAATCCCTTAATGATTTGTGCCCTGATCAGGGAACTGATTCTACCTTTCAGGTCTGCTAACTCAACTGTCTGTTTGACAGTACTCTAAGAGAAATGTGTGAAATTAATTAAAAGAAAACAGCTCCAAACATACACGCACCAATACATCATATAAGCACAACACCACTGTGAAATGCAGTGGGCACAAGCTAAACCAAGAAATGATCAGATTTGCTGGAAGCAAAAAATTTTTCATGATAAGGAAAGCATTCAGCCAATGGCATAGTTTGTCCAGAGAGACTGTGGGGGCTTTCGAGACCTGACTGCATAGTCCTGAGGAACCTGATCTGCCCTGTAGCTGACCCTGCTTTACTGGGTCGGCCCAGAATCCTACTGAGGTCCCAATGAACACTTAAATATTTACTCACAGTGGAACTTCTTCTGTAAGAATGTAAGCAATTTTTAAACCTTTCATCACTGCTACAAACATTGCCAAAGTATGAAGTCTTTAACAAAGCAGGTTAACTTAAGTAGAATTCAGACAAAACACCCATCTCCAGTTTCTTTCCTATGAGTTTAAAGAAACAGAAGAAAAATGAACTATGAAAAAGAAATATATAAGCCTTTAACATACAGATAAAGGAGTACTGTGTGAGAAAACTACTTAAATCTTAAGCATTCGGCAAATTAAGACAAAAATTACATGTCTGGCCATTATATAAAGCTATATCTGAAGATCCAAAATTTAATTATGATGTTCCTAAAGAAGACACATAATCATGAATGTAACTTAAAAAAAACAATCCCCCCAACATCATGTGATCATCCAAAGTATTGTTATCGTGAAAGCATATATATACATAGTAATAACAATACATTACGCATTTATGTTTAGTTATTAACAATAATCACCTTCTTAAAACAGAAAAAAAAGCTGTCTTATTCCTGAAGTGTGCGTACAAGACCTGATTCTACTCTACATTACTTCAAAGAAACAAATTAACTTGTAAAAAGACAAAATATTGTTATGCAGAATAGTATAGATGTAGTTGCTCTGAGAATTGCTCTGAGGACTCAAACCAGGAAGGACATAAAAAGCGATCAACTCTTTTTAGAACACTCTAAAAGGAAAAGGTACAGCTGCATGTTGTGAGTGGTCAGTGTGGTGGGTTGACCCTGGCTGGATGCCAGATGCCCAGCAAAGCCGCTCTATCACTCACCACTTCTCAGCTAGACAGGAGAGAGGAAATATAACAAAAGGCTCGTGGGTCAAGAAAAGGACAGGAGAGATTGCTCACCAGTTACCATCATGGGCAAAACAGACTCAGCTTGGGGAAAATTAACTCAATTTATTACCAGTCAAATCAGAGTAGGGTAACGAGAAATAAAACCAAACCTCAGAACACCTTCCCTCTACCCCTCCCTTCTTCCAGAGCACAGCTTCACTCCCGAATTCTCTACCTCCTCCTGCCCCAGCAGCGCAGGGGTACAGGGAATGGGGGTTGGGGTCAGTCCGTCAGACCTTGTGTCTGCTGCTCCTTCCTCCACAGGGGGAGGACTCATCACACTCTTCCCCTGCTCCAGCATGGGGTCCCTCCCACGGGAGACAGTCCTCCACAAACTTCTCCAAAGTGGCTCCTGCCCATGGGCTGCAGTTCTTCATGAACTGCTCCAGCGTGGGTCCCTTCCCCGGGCTGCAGTCCTTCAGGCACAGACTGCTCCAGCGTGG
>JAVJGG010000008.1:21781386-21798359 GCA_035590195.1 Aviceda cuculoides | reverse complement strand
CTGAAAACATCAGTGTGTTATCAACATTCTTCTCATACTGAACCCAAAACGTAACACTATACCAGCTACTAGGAAGACAGTTAAGTCTATCCCAACTGGAACCAGGACACTCAGTCTTCCTGATAGGCTCGTTCTTAAAAGGCCTGTTAGACTGAATTCTTCAGGGGACCTGGAGACCACCTGATTTCAAAATCTTGTCTGAGACTAGAAGCCAAGCAAGCAAACTTCTCTGTTGGGGGCAAATTTTTGCCCAATTATAGGAGTAGGATACAGTAGAAGATTAAAACATCTAAATTTTGGTGTCTCCATATGTGCTGACAAATGCACATATGCATATGTCATATTTCCCATTCACTTCTTGCCCTACCCTGAGCTCCAGAGCACTCTTCTCTTCCCATGGAGCATTTCAGCTGATTCAAAGTCCTGCAACCAGGTAAAGACAAACAGCTTGCTGCTTTCTTCACTGCTCATCATCATAAATATTCTAATAAAATATTGAACACATAGATACTTAAATGGTAACCTATTAAAATTTATCATATATATACAGTACACTTTAAAGATAAGTTATCTTCATCCATCAGTTTTCATACATCAAGAATTTTCCATTGCTTAGAATAAAACAACACAGTCTGAAGGGAGAACAATTCAGCAGAATGTGTTTTTCTACATCAGCTGAAGTTACTATACATTCCCCATTATTCATCCATTGTATTGCTCTAATTATAGTTGTACATTTTTAAGTTTTGTTGTGTAGACTACATTTCTTACTTTGCACTGAAATAAAAAAACTCCAGTCTGAATTGTTCACAGGAGGATATCAATGCACCATGCTTGTAGCAATTTGCAAATGCAATGTCAGGTAGGATCCCAAAACAGATATAGCTCCTACGATATCAAGAGCCAAGCCCTCAACTGCCATAAACAGGCATTTCATCACTGACTTCATTAGAGGAAAGTCAGTTTACCCTAACTGAGAATTTGGCTGGAATTCTGTGAAAAACGTTTACACAAAATTTATTTATGTAGCTTTTTTAATATGTTTTGATATTCTATTAGAAGTATAAGCATTAAATTAAATTTACTAATAAAACCAACACTTGGCAAGATAATAAAATATTCACTCTAAGGAGTTAATGAAGAATTAAATTATTCACTTTGTACCTAATAGTTGTCTACAGAATCTTCATAATTTATATTTATGACCCAGGTATTCATTAGTCAGTTCATAATGATTTTTTTCCCCATGGGAAATTCATCAAGAAATAAAGAGACAAGCAGGGAAATACTAATGAAAAGTTTCAACAGATTCAAGTTTTCCTAAAGGCTAGGGTACGATAATTATTAATTATTTCTACCACTTCAGCCTGTGTGGGTTCAGAAAATCAAAAAAAGAGGCCAGGAAGCAAAAAAAAGACATTTTGGGGAGTTTTGCTAAGCTGTTCTTTTAGAGTCTTATGAAAGCTTTTAGGCCTATAACTGTATAATTCCCTTTCCTCTCCCATTGCTAGACCGAAGCCATATGCTCGACTTCTGGTCCAAACACTATTACCAAAGTTCATGATCTTATTCTCCTCGGATTGCTCCTTGTCCTTTTCTCCAGAGTTGTGGCTGCAATTTCTTGGATTTTTGTCAAAAAGCATAAAAATACAAAACATTTAGAATTTCTTTACAGTGGGATTTTACAGATGGCTGCAACACTTTTTCCTTTCACTACATAATTGAAGAATGTCTTGCAACGTTTATGTTCTGCATCAAGATGTGACACAGATGGGAATATAAGGATTATATAAACTTACTGTGTGAGGTAATATTAATAGAATCATATTTTACACCTTCTTGAACCAACTGTATTCGTATCGTCAGTTCCCAAGAGAAAACTAGTGTGGCATCAAGCATAAGCACGAAGACTGCTATATTTCCCTTGTATATTAAATTTGAACTCTGGGCTTTGACACAGCAACTTGCTGATTACACACCATTATGTCAGTCATGAAAATCTGTTAGTTCAGCTGAACTAATTAAACAAATTTAATATCATTATATAAGCATATATGTATAAACATATATGTAAATATTTATATGAGACTCAAATTCTATTAATTATTCTTTTTAAAGCCAATCACCCAAAGACTTCTGACTCCTGATAAATTTATAAGCAAAGGATGTGTCACAGGAAACACCATTCCTGTAAAGTAAAAGAACAAGGAGCTTCTGACTAGAGCTCAAGACCCAAAGAGCTCACTTCCCCCTCTCTGGGGGCGGCAGCCTTGGTCTCTCTCAAGAAGTGGTGGTTACCCCTGTGTCTCAGCTGGCACTTCTCAGCTAAGCGCGGAGTCCAGCTGTAGGAACAAACCTCTTCCCCATCATTCCTGCAGGGTAATAGAAAAAGACACACCTTCACAATCAAAAGAAGTGCTTGCTGCTTTTCAGGAAAGGAGGAAAGATGTGCACTATGTCAGCAGAGCTCCATATTCATCTAGGAAATAGCAACTGATAGCAATCAAACATCCCAATTATCCTCTCAGATATGTTTGTCCTCATGTTACCATAATACCACTCAGTACATTATGTTGGTTCCTTTTTGACCCTGTATGTTCCAGTGTTTCAAGGAACCATCTAGGATATATCTAGGGTCTAGCAGTTCTTCAGTCAGTGGCATAATGTATATGCAGTGTGCAATTTTTTAAATTTTCATAACATTACTGGGAAGGAGAAATATCTTTCCACATTTGTACATCTTTGTTTCAAATCACTACTTTCTTTCTTTTTCTGAAAAGCATTCGGTTTAAAGTTTATACTTACTTTATTTGTATATTACAGCTGTGACCGGAAGGCAATGAGGCTGATTTTCTGTTACATTAGAAACTTCAGAAACTTCATCCGTTTTCTGAGAGGATGATGTTTCTCCATTACCCTGCCAGCCATCCACCCTAAACCCTTCTCTTTCCTTCTTAACTTCTCTATTCTTCTTTTCCCCTTACCTATATCCTTCACATTTTCCTTCTTAAATACTTTTAAATGCTAACCAATTTCAAGGAATAGTTCTCATCCTGGTATTCCCTTCTGTCTTTTAACTGTATGGGGTACCCAGTGTAATAGCTTAAAACAGACCTGTTTCCCCTTCTCTCTCAAAACGCTCTTTGATTCCTCAGATCTTATGGGAAATTATTGCCAATTACTCTGTTGTGCAGTAACAAAGCCTAAAGTAACTCTATTTTGTATGACAACCTAATCCAATAGGTGCATGCTAAATGCACCATTCTCAAAATGTTTCACAGATTGAACCCTTTAGGGAGCATAGACATTTCTGCAGTTAATTTCTGGAAACCAACAGGGTTCAGGCATATGGCTGCTCAGAATGGGGCAGGTTTTGGCATGTGAAGAGGTACAATTCTAAGAATTTGTATTTGTGGAACTTAGCCATGCCCTGAAATTTAGGTAGCAGTCATCTTGCACATGTATTTTGGGGGAAGAAAGGAGAAAATTTTGGGCAATCTTTCTAAACTAAAACTTTAACTCTTACATCCCTCATTAAAAATAACATAAAAATGAAAAATTCAGTGTAATCCCTCCAAAAATCTGTGTTGCATAGCATTCAGAATTTATTTTTAAAGTACTGGAATCAGAAAACATGAGAAATATCATGTTATTAGAGTGTATGATTTACAGAAAGATTTCTTAAGCTGCATAAATACAGCACAAGAATAAAAAATCTGTGAGGCTTTTTGGCACAACCTAACTAAACTAACAACATAACTAAAACAGCCTGCTATCTGCAATCTCATTATAGTGAAGAAAGTGGGAAGTCTTACTTCTTTACAAAATAGTATAAATGAAAGTGTAGTTATTAACATAAAACAGGAATGATACCCTTGAGTGAAGAAGGGGCAATCATTAACAAAGGATAGTAATAATATAACAATCATGTTATCATCTAATGATGACTGCTTGATTGTGATGGATTAAACAATTGCAACATTTTATTACTTCATATCCCTCCTGCAGTAACATTACAGCAGCAATCATGTCATTTTTTTCCTGTAAATTTGGCACCTGCTGACTTAAAGTCATTTATAGGATGTTGTTAAGTTGGTTTCTTAATGCAGGTGCTAAGTTACCATTAACACACTTAATGACCACAAGGAATATGAAATTGGATCAATTAAAAGAGGGGGTTAGCCCTCCCACAGTTTCTAATCACATGTGGACAACCACTAATGAATTGGAGCTCTCTTGGGTATCTATTCTGAAAATCAAATCTTCTAGACAGTTAATCAATTGAGATAGATATCAATTGAGCTTGTGCTCTGCTGGATTCCACTGCATCACTGCTACTTAGAGAAAAAGAGGCCAAGTGAAAAAGGAGTGGTGTTGGAAAGTAAGTTTAAAGGCATTTATCTGCAGTAATGTATAGTAAATAATTACGCTTAGTGTTATTCTTGAAATGTCATTAATGTTCAAATAGAAGGACTTTTTAGACTTTCTTTCTGCTGATATTTTCCATGCAAAAATAAAAACAAAAGTACACAAGCAAGCAAGATCTATTCCATTGCTCTCAGATCTTGGACACTAATACTACCATGAAATAGCTGTGGGCTAAACATCTTTTCTGGCACACACAGAGTAAACATTCTTTTTTGCTTCCAAAATATCTACTACCCCATATTGCCAGATGTATGCAACTTTATTAAGACCAGGATAACAGCAATGATTTTCTTATTTGCGGACTTAATTGTATGTCACAAAAAGGAGTATGTCCTGATTTAAGGAAAATAAGATGAAAAACACATAAGCCCTGTAAACCCCCAAAGCCTTCTGAGATGAAAAATATTTTAGTGCTTTATCTTGGACTGCACTCTAATAGTAAATGCTAATTAGAGCTGCCAATTTGTGGGTTTAAGATTTGCTATTCATAAACTACTTTATCCACCGGCCTGAAAATAAATGGTTTGCCAGTATGTTACCTCTGCAAAACCATATTTTTTTTGAAAGTATGTATTTCAGCAATGTCACATGCACAGGCAACTAGAAAGCAGTGACTGTTTGTGCTGCATGTGCGGTCTATCCCAAATCTCACTGTATTATACCTGTATTATATTTCCACAAGGGACTATGGCTCCAGACTAATTCAGTTTATATTTCCTATCAGTTTATATGAAATACCAACCAAAAACTGTGAAAAAGAAAAGATGGTGGATTAACTGGCTATGCAGAGGTGAAATACCCAGACCATTCCACATGAAAAGCCCTCCAATCTCTGTGGAGACTTGCCTCTGCAAATCCCTGTTCTTGGAAGATTGACTAGCACTGAAAATTACTTGGTGAAGGAAAGCTCAAGAGTACATAAATAAGCTATCCCCAAAAGAACATATGACTTTGCTTCTCAGCCAAGAGAGTGCTACTCAGCAAAAAGTGGGAATACAGCTCCAGATGGCAGCTTTTCAAATTTGAAAGATAAAGATATTTCTCAAACATCTTGTAGGAGTTGTCTACTATCTAACTGAATAGATCTTCAGACTTTCAGCATTACTACTTCTGCCTGATCAAGGATACAGTGAATCTTTAATCATTTAAGTTTTTAAATAACAAAATTGATACCCTTCTGACTCATCCCAAATTCCATAAATAATTGAAGGTTTTTAAGACCTTTCAGTCAAGAAATGCAATGGATTCTTCCTTCATTACTGAAGATAATGAAGATGCAGTAATTGTTTATCTGGGCTCTTTCTGGGAACAAGACAATACTTAGATCTAGAAGAGGTGTTACTGCCACCAGTCATTCTATTTCCTAACTTTCAAAAATCTAGAGTTGAGGAGTTAATTACTCTTATTTCCTCAATATCTGAGGTCAAATCATATATAAGAAATGTTGGAATTAGCAATTCATACGTGCATTGTCAAAGCTTGCTTGCTGATATTTGTGGTACTGGAGGCAACACATAAATATCCAGTATCAAAAGTTTAATTTTTAAGGCATACATTTTACTCTCTGACCAGACAGTTAAAGTCATCACTTATCAGAATGTTTGTGTTTCTGACCTTGAATACATAGTTCATGCCAATTTTGTTTAATAAATTACAAAGGTAACAGCAGTAGGGTACTCTACTGATCTTTACATGTATAGATATACATATAGATGTACATATACATGATGTTACATGTATAGATATTTGTCTGAATTTATATTCCCGTGGATAAGATAGTTGACACTCTTAGACTCTTGGCCAGTGTGGGCCATGAAGGAACACAGGTCTTGCTGTTTAAATGTCACAATGAGTTCAACGGGTTTTTTCAACATATCAAGACTACCTTGGATCTTTGATGTGAGTGAGTTTAGTAAGTATCAGCTAGATAGGCATCTTATCTAGGTCAATGGTAGAGAGTGTATGCTATACTGACATGGTACAACATGTATGTATTCATGCTCACACCTTTAGTAGATGAAAAGAAAGGGGAGAATATCTTTATATTTCCAGAATCATTTTTCTTCTGTTTCCCAATCTCAGATTTCCTAGCTAAGGATTAGCATTTGTTTGCTTTAGAAGTTTTTCATCTGGCTTTTTTACTGGAAGTTGTCCACAATCATTCTAGTCACGTTTTTCTTGGACTTTCTAGTATTTGCTTAACCTAATTAGTGTTCACAGCTAATGCAATAGCCATTGGTGACTGTGAGCTGAAATAACCTGCAGAACTTCCTGCAGCCCAATCTTGTCAACGTCTGGTTAAATCCAGCTCTGTGTGGCGGTCACTACTGAAAGGTCATTGTTGCCCATCATTTCATTTTGTCCATCCTTCCTAATCTCCTTCTCTGACAAGATCCTCTGAAATCATACCCAGATGTAGGATATGAGAGACAGAGAGAAATTAGCAAAATAGTCCTTTAGAAACAGTTATTGCAGGGGCGGAGGGGGGGTGGGGTGGTGTGTATCTGATAAGAGCAACAAATACTCTACTGACACCAATTCCTTCTTGCCCTCCTCACCTCCATTTAGAGAAACAAGCAATGGACATAAAACAGACATGCTAAAAGTAGAAATGGTATCATCTCAATATCTCCTTCCAGAATGTTTGAAGGTCACAGAAGAGATAATGAACAAGAAATGCCTAAAAGGGTCAAACTGAAAAACTCTCATTAGAAACCACAGTCTTAAAATTACAATATTGAGGTCTAAGGGTTTTCCTCTTAAGCATTTAAACATCATGAAAAAAAAATGTTATCTTAAAATATTATAAATACCGAAACATGGTTACAGAGAACAAAGGGAATTCAAGAAGGAGTCTAAACTTTCATTATACAGACAGCAAAATGGCAATCTACATTCTGCAATGGTAATTAATTGTGGTTAGTGATATCCTAAAGAGATGCAATTAGTTTCTAATATATTCAGTACTTTAAAATATATTTTTATTGTCTTTATTTATTATTTATATTGAAGAGTAATAGTTTGTTTTCTTCAAAACTAATCTCCAATTCCCCGAAACAAACTGACGATGATATCCACAACGGCTGAAAACATAATATACGTTAGAGGCAACAAGCAACCACAATCTTTGGAGCAGGAATCCAGCAGAATTTAGACAGCACGGGCTAAACTTGTTAGTTCCTGAGCATCTGTCCCCTCAACTCGAAATCACTTAACCTATCTTAGTACTTTCCTTTTATCACTGATGCTCAGCTCACTATTAAAGGTGCACCTCTGTATACATCTCAGATTTAGGAGTCTGAATAGATTGAAGCCTAATATCATTCCGAACCTACAAATTACACAGCCAGATTGAACCAAAAGGAGATTATTTCAGTGCTTGTTACAGTCACAGGTTAGGACATTTTCCCAGGGAGCAGAATTTAATACGGGTTATATTCTCTCAGAGAGAGAGAGAGAGAATTGCCTTTTGGTCTACTTTCACCAAAACAATTCCAGATTCTCAATTCCAAGTGGCAGTCCTGTTGGCAAGAGTTTAGGAAGATATACACCTCTGCCTCTCTCTTTCCTGAATGTTGTTTTCCAGAACCATTTTGAGGTACCTGGCTGTCCTGGTATTCTGCATAGGTGTTTAGACATCTAAATCATCCCACTCCAGAGTAAAGTTAGATACTTCAGAAACCAATTTTCAGAATCCTCACATCCTTTATTAGGTAAAGCCATTGATATTTACTAGAAGACATACTCATTAGCTCTATTTATTAGTCAGTAGTATAAATAATAGATAGTAATTTTAATGAAAAAGATCTATCTAATTACTAGGACAATTTCCATGTAATAAATGCTGTAGTTTGCAATATCGGTCATGCTGAATTTTTTAAAAAATATCTTTAAATAGCCACCATTAATATTCTATGACAGGGGAACAAGAAAATATGTGGAGTTCTTTGAAATTACACACAAGTTTTATGCTCCAGTTTAGTAGAAGGTTTGTAGTATGTAAAATACAATAACACAACATATACCAGGCTGAAAATTGAAAAGATCAGGACAAATTGGATGACATAGGAAGAAAATACTTAAAATATTTTAAATGCACATGTGATTCTCTGCTCTCATATCTGGATATTCACCAGCAGAAATGTTGCACTTGCAAAATAACTGCTAGGTCTAGCTTTGCATTTTACCACCAACATTCATAAGCAGTCCTTTATTGCAAGAAATTACAGGCTGTAAGAAATTCACTTTACTTTGAGATATAAAACATGCCTTCTGGAATTTCGATCTCATTCAATGTGAGAAATTTTCTCCTATATTCCTAGACAGGGAATCTCTACCTATATAAATGTAATCACATTAATTGAAACATCTGTCTGACACAGCAACTGATTAAATTTACAAATCAGAGCCCTACAGAATTCTCCATTGCACACCACTAGATGGGATTTTGCCAAGGAATATCTAACTGCCCATCAAGGAATTAGGTATTTGTAAAGGTTGAGACAGGTACAATAGATGCGTGGATATTGAAGATGGAAGGAAGGACTTATTTTTTAATGGTTTAAGCATAATGAATTGCAATAGGCATAGGCAATGCTGTTAGATTTTGTTCTTTCAAGGTTATCCTATACATTCATCTTTGTACCAAGCTACAAAAAACATCCCAATCTATTTTGTATCAAGAAAGATAGGTGAAATCAAGTAGATTTTTTTTATTATTATTACTCTAAATACATTTTAGTTTGTTGTCTTGTTTCACAGATATCTACAATCAAGCACAAATAAAAGAAAAGTACCTGTTTCACCTGCCACTGCACTAAGAAATCTGGAAAGATCTAGCTGGTTTGCTTTTTGTTTCCACTTTCTTTTGTCCTAAGTTTTCTTTTCGTATGATTCACTCCCTGGCTATGACATGCCACAGAGTACTTGTTGAGGTGTCTGCAAAGTAGAAAGTTAATGCCACTTTCCTTTCCCAAGGAGAAAATCAGAAAAAAAAAAAAAAAGCCAAAGAAAAAGCCACAAATCAAGAATTGTTAGGTTGTAGAAGTTTGTACTCATTTATAGATTTTCTGACCAGCAGGGATCATTGTCTTAATCTGTTCTGACTTCTTGTACAACCAAGTCCATTAGAATTTCACCTGAAAATTCCTCTGACAAATTCATAGCTTTGCGACAAGACACAGAATTTTCAGTGAAAAACTGGATTTCTTGGGTTAAAGACTTCAAGTGAGAGAGAATCCTGCACATCCAAGGGTACGTTTTTCTAATAACTAAAAAACATAACTATTAAACAATTAACATTTAGTTCTATTCTAAATTTATCTAGGTTTACTTCTTACTCCTGGATCTTAGAAACATTTCCTTATTACACAGAAAAATCTGTGTCTTAGAATTTTTTTTTTTTCATGTCAGGTACTAATGGAGTGTAATCAGCCTGTCTTTTAAGGCTTAAATAAATTGATCACATTCAGTCTTTTGCTCCAAATCAGTTTTCAAAATATCATTAATTTTTCCTCTGTTGCCTTAAATATGTCTTTTTTTTTTTTTTTTTTGAGAATTCATTTATTATTTGGATAACAGAATGGGACAAAGTATTAAAAAATTATTGTGACACAGTCACATCTTTTCAGTCATTCATAACTGTGGAGTTAAGTAAATCACTAATTTTGCCATGAATTTCCATAAATTTGTGGTCAAATGTCTTTCTAGGTACAGAGATATGCCACTTGCATTTCCATGTCTACGCCATAATAAAACTGACCTTCAACAGCTGACAAACACACTGAAAGAAGGCTTAAAAAATGTAGAAAATAAAACTCCAATATCAACAGAAACAGAAAACCACTAATGAAATAATATGAAGTTAAAAAACCAAACCAAAACAAAACAAAACAAACTTATGATAAAAACACCTTCTTCAACCTGTTTGAAATAATATTTTTACTATAGGGAATGCATATAACTTTAATGTTTGCACAGTGCTGTGTCCCTGCTTACACACATATAAACATATATGTATACACATACACACATACATACATGTGTATGTATATAAATATATGTATATATCATGTACCTGGAAAAGTTCTAATGCTATGAAAACTTATACTATCATTTAACATGAATTATGTTAATAAACTTTGAAACTTACAGAGGAAGGCATATTCCAAAAGTTCAATGAATCATTCAATTTCCAGATGTACTTCCTCCATGTATCAGTAGATTCCTAGTGTCATGCTGTCAAACTCTGGAAGGTTGAGTGAGAATTAAACACTCCAACTCAGGCTTTAACACAGGATGGAAAGCTTATCTAACCTGACAGTACTCTAGAAATAATTGTTCTGACTTGTCAAAGATGGTATATGCCAGCATCTTTACATTATTTAGAAATGAAGGAAGTTAAAGAATAAAAAAAAAAAAGGGGGGGGGGAAGAGAAATGTTATAAAGCCCTGTGGTCAAATTTGAACCATGGCAAAGGAGAGAGACATAAACCAAAACAGAAACAAAAAATGCACAGAATCTCATAATACACTTCATTTATGACTCAGAGTTTAGCTTTAACCCTTAGCTACATCTAGAATCCTATTCAAATTGAAGGAATTAATGATAAAGAAAGATGATATGTCTCAGCAAATTTGTCAGTGAGAGTCAGTTTTTCATCTGTTAACTGGTTATAGCTGCCTTTGCAGAAGCAGACTATAGTTGACTATAGACATCTAAAATGTTTTTTAAAGATGAAAAAGCTTGGCCTATTCTATTGTTTATAATGCATTTAGTGAAAAATATTATGTGAATTTTAAAACAGATGTCCCCTTTTCATGATGGGCAACCCTTATCCTAACATTCTCATAATTTTTTTTTAAAAAATAAATAAACGTCAAACTGAAATTTGCTAACGATATTATTTTCTTCCAAATATCCCTTATTCTGACTTGTCTTTTTCTGTTTCTAAATATATGGTTGATCTGGTATAAATAGACTATCACAGCTGTGCCAACGACACGCTGATTCTCACTCTTAGATGGGAGGCAACTTACCTGAAAGCAATTAGTACTCTTGCAAGGTTCTGTTTGCTCTTCAAACAGTAAAATGCTTAAGCGTATGCTAGGCATGTATGTAATCAGGTTGACTATGGGCCATTGTGCTTTATCAAGTATGTCAGTCTGTTGGAATATTTTTTTACTTCTATGTACTCAACTAAGTAATCTAGATGATAAACCCCTTTTGAATTTAGCTAATCTTAGCTATCCAAAAGGATCCCTGGTCGGACTAGTGGATCTCTGTACCAATTTTACTCAAGTAATGACAGTTGCAGACTCCTGTCTTGTGCTTTTATAATTTAACTACATTACATTTAAACTATATAAAGTATTTAGACATACAGATTGATTCAGATGCCTAAGCATGGGCATGAAGTGCCTTTTGAGACATACTATACTAGGGTCTGCACTCTTCTGAACCAGCAACTAAAGACACAAAAAAATACCCTAGGACTTCTCAAATGATTCTCAATTAAATTAAAGCAACCAAATGGAACCTCTGGTTTCTGCATTCGTATGAAATTACTCTTTAAGCTTTGTTGGTTGTAATGGCTGACTATAATGGAAGCTTAGACACATACCTTGTATAAGGGCCCCTATACTGTAGATGCCTATATTTGTGAAACTGAAGCAGTCTCACAATCTAGGTGGGAAATTGTTGCAATATATACTTTATTTCAATATTTTACCTCCTTTTAGTTCCACTGACAGCAACAGAAAGCTTTTTCATGGGCCACCTTCCTGCCCAGCAATCCAATCACTTGTTTCTTAGAGAGAACGTCTAAATGTCATGCAGACACTCACTTATAACTCCTGCAATCTCATTCTCACTGTTCTCCACATTGGGAGACAGACTGTTTCCCACCGTGGCTTCTGGTTTGCCTTTGTGCAGATCCCAAAAGAAGCTGTTGGAAAGACACCGAAGAAAGGTCTGGGAAGAATAGCTGTCCCTGGAATAATCAAGTGTGATTTGTATTCAGTCTAACACAGAGCTAATATAGACCAAAGTAAGCTTATTCAAAGATCACAAAAAAGTAGGAAGAAAGAGCAGGTGAGGTGACAGATGTCAAAACCATAAGACAGGAGAAATAAGGATCAATACTGAGGCAGGCATGGCAAGACCCCTGACTGGACAAATGAAATTGTTTTTGCATGATAACTAGCAGCCTATTAAGGATAAAGATCGAAGACAGGAGAATGGAGAAGAAAACAGAAGAAAGAAGGCCTTGACCTAGCAACACAAAGAAACAAGACAATCAAGAATAAGCTTTGCTTATTTGTAATAGCTGATAAGCACTCTCAGTGTAGTCCCATGTTAGTTGACTGGTAGTATGGTGTGTTCTTCTGCATCTGCTTGAGAGTCTCACGATAAGCTGCAGCAGCTCTTCTCCCTCAGTGTGAGGGCGGCCTTTCTCAGCTCCTCATAAGCACTGACTGGTGAGCCCACTGGGTGTTCCCCAGTCAGCTGGTTCCTTTAGAAGATGGAGACTGTCCCTTCCACCTGCTGGTGTTGAGTAGGGGAGACCTGAAACTGGTGTGCAGCATGTATAACACCAAAACCGACATTGGTTTTGGTGGAAATGAAGGCAAGGTGAGCTGTGGTTCACTCCAGGGTCATTTGGGATATGCATGGGCGTAGTTGTAATGTATGCCGAGAGTCTGGGGATTTTTGTATTCATCCTATAAAATAGTTTAAATGTAGTTTGTGTCAATCATGAACAAGTGCATTAAAACGTGAAAATCAGTTTCAGATGCAAATATGCCTTTTAAAGTGCCCAGCATGTGATAGGCAGATCTAGAGATGAGGATTGTCTTTAAAAAACTCAATATAAATTAGATTTATTTTAAAGAAGGTAATTATCCCTCAGAAATGTTAGCTTGGGCATTTTTCAGATCTGGAATGGCTCACACAGACTTATCAGTGGCTTTTAACTGCACTAAATAAAATAAAAATTGGCTAGATCGGTAAAGTCAAACTAATACTTGCAAACCAAACTCTTATTTCTGTTTATAACTTGTTTATCAAGGGTTCCTAATTTTACAATTTTATTTGTCTAATATCTTTGTGTATATACAAACTGCCTAGTTTCTGTGAATTTCTGTAATATGTGAGAGAAATTTTGGTGTTAAATTCACAGCAAACATGAAAAGAAATTCTGAATAGTTTTAAAAGGCAAAATACATTCAATAATTATTCTTTCTGTATGATGACCTGTGGCAAAATCCTCTAATTCTTCAAGGTCTGAGAAGGTCTGTCTCTAGACCACATTCAGATCTGGCATACATTGGGGCTTCCTTTTAAAGTTGCTTTCTGAAATTGCTGTAAAAAATATCCATTAATTATCTGGCCTGACCAGTGGATGAAATATCACACACCTGAGGAAAAGAAAAAGAGGCATAGGTCAAAACTAGCATTACAGAGTAGGCAAGGCTGAGAAATGTCTGTAATTTAAATGAGTAGAGAATAGACATAAATACACTGTCCATCCACTCTCAGATAAAAGACATTTTGCAACTCACAATTCTTGGAAATAAAATGTTATTGTTACTGTCTGGGTGGTGGTGTTCTTTATTCCACTCCATTCCAAAGGAGCCTCGTTTTGGGAGTCTTAATTTTTTTACACTTACCAAGGATGCAATATTAAAATGAAAGCAGATTGGTTAAATTGTTCCTCACTGACTCTTAATATAGTCTGAGTAACACCATGCCTAAGCAGGGGAAGCCCTCATTTATCCTCTTTATATTTTAGTACTTCAATACAGAAATACTATATGGGACACATACAGCTTTTTCTTTCACATTGGCAGTGATCCAGCAATATGTGTCTAATGCCATTTTCAATATCATAGGGCTGGGCTCGTCCTCAGCTGCTCATCCAGCAATATGTGTCTAATGTCATTTTCAATGTCCAAAGCTTTGAGCTGGACTTGTCCTCAGCTGCTGATTCAGAATTATTTAGGTTTTTCATAGGCTCATGCCCTGTTTCCAGTTCTGTGTTGAGGTTTTAGATACCTTAAAACATTTAAATCAGCACCTGACTCACTGCTTTTGCACTAACTTGCAAGTCCTTTGGATTATAAAGTTATACTTTTTTTACTGTGTTATTCAGCACTGATACAACTGGGGTCTTTCCACATAACAGATTTCTAGGCTTTATGGTAATACTAGAACAAATTATTATGATTAATAACAAAGAATAAAATGATAATAAATAATGATAATAATATTAATGATAATAATAGCAAACATTATAAGGAGATTAGGAAAAAAAGAGAATGTACTGGTATAAGCAATGTGATTTGTCTGCATATATATGAGAAACAAGATAGCACTATAGTCAAAGTACAATACATGCAATAGTAATATCTGAAGTATATAACCACCAGAAATTACACTAAAGTTTTGTGGACTCAAGTGTGATCTGAATCAAACTATTTGCTATTGATCTATTATCTAAATCAAACTCACTACATCAGAGGCAATTCCCATGACTTCAGACCATTCTGAGTGAGACAGCACTGCAGGATAGAACCTGGTATTCCAGTTCTGATGGTCTTTGTCATCACCTGCTGCCTATGTTATACACTGAAGAAATACTGGATAAAAGAGGCAAAACTTAAGAAAAATAACTTGAGGAGATAGGAAAATATTACTTTTTTTTTTTTTTTCCCCTTTCCAGCTGAATGGAAGGAGGAAGGCTCCAGGGTCACATTTTCTGTTATCATTTCAACCAGGCCTGTAGTGACAGGAGAAGGGGCAATGGTTTTAAACTGAAAGAGGGTAGATTTAGACTGGACATAATGAAGACATTATTTACAATAAGGGTGGTGAGGCAATGGAACAGGCTGCCCAGAGAAGTTGTGGATACCTCATCCCTGGAAGTGTTCAAGGTCAGACTGAATGGAGCTTTGAGCGTCCAAACTTCTTAAAGGAGAAGGCGACCTAAAACTCTGGGCTCCTTACTGAAAGAGTGACCTAGTCACTAACTGGCTGCGCAAAGATCACCAGTTATACAAGGAAAGACTGAGATGAGTTCAGTAAGGTAAGATTCATCTCAGCTGCCTGAATAAAGAGAGTTTTGCAAGGCTATGTATTTTTTTAGTTGAACAGTCTTTGGTTGAAAAAATTAACACAGTAAAGTTGAAGACCACGCTAAGAATGCACAGTAGTTCAAATTTCAGCCCACAGAGAAGGTTTTGACAGAAGTCTTAGTCACCTAGGACATATCAGGTGTCTGTGAAGTCTAGGTAGCATTTATAGATTGCAGTCCTGAATTTAGGCTTATAAGTAATGTTTTAGGCTGTGTAAATTATCCTAAAATGCTGTCCTAGTAGTATGCATTCATCTAAGGACTAGAATGTACTAATTTAAGCACATTGCAACTCCTCCTTCAGAAACTTTGTTTCTAGAGCACAGAGCTGCTATGAATGTCCAGAAGCATGTGCCCCAACCAGTAGTTCCAGTTTGGAATTAAAAGATCTGATCCTGTAATTGTGTTATCATGCATCCAGAACAGGGAGAGCCATGAGAAGTACAGCACTCAGAGTTTGTTCCTTTCAGAAATGCTGCCAAAATAAGAAGTTACGGTGTCCAGATTTTCCAAAATAGCCTCCCAACTAGTTGTCTTCTACAAACAAGCACCTAACCTTTAACTTTTGCAATACTTGTGTTAAGACTTTTTTTCCTACCTTGTTTCTAAATATTTCAAGAATCTGGGCTATTTGGCTTAGCTGGGGTGTGTTGGGATCCAGAACCAAACTGCAGTAAACAGAAAAATATGTAATGATTGAGAGGGGAAAAAAAAAAAGTCTGCAAAGGGAGTTCCAAGGAAATCTTGAGTGCCACCTGGTTATTCATTATCTGACATGGAAAAGCAGCTTTGGTGTTACATTCCAATGATGTATACATATAACAATTTTTCACTGAGGTGATGTCTCAACTGACTTTTATTCCTTCCCCTTCTCTTTTGTCTTCCTTCAAGTCCTTCAAAGACATTTGTTTATTATGAATTCACCCTGTATCCCCACCAATTACCTGAGTGCCTGAGGGGTTCTCAGATATCAGTTTGAAAGGATTAAGAAAAGATGAAGCAAGGCCATCACTTCCAGCTCACAGAAGCAAAGGGTTAGCTTGGAGTTAAATTAGAAAAAAATAAGTGCAGTGTACACTCTTTGCTAAATCAATCTCTAATACAAAAGGCCAGAATTTAATCATGTGACTCAGCACTGACCAGAAATTGTTTGGCAATGGTTGCCTATGGCTGACAATGTCTTATGGGAGGAGTGTTGCTATCTCCATCTGTGTTTTATGTAACTCAAGGTCATTAGAACCTAGATCTAGTTTCTATTAGATTAATAATATGAAATAAAATATACACCCTTGTAGGAAATTATCTAACAAATGAGTTCCTTCAAACTCTAGTCTCAGGAGGAATATTTCACTCCAAGGCATAACTAAATAAACACCTGTTAACAGACTGCAGTTAACGCTAGTACTTCAACAT
>JAVJGG010000008.1:21752758-21774167 GCA_035590195.1 Aviceda cuculoides | reverse complement strand
GCTCTCCCTCTGGGCTGATGCCCCCACTTGAATAGCCTTCTCTAGCTCAGAAGAGGGAGAGGAGGGCTGCGCCCTGCCTGTGCGAGCTGCCACGCAAACTGATGTGCCATGCCCTTTCTGACATGCCCCGCCCTTCCTTTCTGACACGCCACGCCCTGTTTGCCACGCTCCTGGTCGCTGGCGCTCCTCAGGGCTGCTTAAATCTCCCGTGATTGTCCCAGCAATGCCCACACTGTGTCAGCCCCTCTCGCGAGAGCTGACGACTCCGGCCGGGTCCCCCCGCTCTTCCCCGGGGTTCCTGTGCCTCGGGAACCCCCCAGTCCACCTCAATCTAGCTCTTAGCCACCGACCCACCGTCACCTCTGCCGGCCTCACCGCTGACTGAATGCTGCTAACAGTTACGCCGTGTTTAAGATTGAGATCTACTCATATGGCTTCATCTGCCTGCACAGGATAAAATGTTTATTGAAGAATAGTAGCATATAAAATGAAAAGGCTGAAAAAACACCATGGTCTAAAAGACCATATCAGTGTCTTCATCTGACAGCAACACAACAGTAAATTAACACTGTCAGAAAACAAATTTAATCTCAGTATTTATAATCAGGAACTTTTCAAGACAATCAGAAAAAGAGAATTTAATATGCAAAGTTTATTTAATCTATTGTTATCATTGTTAACAGAATTAAAAAATATATAAATTTGGCTCTTCTATCCACAAAATTAATCTTATGAAACAGTTTTCATAGAGATTTTCAGTTCTTCTAGTTTCTGCTCAGGACAGGAATAACGCTTCTAAAAAAATAATATTTTTCCTTATTTTTCTATTTTTTAATGGCTTTAAAAGGACTTGCAGACACTTCTTTCTTTTTGTGGGTAACTCTTGATACCCTTTATAGGTGGAGAATTTGGTATTTGTCATCCAAGCTTTCTTTTCACTGTCTTTTTAGTGTAAAATTTGCAATTAGTAAATAGTATTACCACACTGCAATAAACTTTGAACTCTTATGCAAACTTTGTCTCTCAGACACACAATGCCATTGGAGAGCTCTTTTGACACACTGTCCTCATAAAGAAAGCTCATATAGTTTTCTCTTCAGTTAATGTATTGAATATCTGAGCTCTGTAAAAAAATCCCCAAAACACAAAATAAAACAAAACAAAAATAATAATGCAGCAGTGCAAAACCACTGATGAAAAGAAGCTAAGCCAGCACCTAAAGTGAAGATAATTGGCCCAGATGGAGTGTTTTAGATTAGATTAATCAAGCTGTGTCAAAGTCTTAGAATATTGTTGCAGAACTCATGTTGACCTTTGGACATATCTGATCACAATGATACTTAATTTGTAAAGAATTTCAAGTGACTAACCACTGTATTTTTCCATCAGTGACTGCTCTATGTTGTTAATGGAATTGATACTCCAGCATCAGATCTGTAACTACCTGTGGAAAATTTCCTTGGTAAGCAATTAGTTCAGCTGTTCCAATAAAATTTCCAATTTGTCTCAAAAATTCATTTTATAGAGCTGTCATTTGTGTTAAGTGTGTGTGTGTGTGCACGCGTGCGTGCACATGTGTTTCTGTGCACATCTAAAGGACTGGAATAAATTCCTGTAATGAGTCTGTAGCTTTCTAAAGAGGGATGCAAGGCTAGAGATGGAGTTTAATCAGACGATTTTTTTTTCTGATGAGGAGTTCTGTTGCTAGTAATTCTGTAAAAAGGGCTGAATATTTTTGTAGAATCCTTAAGCTGCTTTATCCCTACAGTGTATGCAGATAATAATAAAATAATATTAAATATTCTTGTAGGTGCAAATGCATTTACAACAGGTAAGTCAGCCTTTAAAAGGATCCCAACCACACAAATCATTGAAAAATAGGTTATGCATAAGATTTTATGGGTGGCTGTGGCTTAACCCTAGTAGGTAAGCCAAGCCCTACACAGCTGCTCATTCAGTTCCCTGCAGTGGGAGGGGCAAGAGAATTGGAAGAGCAAAAGCAAAAAAACTCATGAGTCAAGGTGAAGATGGTTTAATAAGTGAAGGAAAGCCATGTGTGCAAGGAAAGGAAAACAAGGAATTCATTCACCACTTCCCATGGGCAGGCAGGTGTTCAGTCATCTCCAGGAAAGCAGGGCTCCAGCACATGTAACTGTTACTTGGGAAGACAAATGTCATAAATCTGAACATCCTCTCTGCCTCCTTCTTCCCCCAGCTTTTATTGCTGAACATGACATCAAATGGTATGGGATATCACTTGGGGAGAGCTGTCTCACTTGTGTCCCCTCCCAACTTTTTGCCTACCCCCAGCCTACTCGCCGGAGGGGCAGTGTGAGAAATAGAGAAGGCCCTGATGTCGAGTAAGTACTGCTCAGCAATAGCTAAAACATCCCTGTGTTTATCAACTCTGTTTTCATCCCCATACAAGCTATTATGAAAAAATTAACTCAGTCCCAGACAAAAAAACAGTATGGGAGGTAAGGTTGGTTTTATGGATATATTTGTACTTTATTAGTTTCTGAATGAGTTTGATGGGTGAAACCTCAGTATAAATCTCAAACACCAAAAATAGAAGTGGGTGGCTTCTTAGGAGAGAAACAGTAGTTTCTCATCTCAGCATTTTTTATTCTGTTAACAGAAAGAAAAACAGACAAAAAAATAAAATATAATCATTATATCATCTAATAGACTCGTAGCAGAACTCAGCAACAGTTGAGAAGCAAGGACTACATCCTTACCCCTTAATCCATATGAAATAATTATCTAACTTCCTTCCTCTAATGGTCAGAGGAAAACAAGAACTCAGGAGGTTGATTCATGCTGTCATCAGAGAAGTGTCATAGGGGAGGAATTATCTGGCCTGAGTTAAGTTCTTTTTATAATCAGTGGGGGGAAAAAAGAAATATCCATAAACCAATTTATCATTGTACCTTAAGATAAGTACCTGAGATAGCTGAGGTAACTTATGCTCTGACAGCTGTTGTATCTCTGTGTTGTTTATAACTGCAGCTAAAACAAAGAGCTAAGACTTAGACATCTGAGATATGTTGAAGCAATGACTACCACCCTAATTGCTTTTATTACCGAAAGCAACATACTATGACCACGCATATACAAAATCAACAGTTAAAGTATAATTCTCCATAATGTCTACTTCTTTGTTGTATTTATCTACTTTATACTACCATAATCAGTATAAATCTGTTTTCAAACAGGATATGTTTTCTTTGTATATTCATCTGGATTAAGATCACCTTTATCTGAGTTCTTGTACTGTCTTATCCTGGGGAATATCTTCATCTCTAAGTGATAACCTGTTACTGCATTCCCTGCTATTCTTACTCCAACCTCTATGAGACTACAGGTCATATCCCACTGCTTTCTGTACTGTAATGCTTCATTTCTTTCTCTACATTGCATCAATTGCTACGGAGCACATCTGTCTTCAGAAGACAGCTGCAAAAGGTTACGCACAACTATCAGTCTTCTCTTGAGAATTCATTGGTGACCAACTTGCAGTGGTAAGTATATTCTCTAGTGATCTATTATTTGGCAAAGTACACCCTGCTGCTGGAAAGCTCTCCCCTGTGCTCCAGACACACCAGAAATCCCCTTTGCTTTGTGCCACCTAGTCAAGTGGGAATGCTCAGTCAACATGAAGAAACCTACAATTATCAAAGAAAAAGCAACTGCTTAAATGGTGACGCCATCTATTTTATTGCAAAAAACATTTCCATTTTAATTCTCCCATGTTACTTTATGAGCATACAGTCATTTAAAATATTCTCTTTAACAGGTTTCACTCATCTTCAGTTACACTATCTAGTCCCTTTGTAAATGAAGACATTTATACCTTTGCTACTTATTTCACTGATACCAGATAAAAGATTTGCTGTTCATTTGTTTGTACAGAGCTCGTCATTTTATATTATGACATAACACGACATATTGCCTCTGTGGTACATTTTGATAATGTCAAATAAAAGTACAGAAGACTGGAATTTGTAGTTAGACTTTTTTTTTTCTCTCAACCTAAAGGCACAGAACCATTCAAACATGCAAATTATTTGTGAGAAAAGATATTAAATAGGGTTTGGTTGACATCTACAAACAATAAGATAAAACTATAAAAGATACATTTTTTCAATTTGCAGCATAGGGCTTACCTGTTGGTTACAGTGTTTGCATGATGACATTGTATTATCTTGTCATCTTGATCATCAAAAGCTAAGCTGTGCACACAAAAGAAACCAATCAGAAAAAAATAGTTTTATCAAATTAATTATGCACTAAAACCAGTATGCTCAACAGAATATGTTTTAGATTAATATATCTGTAAAGAGAATACACTATCTTTGTGCTAAACCAAAATATGCATAACAGCACAAAGAAGACTCTTTAGCAAAACCTAATTGAGGATAAACCTGTCACATTAAAGCATGTTCTTGGCAATAAGGTTATGCACAAAACCTTTCTGTGATTAATCTAAAAGTTTAAGCTAAAGAAGTACCGTATAATTGCTTATTATCATGAGCTTCTTACAAAATCTTAAGGGAGAATATAATTTGCACAAACATATGCTCCTTCTTAGATTACTAAATATTTCTGAGGGGAAAATGGTTAGAACATTAATGCATAATAACAACAGATAATTTCATTACATTTAACACAGACATAAGCATTTGTTTCTGTATCAGAAATGTTAATTGCCACAATATATGAGAAGCAGTGATTTGGAAATGTTTTTTGTCTCACGTGTTTTAACACTTATTTAACCTGTCAGAAAATGTATTGTGAATCATCAGATTGATGTCTCTCTTTTTAAGATTTTTTTAAAATTCACATGTATACAGGGAAAATAAATGTGTCTTATATAGATAAAATAATTGAATGTCACATAGTTTTCCTATTAAAATAAATTAATAAAACGCATGATATGCAGTTTAATATTTTGCATAATTTAATAAAATATAAATATTCAGAGGCATAAGGAAAGAGATGGAAAGTAACATTCCTTGAAATTACAAGCATAAGAAAGGTAGGTGTAATACTTGTGTTATTAGGAAAAATGCCTTCTGATACCTGTTTGTGTTTCCTACTTTTTTTCAGTTAGTAGAACTGAAAAAATAAATGTATTTGAAAACAATCTTTTGAGGCGAATCATGTCAGATTGTATCATCAACATTTTTTCCTGTATTGTTTTATAGTAAAAGGTAACATTCTATAAACCATTTGATAACTGATACATGGGATCATTTGGTTTTTTTAAGGTGTCAACAATTTTCTCATAAAGCAAATGTCTACCTAGTAGGACAAGACAGCAATACCAAAAAGACTTTCTGTATCAATGGTCAATCCTTTTTTTAATTTATTACTTCGCAATAGCAGGTCCTACATGCTATTTAAAAGATGAATTCCTTTTCATACATTTAAAAGGCATTGTCAGCACCAATACTTTTCCAATCAGTTAGAGAGTGAGTTGACTCAGTCTACTTTTGACATTTCTTTTAAGCCTGAATAATTTGTATTCACCAGAGTAAGAACAGACCAGAGCTGAAAAGGTATTAGTAGGATTTACAAGAAAAGTAGGCTTTCATTTCCTTAAGTGTCTAGATACTTTGGAAGGTTGCCTTAGACACTTTTGGTTAGAATTCTCCCCTGGGATGTGAGACAGGTGAAAGACTCACTGTACCTAAATCTAGGGGCCTTCCATTGGTCTGTCCAGAACAATATACTGTCTTTGACAGTGAAAGTGTCTCAGGCAGTTGTTGTTTTGTTGTTGTTGTTATTGTTGTTGCTGTTGATGTTGTTGTTGTTGTTATTAGAGGGGAATGTTGTGCTTGAATGAACTTTGTTCCTCTCTTTGTCTCCAGTTTTGAGAAAGTAAACTATCTTGTATATTTTAGTTCCCAGAATATTTTTCTTTGAAAAAGACATGAGGTGAAAAAAATGTTAAATCAACATTTTTCCTATTGAAATACACATTAAAATACTCCTGAAAATCTTCACTATTCAGGTGCTCTAGTAGTAAGGCAGATAGATCAGTAAGAGATAAAAAATAATTTGGTGTTATAAATTCTGTAAACAGTCTGCTGGAGCTCCAGGCAATAAATGGCCCTGTATGAGCATGAGTGCCAAAATGATGACCTTATTTTGTCTTAATCTATCTAGTTGCCAAATCCTGTTTCTTTACTCACGTAAACTGGTTTCTAAATCATGAAATTCAACACACTTTTCCACATCATAGCCTTAAGTTTCAGGAACCTTGTAACCTTAAAATTAGTTATAACCTCTCAGTTACTCTGGGACTACACCCTCGTCAGTAAGGTCACTACTTCCTACGATGAGCACCTCCTGGTTTGTCTTTGCAGAGCAGCCCTCCTTCTCTTGCTGCTGCATGACAATAAGTTCTAGTCCCTGTTCTAATGACTGTTTCAGTGTATTACATTGGTATTAATTATTTAGCTTACAAAAGTAAGTGTTTGGGATTATGTTCTAGATACCTGACTTTCTAAAATACAGGTTTTATGTTATTTTTAGACAAAGCAACATTCAGAGTTGCTTACCAAATTCAGGCTCTCACCTTGTTACAACTACAGATATGGTTATAAGATGAGAAATATCTCCATCAGTAGAACTTAACTTTTAGAAAGACAAGGTAGTTCAAGTACACAGAAAGATTGTCATCTTATTTTGCAGTTAGAGAAATATAGCATAGACACATTAAATTATTTAAGCAATGCCTGCCATGAACTAAATCCAAGGATTTTGAAGATCCTTTGTATGAGCATCCTTCTTTTGGAAATATATTTGTGTATACCAGAATTATAGATTCATTTTTTTCAGGCCATTTGTAGCTATGATGAAAACACTTTTTTTTCTTTCTCCAGTCATCTCATACCTGCACCAAATGTATTGGTACTATCCAATAGCAATATCAGAGTTCAGTTACTGTACTAAAATCTCTCTGTAAATATTAGTCATTGTTCCAAGCTATTCCTTTTTCTTTTGAATCTTACAAGTATTTTAACTCAGGTTTTTTAAGACATACAGAAAGAAATATCAATCAGGAAAAGGACTCCAGAGATCTCATGATTCTAAGTGCCATACTACAAAACAAAAAATCTTCATGTATAAAATTGTATCTCAAGTAAGTCATTAATTTGGGCTTCAGCAAGGAGCTATGTCTCTTGAATAACAAAACATCTGTACAACTTATACCAAATAGAAAAAATCACTAGGCACTTGTTTCCTAAGAGGCAATTGCCTTTCTTTATGTCAATGCTCATTAATTTGCAGATTTTTTTTTCTTCAGTCAACATGACTCGGTTAAGATTTTAAAGATTCTGTAGTCTTTTATCTTACTACTTTTCAGCAAGATCACAAAACAGTTCTAAAGCTTCAGAGTAACGATTTTAATATCTTTTTTTACAATTCTATGTGGCAGTTAATGATATCAAACTGGGTGCATGGGCTATGATATTTATATTGCAAGAGGGAGATTTGTATACTGCTATAGACCTGTGTAAGGAACACAACAGGTCCAATCATTTTTTTGCAGATAGTAATGATCCAGTCTCACTTCCCTTCATACCCATTTATGTCTCCTTGTACTATTGTGTGTGGTAGACTGAAAACAGTAACTAGGGATGACATTGTCTACACCATTTAAGACTTCATGTACATCAAACACATTTTAGAATTGTATATATGTCACAGGCCTTTTAAATCAATGGCTTATAGGTAGATCAGACTGCCACAATACCATTTTATTTAATTCAAAATATTATATTACAACTTACTGTGTCTTTGGTCATAGCACCTACTGCTCCTCACATCACTATTTACACTATTCTTTACTGTTGTCTTCTTATTCCATTTTTGACAATTTTTTTATCTACCTGCTGTTTCTGTATACAATAACACTATTTTAAAAATGCAGCAAAATAAATATACTGTGGACATTTGACTTTATTGTCTTCTATTATTTCAATAATTTACCACTGTTGCCTTAGTCATTGGTTAAAATTCAATCTAGATTAGGCAAAAACTATTCCATGTTGGGCTGTTAACACAGTGGTTTAGAAAAGCAGTAATTTACTAAATCCTAAATCTTTCAATTTTGTCTCCATTTTACAGCATGCCTCAGATATTTCCCAATTAATACCAGGGAGGTTGAAATAGGTTGAAATCAAATCATCCATAAGCACAATCTTGTTAACCTAACTTGCCCTCCTTATCTCTTCATACAAGTTTTCATTTCCGTTTCTTTTTCCTGTCCTTGGTGGTTCATTGTACAGTATACCTGTCTTATTATCGCTTTAATACTCCTATGTATAAGCGAGCTTATTTCCTGGAGATGGCAATTCATTTCTTCATGTGCTTCATTTTTCCTAACTTGTAAGAGTACAATAAAACCCGAGCGAAAACAGTCTTTCTTGGTAAACTTTCTGCCATAAGAGAACACTTTAAAGAATATGAGGTGGTAATATAGGGTATAGAAGGCTTTCCCTAAACAATGTTGCCTCTAAAATGGTTCTACAAAATCGAGTTGTTTAAAATTTTCTAGGAAAATGTTTAGCTTTTAGATTATATTCAAATACATGCTTTTATTTCTTCTAGACATTGATTTTTGGTTGCCATTGTGCCGAATCTTCATGCTATTACTCACTGTTCAGAATGTATGTCTTACAGTTAATCATGGCTTTCATTTTAGGGAAGAGGATACAATTTCTCATAAGAGTACTCTCCAACTCGTGAACTGAGTAGAGGTCTAAACCCACAGAAACTCACAAATAAAACTACCTTGAACACTCTCAAAACAAAAAAGGCTTTTATATGTAATACTTTTATTTTGCAGATAAGTTGGTTTGGATTTGGTGGGGGTTTTGTTTTGGTTTGGTTTGGTTTTTTTCCTGTGTGGATAATAATACTTGCAAACAGAAAAGCCACTGTTACAAAAATTTTTAGTTAAATAGTGTTTTGATAAAAATTGGTACCCAGTTTTGACCTCCACCATGATTTGATTCAAGACAGTCACACAAAAAACTAATTCAGTTCAAATCCTCTTTGGCACCATTCCATCAGAAAACTACAGCCATTTCTATACCTTTGATTAGTACCTAGCACTCATTTCCCTTTCCTTTGCAGCTCTGACAACAGTGTCCTATGAGAACGCCAGCTTGTAACCTTTCCAGACACAGCAAATGAAGCACATCTCATAATGGATTAAAGAAAGTAACAGACTATAGAGAAAAAAGACTATGCCTATAATCCTCCAGCTATCTTCTTTTATTCTGACCTCTCTTTATTTTCAAGAACCTTAAAATGGTAAAGAAAAAGGGCCAAATCCTGCCTCTATTCTATATACATTTCTCACTGTAGTTTATCTGAAGGCAGAATTCAGGCCCAAATTTCTTACACTAGAATCTTTTCACATTTAATGTAGAATGTCTCCTTTCCTCCTCAGGTCTTATTTCTCAAATTTAATCAAAATCAGTTTTTTAAAAATGTCTTATCTTCTAACTTTTCACATGAATGTCCTGACTCTGCCACTTTGCCCCAATCCAATTCTATTATTTTCATTGTCTATTTGTAACTTCCGTGTACATGGTTTCTTTTCATCTGCTCCTTCACTTTCTAGACTGTTTTGCTTATCCTTCTTGTTTTCTTTCCAGCTGTCCTAGAAGTCTCCAGTACAATCGTCAAAGCTCCTCCTTGTGGAATCCCAAGTGTCTAAATTTCCCTGCTAGTTACTTGTTAATTTTAATTAACAACTTTTTTAGCTGCCCTAGAACTGAAAAAGTTAGTAAGCAGCCATGCTTAGGTGCTAAAGCAGTTATGTTACCCTTTTAACTCTACTATGTTAATTAAAGTATTTTGTTTATTTAAAACAAACAAACAAACAAACAAAGCATAAACAATTTTTAATAGTATATGTTTAAAAACAGATTACAGTGAAACTTGTAAAAAACATGTATTCCTACTCCAAATAAGTTCCTTTAATACAGTACCTCCTAAGCTCTTACAGAATCACTGACTGCTCTATGAAAACAATAAGAAATAAGGCAATAGCTTGCACATTCTACAAAAGTAATGTTTATGTAACGTTCCATAATGACTTTTTACACATTTAATTTTTTTATATGTGTGTGTGTGTATATATATATATATAATCTTCTGCTGCTAACAAGCTTTCCTGCCCATCTAGAGAAAGCAGGTAAGGAAGACTGAGAAGATTTCTGAGATTTCTGGTACAGTAATTTCAAAGATGTATTTCTTCTGTCAATAGACACCACCAATTGCTGTAATTGATGTTTCATCCATTAAACCAACTCGATTTCTCAGACAATAGATAATTAGCTAGAGTCTACTTCTGGATGATTATTTCTATCTTCTGAGGAATCTCATGCTATAATGGGCAAAATGTCATGAATAATGAGGAATTATGTTGGTGAAAGCTACATCACTAAACCTAAAAGTGTATTGTCCCTTGTCTTTGAAGAAGAAGGAAAGAGATTTTTATGCACCAGTGGTCTCGGTTCCATTTCATCTCTTCCTTGAGAGAGAATGTTAACACTACCTAGAAAAGTAAAAAACGAAGATAAGGCTATATAAAGCTCATCTTATATCTGAAGAAGAAACTGAAATAAAAGAAGTGATGCAATTTTAAAAATTCTCAGTATGTTCAAAGTTTGTTATTTAATCATGCATCAAGGTTTTTTGCCTCTGAAATGGCATGTTATAAAGTTATAATTGTATTAGGTGACTTGCATTTATGCAATTACCTTAGGATATTGCATTACATTTCCAAGGACATATTTTTACTAAGTACTGCCTATTGAGTTTATTCTCATTATCTCATAGATATAGATAAGACTTTTTTTTTATCTGTTTTTTGTGAGATGCTTAAAGTACAGAAACAGGCTCCTTCGTTACATGCTGCACAGTGTCTACACTGCACAGCATCCCCTGAATCACTCCAGGTTTTATACACAGAACAGAAAAGGTAGAATACTCTCTCTCATTTTCTTCTGAACTAGCAAACAACAGGAATATATTTGTGTTCAAAGAAGTTTCCACAGAGGTTAGTACCACTGAGCAAGCAGCAAATGAAGACAAGCCAATGGCAATTATTAGGATTTCACTTTGTTGAGTTCTTGTCGCCATGTGGCACATGACTTTTATTTGGAACTGCTTGCAAGCTTGAAGACTCAGGGGAAGCCAGCGAACAAGCGAGATTTATTACTAGAAATATGTGCCATTGGAAACTCTTGACTTCCACTTCATTCCTTGACAATTTTTGTTCATTTTGATGCACTTCAGCACCTGAGGAACTATAGGCGTTCTGCAATGGAGTTTGTGTGTGAAATAAAGATACTGAGATTCCATCTAATAATATAGGTCCTAGGTATATTTAGCACAGTTTCCATGTCCATAAGGATTTCAAAGAAAATGAGAAAAATAATTTTTTACTATATCTTAATAACTGACCCACTTTGACTAAGAGCCTTGCTATTCTACGGAAGCGTAGGTGCACCCAGAGGATGATCCATGCAGGGGTAGGTTCTTAAATTGAATGAAATATGCCAAAACTGTGGGTGGTTCATTGCTCAGTAGTATCCCAGAGTAATCCATACATGAACGTGGGCAATTTCAAGGTGACTATTGCCAGGACACTGCACTGGCTAGCTGTTCCCTGTGGGCTGGGTTGACAGTAGCAGGGCAGCCAGGGAGCACCACGGGCAGCCCCAGTCCTGGGCATTGGGCACCTTCCTGGGGATGGAGACAGGCCAAGGCCAGGCCAGGGTGTGGGCCCATGGGAGGGCCCAGCTCGGTGGGGCCCATGGCCGACCAGGGCAGGGCTGTGGGGAGCTGGAGACCGGCCCTGCTGCGGTGTCGCTGGGGCAGGGACTGATGGCCCTGGGGGGCTGAAATGGTGTCCTGGGCCATGGGCAGAGGGGGGGAGCCACAAAGAGGTGAGCAGGGGCAGTGAGGCCTGTGAGTGCCCTCAGGGCCCCGACAGTATTGTGGACCAAGGGCTATCTCACCAAAATGAATAAGGTTTCAATGTTCAGCTAGCATTGTTAAGTAAACCAACACTAATGTATTGACAAAATTACCTAACTAAAAATGAAAACTAGCAGAATAAGGGTGGTGTCAATGAAGCAGCAAGACACTTGGTGGTGAGCCAAGTGATGATGGAGGAAAACTGAAACTCAGCTGGCACAGTCCTTCTTTTACACTCCAAACAGAAGTGTTGTCATTGCTCACAAGTGCCAAACAGACAGGTGGCCAAAAAAGTTATTTACTACAACCCACAAGATGAATGTAAATCATGAGAAGAGTGTATATATGGTAATATCTCAAAGTAAAGAAATTATATTGTCTAAAACTCACTCCAGAATCTCTCCCTCGTGCTGTAAATTTGCAGGTTACCACACACACCTGCCTCCTCCCTTCTGTCTCTTCACACATCTTCTTTATGTATCCAACCCCTAAAAACTTTTTAATATACTATACCAAAATTAAGACCCCAAGCATGTGGTATACACAAGCTAGACCCCTGAAATACTAGCACACACTAAAGATTACTCCAAAACAGCAAAGTATTTAGTGAATAGCTGAGATTTTTTCTCAAAACTTCCTGTTTTCACAAATGTTTGGATTTTGTTCTTTTGTGGGTTTTTTTAAAATTATTGTCCCATCCAATAATTAACAAATAAAATTTTTATTTCAGTGGAAAGGAAAATTAAGAAGTAGTCAGATGCCACAGCTGAGATACTAATAATGTATGAGTGTTTTGGAGCATAATGTTTCTAACTTGGCTCTTGTAATGGCTTCAGGCAGGCTTTGCATTCTTTTGTCTTCATGTCTTATACTTATAAAATGGAGAACATCCTTTGTTGAGTGCTTTGTTTGCCAAGAAATGCTTTCAGATGATGCTCAGTACAAACATGCTGTCTTTTTTGCTGTTTACATCCTTCAAGAAAGAAAAAAAAGATTGCATATTTGGGATTTTTTTTTCATTATTCTGTATGTCTCATTCCTTGGATTCTAGACAAGTAAACAAAAATACATTATATGCTGCAAAGTAACCTCAGACTTGTTTCTGACTGGAGATTAAAAGCAATACCCAGAACATGAATGGAGCTGGAGTTTTGCCTTTTGTTTTTTTTTTTTTTTTTTTTTTTTTTTTTTTTTTTTTAGGGTGTTTCTAATGATATATCCTTCTCTTTCTTGGTATTTTCTTTCCTAATTTGAAAGCAGCTGTGTACATTGAGGCCCATTCCATATTATCCCGGGACCCATGAATTGGTGGATGATGGTTTTAGAAGCAACAAGCAGTGCCAATTATGAAACTACAGTGTCCAGTGAAGCACGCAAGTTGCAGCTCAGCAAGCTGAGCCACTGAATGCTGAGCGAGTTTAACAACAAAGACTCTGTTTGTAGCCACTGAACTTTTTTATTTTGTTTCTTGCTCATGAATTTCGAAGTGGCAAACAAAGATTTTCATAGTGCATTTCCCGTTGACTTTAATGGGAATCACATAGCTAAAACTCATTGCATATATTTAAAAACATAGCTGTTGTTGGAAGGTATTGTATGCCAAATAATCAAAGAAAATTCAGACCACACACAAAGGAATTCTAAATAATTAGAAATAAAACAGAAAATTGTAGATAAGATTGAGACAACAAGAAACGAATATAATAACAGAATAAAAATATTTAGAAATACATTTTCATTGGGTGAAAAATATTATTCCGCTGACTTCAGCAGAGCTGACCAATTATAGTATCTGACCCATAAGTTTACGTGTCTGCAGACACTTCTTATTCACTAAAACTATGTCTTTGTAAATGTTTAATGGATTTATTCCACAGGTGTACTTCTTAACTGTTTAAAGTTATGTTCATTAATTTTATGAATAATAAGGTACATGTGTATAACTGTATTAATGTCTGGTTCTTCATTTTTAGTGAGCTTAGGATTATACTTTATAAAATAGACAAAGTTAACAAGCATAACAAGTAAATACCTGAATATCCAGTGCTGTTAGTGGTATATCCAGCACTGTTACTGTACATGTAAAATTTATTTATAACTTTCTACATATATGTCTATAAAATTTGTATCCACTGAAAGAATTTATATTGATTCTTATATTTTATGCTTCTTTTTCAGTTATGGTAGATTCTTCTGGTTCTATCTTTTTTTTTCCTACCTTTTTGGGTAATGAACTTATACACATGAAATATTACAAATTATTCTTTTATATTTTTCAGAACATAAACATCTGTAAAGCTCAAAACTCTGTGGAAAAATGCATGTTAAATAGCAAAAATAGAGCATATCTCAAAGATATTTTTTAAGATATATTAAAGCCCTATGTTCAGACAAGTGTTCCTATTCCTGCTCATCACATCTGCACTTACCTGAATTGGCAAATCCTAAGAGCCTAAAAGTCGAGAAGATTTGCTAGATTTGGTTTTATGTATTGTCTTTTTAGGCTGATTGAGCTCAGCCTAAGTTCATGCTACCTATGATTTCTCTCTGTTCTTTTATCAGGAAACATGAAGGTCTGCCTAGGAAGGATTTAGATGGTCTCTGTCTCCCAACACCGGCTATGTTACACTGTCACAAGGACAACTGGCATAGACAGGCTGCCAAATCAGAAAGGGAGCAGTAGGAAGCATCTACAGTACGTGGGGGAAATCTGTAATAATATAATTAAAGCAACCAAGAATCAGCTGGTCAAATGTAAATGTCTACTTTAGGGTGAGATTAATTGGTCTCTGAAGTCCACTGGCTGTATTGATGAGATAAAACCAGCCAGGACAGGACAAGCTCAGACAAGTGCTGAGACCCTGCAGAGTCAGGTCAGTGCAAAGTCTACGGCCTTCTACTACTAATGGCAAAATTATATTTACTGGGATGCACCGCTATTTATGTCCTCAACTAAAAAAAGCATTAAATCTGTGATCTGTGCAGTGACCAAGTCAGCAGGAGCATTTGAATTATGCATTACTCTTTAAACTACATACTATTAATCCAAGTTGCTTTGAAAATGTAATAAATGCTGGAGATTTCAAATGCTGGGTGGCAATTTAAAATCTGGTCATTCTAATGACCTCACAGTGGGCACACAACCTGATGTGTCCACCATCAGATTTCAATGCTGACAGCATTTGCTCTAATTTTTTAAATTTTATCTTTTATGGAAACCTGTCCATAACTTAATTATTTTCCTATTTTTTTCATGTATGTGACATGCTGAAGATGGTATCTTTACAGGATAATTCATAATAGCAGTATTATTTTTACTTAATATTTCTTGGCCCCTCTCTACTCTGAGGCTTTATACACGTCATGATGATGCCTAATATAGCTATTATTAGTATAGAACAGATTGATATACAGCAGTAGTTCCTATTCTTAAAAATATTGATTACTTCTTATGTATCCACTTTAGCTTTGTTTTCACAGTATTATCCAGTAACGTACATTGCTATCTCCTTTTGAAGATTATTATTGACTGGTTTTGTTACAATTTCAATACCCATCCTTCCGGATCAAAAGACTTATTAAATACGCCAAGACATTCAACATATCACTTAATCCAATCCAAGAATGAATCCTGTAGAGAGCAACATTAAGTTCTTCCACCATAACAATCTGAGACATTAAATAGACAAGATTCTAACTATATTCTATTCCATTTTTTAAACTCTCCTTGTGATCCCTGAGAGAAAGAATTAGAAATACTTTAGACAAGGGGTAACAGGTACGAACTATTGATATATTTGGGAAGAAAATTGGTAATTCTTAAAGATTGTATTCATTGTTCTGTTTATAGGAAATAAATGAGCTAAAGAGCGTTTTGTTTGCTTGACTGTTTAACAAAAAAAAAATAGTAAAACATACCTGTTACATCCTGTCATCTTGGAGTTTTGCAGTTCTTTGTGCCCTCTTCTTTGCTTTTCATTGTCCTTTCTTAAATGAGAGATAATGTAAATATTTTTGTATGTATTTTTCAGAACTATATGATTATTGGAGAGATGTAATCATAATTTGTTACTTCATTGGGGGATATCCACAGGTTTACAGATTTTTTTTTTTTTTTTTTTTTTTTTTTTAATTAAAAAATCTAGAATTAATTTTCTGGAGTTGTAATATATAAATGTTTTTTATTAATAAATAATCCTGTTACAAGTTTCCCCTTAGTAATATAGTACATTTTTATTTTTAATTCAGATGCAATGTAGGTTTTAGTTATGTACCTAACTTTTTGATAGAATACCAGTAAAGAAAATATTTTTACCATAAGAAAATAGAGTTAAACACAGCATATATTTTCATGCTATATATCTTATATAGCTATACAATATACATAGAGAGAAGAAGAAGGAGAGAAAGGGAGAGACAGCTGCAGACCCTATATCAGGTAGGTTGGGAAGATTTTCTCCAACAGAATGCACTGATTTCAAACCACACCTGTATAGCTGCCTTTTTCCCCACTTTTTTTTTAGTGAGTTGCTGTAATTACATATTTCTTTTCTAACAAGGGGTATTTTTTCATAATCTTGGAAGAATATTTAGATCATCATAAAGCCTTATGTTCTAGGTAACACCCCTTAATTTATTAAGAAATGAAAAAGCAGCTGGTTAGTGTGAATGACATTTTCTATTACGCACCAGATTTTCAAGCCCTCAAGTATTTATTTCAAGATTGTATTTAGAGATGTCATTGTTATTGTTACAGATCAAAGAACTTTACTAGGGGTAGAAAATATTTAATGTCTCAGTTTTCTGAAAATTGCTCTAAAAAACTTCACTAATGATACATCTTCTCCTTTGACTTTCTGTTCACAGAAAGACTGCCATCCTGATAATGAGCATAGATTAATTGAAGCAATGGACTAAGACTTTTGGCAACAGCTGTGAGAATCTAAATTGTGCTGTGGATAGTGCAATGTACATAAACAGGAGACTCAAGGTGTCACTGGTCTTAATCAGTGTAAAATTATGTATTTGTTGTGGCTGAGCAGTTTATTTGTTTTAGTATCCTTAAACTAACCTGAAAGATTTTTGTTTGTTTCTCTTATCCTTTGCAGCTTCTTTGGTATATGTCTCTGGTGTTATCTTCCACCAGTTACATCCTATTTAATTTGTTAATAAATGTCTTGAAGTTGTGGATTTCAAGTGACCTTCCTATTTTCTCTCATTTTCTTCCAGACAAGACTGCCAGATGAGTTTTACTGAGAATTAATAATTTTTTTCAGTAGTGGCTAATAAAAGATAGCCTTCCATCCATTGTAGTAGTTATATATCCACACATTTTGGCATTCTCCTGGAATCTTGTTAATATTTGGCTGTGTGGTATCAGCACCGTAACAATAAAAAATTAAGCAAATTCAGAATGTGACCATCTCCTTATCTATAACAGAAAAAAAAAACCAAAAACAAAACCAAAAAACCACTACCATCTCCTCCCAGACTACTGCTTAATATGATGGCTCCTGAAACAGTCATCCCATAGCAGCCACCTTCAAAATTAATCTCTGTTGATCTCTAATGCCTGAGATATCTCACAGAGTATGTCCATCCTTGTAATGATGACACTCATTTACTACTGTTTTCTGTAGGAGCTGTCAGTCTGACAATAGTGGGGAAGTTAAAAAAATTGTGGTACAGTACTTTCTCAACAACGGGATCAAAGCTTTATCTGACCAGACTAAAATAAACCTAAATTTAACACCCTTTCAATTAAAATATAAACTTCTCCAAATATCACTGACGACGGCACTGAGATATGGAAGAGGAGATAAAACAGAAGACAATAAAAAGAAAAAGATCTGGTTTAAAACTCAATAAATGAAAATATATTCCTAGTTCTAACTGCCTTAAGAGAACTAGAGAGAAAAAATCAGATCACTGGCCAGTTGTTAGAGCAGTTATTATTTCCTCAGTGACACTTAGATGCTGCAGTGATATATGCTATTATAAGAACTAGAAAGTAGCAAGCTAGCTAGAAGAAATTAAAATAATATATGACCTGACTTCAATGGCAGCAGTATTAGATCTTGAGTCAGTAGGTGTCTGATTAGAATTTTTTTTAAGAGCTGGCTGTTTAAAATTTATGTTTTAATTTATGTTAATTGCTTTTTTGTACCATTTTGTTATTTAAAGATGATTGAGAATAAGGTTAGCACATTTAAATTCAGTATTAAGGGTCAGTTCATGGTCATTTTGCAGAAAGCAAGCAAGACCACTTTTAGATTTTGATTCCAAACAGAAAGCAGCATTAGAGTCAAGATATTGAGAGTGAAATCTAGTACACCTAATTTGTCAGCGAGGCAATCCAGGCCACGTAAAGGAAGTTTTGAAGTTTTCAATAAAGCTAATCTAGAGATATATGCATTCTGTAGACCTGCAAAGTGAAATCCAGGATATCTCACTCAGCTGCTTACCTCTTTTCATTATACACATACTAAGGCTTGGCCACTAGAGGTTAACTCAGTCTAATCTTTCTTAATGTGGGTTAGATGTCCTTCAGATGACTAGACAGACCTAGACACATATGTCCCAGTCCAGATGGGATTACATGGATTGATTCCCACTTTTGTTTTACAGTTCAGTGGCTATGATGCTAACCTAAAATGGGGGAAAAGACAACCCTGAAACACAGACGATCTACTCAGTTGATATTTAATTATGTTTTTATGTGCCATACTTCAAATAGAAGTCAATGAGGGGCATTTACTACAGAGCACTCAGTGGAGTGCTTAACGGCTAACACACTCAACTGAGGATGAATACTTTTCCCAGTAAATGACTCCAGAGAGTAACATGTTTAAACACTCACATATTCCTAAAGGTAGTCAATACTGAAAAAGAACTTGTCTAGCTGTATTACACTACATGGAAACTACATCTGACATAATTTTTTTTCTGAAGACGTTATTGTCCAAGGAGTCATGTTCATCTGCTAAGACAGGTGGGGCATCATTATTTAAAAATCATCACTATTTGATATCCCTCAAAGCTTGATCTCTGCACACTCATCATAAAAGAAAAAATGGTCTACTGTTATTGGCTACATCTATACTTTTAAGAAAGTCATGGTAGAAGTTCAAGCACTGATAATCCACATTACTCAGCCAACGTTAGCTTAATTGCTGAGCACAATTTTGCTCCTGACAAGAAGAGCTCCTAGAAACACGGCCAAATCTCTGATCAGGGGATGTCAACTGCAAGGGACCATTTTCAAGGGGAAGTATGACTGGAACAGGGTTTGGCTTCCTTACTGCCACACACTCTTCCAAAACTATCTCAGTAGACTTTGCATGTAGCATATAATTTCAGTTTCATACCGTTAAAAACCCTTCTGTTGAACTGCATTATTATAACATAATTATAAACATTTTACAAGAAAAAAACACACACAAAATAGTCTTATTGATGTGTGGGCTTCAGCTGGGATCCAAAGGAGACCCGGACTGAGTCAAAAAAGTGCTAATGCATCCAATTTTTCTTAGCCCTGTGGCAATATGCTCTAAGCATTGTTGATGAAAGCCAGCCATTTCTACACGAGCTCTGAGGCAGGGATTGGTCCCTGACTCTTTTTTATTTTGAAGTATAGACATAGTCATTTTCTCTGGACTCAGTCAGGAGTTAGCATCAGTAGTATGCATTAACTCCATTTCCACATTTAATTCAAGTATGCTTGTCAATTCACGTGATCCCATGGAATTCTGTATACAGAGAGGCTTTACAATGAGAATAGCTCATTGCTTCTCCAGACAGGAAAGTATTTATCTTTCAATGGATAGTGATTTCCTAATAGTTGAGTCAAGTTTAAGATATGACAGTTAGTCTACCAAAGGGCTCTTAGAATTTCTAAAGTGATTAGGACAGCACACAACCTGAGGTGATATTAAAGGTACTAAATAAGTAAAAGACAATTTTTTAAGAGAGGAAGATATCAATAGAACCTCGAGAAAGGGATGCAGTACAGAAGGAAGCCCAATTTACCAGAAGTTTATAGTTGCATCCCAAGGGAATTTGCATAAGGCATTTGGGTAAGCATCCACAATCCATCAGTTGTGTACAGAGAAGGGAAGAGATAGCTTTGGAATTGGATCTTGTTTTAAGAAAAGTATGTATATTTTAAATTTTATTTCTATCATATCTACCACTTGTCTGTACATCGTATGTTTTGGATTTTGTAATAAATATTTTAATTTCTTTTAACATGTCTTGAGATAACGATGACTTTAGTCTTAAAACAGAGTAATACTCCAGCTTTCTAAAGTTTTGGATGTGATAGCTTTTAATTGGAATCACTCTAAGTTATGCATGCATCACCTAGAATTTCAATACTTTTTTGAAGTGAGTATCCAAATGGTAGGAGGCTTTTTCTCAATTTAAGCTATATGGATTGGGAGCTGGTGTGATTTGAATTATTAAGTAAGTACCCCATTGTCTGATGGCAAAAATTTGATTAAAGTCAGGGAGCATGCCTGACATCTGACAGTCACAAATATAGGTATGGCAGATGATAGAAACTTGATAATGAAGGGTTTATATACTGACCAGTCCATACAGAAGCTCACTGGTGGTATTAAGGATATCAATATCAACCAAAGAGTGAACACAGGCAACTAAAAATCTTTGAGGCTTAACCTTAGAATGTGTTGCATATTCTAATGAAAATGTGTGCAGATTAATTTTAATATTAATAAAATAGCTGTTGTGAATTTACATAACTTTTTCATAATGAATTGTATTATGCATACACTATTCTGGCAATGTAGCATTGATTTCAATAGGTTCCATGTCCAGAACACATTATTCTTAATCTGCATTTACATTTTACAAAAAAACTGTTCCAAAGGAACTGTTAATATGGATTATGTCAATGCCTATTACATTTAATTCACCAAAGTCATTCAAATCTACAGTATTCATCTTAAAATGCATTCACATTTTATGCATTTGAGATATTTACTCTAGTGGCACAGAAGGGTAAGCTGGGTGCTGTGAGTGGATGTACAGGATGGTGCTGGAAATATGCCATAAATTGCTAAGATTGAGTTTCAATTATAAGAATACAGCTAACATACAAAATAGTGAGAGAGTTTTGGTAAGTGAATTGGTGATCTGTAACCAGAAATGTAGCTACATACCATAAAACGTGTTCTGGAACTTTTATGTATCTGCTCTGTACAAAACACTCCAGTAACACCAAGCTTTCTGCCATATCTTTTCCTATGTGTCTCCAACACACTACCTACTTTTCTTTTCATTTTTATTGTATTGTAATAGGTTTATGTCCTGGTTTCAGCTGGGATAGAGTTAATTGTCTTCCTAGTAGCTGGTACGGTGCTGTGTTTTGAGTTCAGTA
>JAVJGG010000008.1:21738050-21750996 GCA_035590195.1 Aviceda cuculoides | reverse complement strand
CCCGGGGGGGGGGGTGTAACCCTGACAGCATTCAGTTTTTATTTCTGTAGACACTGAAGAGTTGGTTTATCGATTTTGCTGAATATGTTAAGAGAGAACAGTTATCATTAAGAATGACTTTCTGCTTGTGTTGGACTTCTGGGCTTATACAAATAAGGTCCCAATCAGCTAAATTTTCCTGCTCTAAGTACAGTTTTGACAAGGTATTAAGCCAACAATCTATTCAGGATGGTCTGTAATTTTGGCACAGGGCTTTAAATAAGTACAGAATTGGCATGCTACCTTACATGTACTATAAAAAAACTCAGAGATTCTCATATAGGAAATCAATGGCCATTACATTTAAGTAGGTACATAGCAGAGTTATCTACGTACTGTATTTTCACAGGCAGATTGTTCTGCTGTTCTCATATGGCTGGCAACTTGGATATAAGAAAGTGTAAATAACGAAGATCACAATAAACTACAAATCTGAAACCCCCACCAACTGCGTCAGAATCACAGAAGTTTATAACAAACACATTTGAACTTTCTAGCTTCCATGTACAATTCCCATATATTACATATTCTAACTGAATTATGGGATTTGAGTAACTAATGTCCTAATTGTATAACTGTCTGCTATTATCACTCAAGTGGAATCCCAGTCTGTTCACTGGCTAAATTTGTCTGTCAAAGCACACAGCATACTTACTACATAAAATACATCATATTCTACTGTTAATTTTCTTCTTTCAAAGATCACACTACAAATTCCAGCATCATTAAAGAGCTTAGACTCTCATGCACTTGCAAAAACTGCCAACCTAATTTTCAGAATGGATATAAAATGCCCTTGGGAGAAAAAAAAAAGAGTAATATCCTTTAAAATATATAAAAAGCTTAGAACCATTTAGCTAGAAACAGGAATATTCTTAACTGCCAAGTAACAAAAAGATTGTTCTAAAGGTTTTCTTAAAAATCAGGAAGATATATATTATATTCTGCTACCAGTGCTTTTCCAGTGCTCTTCCAGAGTCTAAGTTTGTAATGTGGAGAGAAATTCAAACCTCAGAGAAGGTTCACCGATTCATTATCAGGCCAGAAAGGGTGATTAGAATATCTAGTCTAACCTTCTGTACAATATAAGACATCATGTAGTTACTCTTGATTTGAACCCCATAACTTGTGTTTCTCTACAGTGTAGTTTTCAGAAGTTTGTCTTGGAGAATGCAGTTACAGATCATATCTGAGAATGGAAAGTTCTTATCAGAAACTACTTGCAAAGACTTTTGAATGGCTTCTTGAAATGTCCACCTCAGTGACTGAAAATATTTGAATCTTTATGGTTTTTTTATGTAATAGATCAATGTTTCAGAGAGAAATCACCAGTTCCTACTAAGGAACCTGGAGGAAATTGTACAGCACTGTGGTAACTAGACTTGGATTAACAGAAAATTACTGTATTTCTACATACACTACTAATAAACTTACTGCTTAAAAACACATGGTTTTGCAGCACATTCACTAGTTATATCAATATTTCATTTGAGCAAGCTAATATAGCTGTGGTTTAAACAGATATAGAACTTTAAATGTATATTTCAAGTATTTTGATCAGTCTTAGTCATATATGGATATACCAGATAAATTCTGCCGTATTTGAGAAGTCATAACAGAGTTTTACGAAGAAGCACAAGACTTTCTTTAAATTGAGATCACAAAATTTTATCTTTTTAGAGTTGTGGGGTTTGAGGGAAATGCATTAAAAAACCCAACAGTCTGTAAGTCAGATATAAAAGGGTTAGTTCTACTCCACTGTTGAATCAGATAGCTTCACACTAAAAGAGATAACTGAAATAAAAATTTCAAGAGCAATACTTGAAACATACAAAATAAAATTAGATTTTGATTTCTTTAGCTGAAACTCCTTCATCGATTTAGGATTTAGGATTAGGACCAAAGCTGACTGGAGTTTCTCTTCAGCTTCTGTTTCTACAGAGGTAAAAATCAGAGTGCCAATATCCATAAGAGTAAAATTTTAATCCAGGTTATTGATAGCTTCAGGACAAGAGAAATTCTTTTTCAGTTTTTAGACAGTGTGGTCAAGCTCTTGTGACAGCAGTTTCCAAAACGTTGGAACATCTAAACTCTATCCTTTATCTGGCCTTGAATCCAAGCTCTCATTTAAACAAAAACTGGATCTTAACATCATCTTATTGACCCATCTTTTGACATGGCTGACTTCAGCTTGGTTATATGCTTATAATCACACTTGTTTAAAATTCCCACAGCTTTTAAACAAATGTTTAGTAATGACACTGACTGTAATGAAGCATGCACCATCTGGCTATGGTGTTTTCACCATACCCATGAAATATGTTTCCATCACTTCAGCAAAATTATAATAGCATACTCTCCTTATTATTAAAGCGCACACACTTTGTAACTCTGTATGTCACATAAACCTTGCAATATAGCATGGTTACATTGAATAAAATAAGAGCTTATGCTATTAGTCTTTCAAGTATCTTTTTCTCTCCTTTTTAGATGAAAGTCCTATTAAAATCTCAGCATAGTGTATTGGAGCAACACTTTTACAGCATAATGTGGAAGGTTCCATTAATGAGTTCTTGCTGATCATCTCAAGAGGGAACAAGTGAAAGTGAAAGAGTTTTTCACTACACTATTTTACATGCTGCTGTCAGCACTCTCTGATAATTGACACACTAATTCAAACTGGCTTCTTCTGGCTTTCCTGGACAACAGGGATTCTTTTTCAAATGATATCTAGAAGATAGGTAAGCTATTTAAAACTGTAAAATGAGGATTTCCATGACACTCTGAAACAGACACTGACGTACAGAAAAAGAATTCATGAAATGGATTGTGGAGAATGGCCTCCATGTACTTTAGGGGACATATAATTCTCTGAAGATTGGCTATCTGAAGAGTCTTTTAACTCTGTTTTGCTAGTTCTTACCTAAAGTAGATAATCAGTAATATTCTTCAGTAATAAAATAACTCGAATAAAAACTGAGGTCTTAGTCTTAATAAATACTTGAACAACACTGAGTTGTTCAGTGTACTGCACTTTATAAGATTCTTGTATTTAGTTGAATAGAGCTGAAACAATAGATAAGCTTTGTGTTCTCAGATCAAGGTGCCTTTTAAAGTTTAAGCTTAAAAATGAGTAACAGGTAGAAGTGTGTCAGACTAGAATTTATGTTTTCAGAAAACTATATTCATCTTCTAAGTCAATGGAAAAAAAAGAAAAATCTGATTCAAGGAAAAAAACTAAAGCTCCTAAAAATTTCTGTGTCCTGGATAAAGAACTGGCATTCCTCCACTGCACCAGAGATGTGCTCTTCCAGATAATGGAAAGAATGTCTGCAGAGACTGCAGTAGATAGCAAAAAAATCTGTGGGTGCCTTTTTTGTCTTTTTATTACAAAGAGAGGATGTGCAGGTGAAAGTGATATGATTACATTCCATATACACATACTGGTAAATTTACTGGAAGGAAGTTTAGAGAAGGATATCTGTGATTGAAATTTCAAAGGCGCAAAGGCTGCAAAAAAGTAACTTTTCCTGTGAGAACTTCCTCAGTCATTTAACATCTGAAAACTAATCTAACCAGATGGAGCTGCAAATTCTGAGTAGAATGAAGGAACACAGGCACAAGTATCTACACAACACTGTTGTCCTGGCTCAGTGACTGTACATATGCACATTTTGCAGTTTCATTTTTTCACTGTTGGCTTTATGACTTTAATTTTATGGTAAATATTACTTTAAAAGAATGTTAAAATAAATATTAATATTGCTTAAAGGAAAAGGAGGAAAAATGGGTAAGAAGTTGTACTTTGTGATAGTTCATGGCAAAACAGTGACAAAGGACTAGGCTGCAACTTGACTTACTTGGCATAATGTGTTCATGAAACTGATGGGCGCAAAGTAGTATGCCTAAAGAGTGTATCAAAAACACTTGGGAACTTGCTACTACTAAAACTTAATTCCTTCATTCACTATAAAACTCTGCTTAAAAAATCTATTTTGAAACATTGTAGGAGAAAACTGGTGTCATATTTTCCTCTCAGGTTTTTAGTAGGTTTTTTCAGGCAACTTTTACTTGTTTTTCCCTTAGGATTTATGGACACTGGGGACTGTTCTACCTTGTTTGGTATAGAAGAGTTTACATTACAAAGTATCTGTGCTTGTTTGCTACCTTGTACTGCACATACAGCTCTCTCTTCTCTCCCTTGCTAGTTTTATGCTGCAATCTTCAATTTAGGTCCAGTCAATGCCTCACTCAGTTTGAACTGAAGACAGATTCTTATTTACCAAACATACTGAAAGCTAGCATCACTGCAATATCATCAAGAATAAAACAAGCATATGCTTATGAAAACAATCATGGAAGTGAAGAAGCCTCACATCGAATAAATAGCTAATCTGTTTTATTGTCTCCTTTTTTATATCTACATCTGTGGTGGGTTGACTGGGCCAGTCACTCCCCTCTCCTGCAGGATGGGGAGAAAGTGGAAGGTGAGAAGCCTCATGGATTGAGAAGAGACAGTTTTATAGGTGAAGTAAATCTGAGTATGCAAGCAAAGCAGAGAGGTAATTTATTCACTACACCCCTTTGGCAGGCAGCCTACTGGCTTGTGGGGCAGAGTGGAAAAATTAAAAACAACTTGATGCTGTGCAAGCATTGTTCAGCAACAGCCAAAACACTGGTGTGATATCAACACCGTTCTAGTCACAAATCCAAACCACAACACCATACGGGCTGTGATGAGGAAAATTAACTCCATCCCAGCCAGATCCACCACAACATCTCTATTTTCTTGTTTCGGTTTACATTGTGATTAAACTTGGAATAAGTTGGCAGCAGATAGCTCCGGAGTCTGTCATTCTTTTTTCCAAGCTAGGCGAAGACATGCCACTGTAAATTTCCTGTGTTTGGTAAATATTGAAGTATCTATATGTGCCACACCAAAAAAAGCATGCCAGCTGATCTGTCTTTCTCCACATCAGCTTCACTGAAAGATCTGATCTGATGAATGAACCTTTAACAGGTGAAACCCCACTGTATGCCAATAAATCACTGCTGAAATCAACCTTTAGTATATCTTTTGATGTGGAGGAGTCATCTGCTCCTCTGCCAGTATTCATCCTGCTGTTCTGTTTACAACAGTTCTTTTCTAGAATACATGATTACTCAAAATGATAATAACTTCTCATTGTACAAGCATAGGTAAAATTAATCTAAAATGTTTATCTGCATCAATGTTAGTTCTGTGGTCAAAAGCTGTCGTCTAAACTCCCTCTGCATTCAGTGGACAGAAATAAGCACCAGACAGGATTCACCTGGGTTTAAGTTTTTGTGGTGGGTTTTTTGTTGTTATTTCTTTGGTTGGGTTTTTTGGTATTTGGGATTTGGCGGGGGGGGGTGGTTTGAGTTTTTTTTTAGATTGGGAAGTATTAAGCCAGTAGGATCATAAATCTATTTCCAAAAGATTGTTTTTAAGGGTATAGTTTGTGTCACAGAATATAGCAGGAATCTGGATAACTATCTTACACTGGAGGGTTGATTTTTAAATTGTGAAATTCTGAAAGACTTTTTCCATTCCACCTGTTTTCTCTTACTATCTACCCCTGTAGTTACCCCATACAATAAGTAATAAAGGTGCCATTACTGTTGTTATCCTGAGAAATATAAATCTTGTAATTGCTTCATCTATATGGTTGGTCTGTTATATTAGTTTGGTCTGCTGATGTATGCAGCAACATGTATTAAAATTTTTAAAGGAGCACTGAACAAAATACATCAAAAATTAAAGGTGCTATCTTGCTTAATTAATTGTTCTCTGTAAATGTAAATATTTTTAAGTCTAAATTAGGTTTTTATCAAAGCATGTACAAGTCTCAGCTTTTGTTTCACCCACTGTCAGCTCCATCTTTATTTCTGTATTCTTCTAACAAAGAAAGTGTTGAACTAGTGGTTCGCAGATGTTGTATGTGTCCTAGGACACATAGGACTGGTTGCTTTGGAGTTGTTTGAGTAGTCACATCTCCAGGAAGCTGAGAAATTTTCAGGAAAATTTGTTCTACATATTAGAGTTATATGCACCTCTTTCCAAGCCTGACTTGGTCAAGTTTCATATTGCTGTCACTGAAGTCGCACATGAACAAATCCATCACATACCACTTCAGTATCCCACTTCATCATTCTATACAGTTATCAAAAACCAAAATGTATCTCTAAAAAAAGCAGTCTTTTTATATGAGGTTTATCACCCTACTGGGTTAATATTGTCTATAATAAGAAGATTTATAGGACTGACAAACCTAGGAGCCAGCCTATTTCATGCCTTGATTGAACTGGTTTTCTTCTTCTGGCAAGAATATCCGCTTGTATATTGTTTCTGTTCTTATCCCAGCCTGATTTCATCCCATTACACTTTGAGCCACTTCTCCCTTAGCATCCTTCTTATCTAAGAAGTCAGAATGTCCCTTCTGCAATTCTGAGCTGAACAAAATCTTGCCTTGCTCCCCTTACCATCCATAGCCTACCATGAGGTTCAGATACTATATTCCCTGCATGTCAGAAAGATTTCTTTCGACTCCTTGTAGCCTGTTGGATTGATAGACTATGTCTGCACTGCTAAGAAGGGAGACAGGTATTCCCTTACCAGTGGGTGATTGTTACAACAAGATAAAACTAGCTCAGCCAAGACCAGGTCAGAAGAGTTCTGAGCATCCTGAGGACTATCCAGTCAGTACAAACACTATTGCCTTTTATTAGAAATTTAAATATGTTATTTACCAGGATGCAATTTCATTTGTAAATGTACTCAAAACTGCCAGTGATTTAATCAATTATATGTTTCTAAAGCTTGCTAAAGAAAGCAGGTTTGATTTGATGCACAGCACATGAAAGCTTGATCTTGAGAATTTGCATAGTCAGGTATTAATTTACCTATTCTGTAGTTCTAAATATTTGAAGAAAAGTAGCTATAAGCTGAATTACTGAACAAAAATCTGGCACAAATGAAAAACATGAGTTTCTATTTTCTATATCTAAAAGGTGATTTTAGGTCTATTTCAGACTAATGCAGACCTTGAAGATTTATTTGGAAGCACTGGGTAAAAAGAAACATGAATGAGACCTTCAGTCAAATAGTTTAAGTGCTATCCAAAAATACTGAAGGATTAACCTTAATAGCAGCAATATAGTATCATCTCATGTGCAAGCATATTATAGTGTCCTCCGTCATGTGTGACTGTGGCGCATTGCTCTCATGGTGAAAGTGTCACAGAAATATAGAAATTTCCTATTTGAAGGAAAACATCTTTGAAATTCCTCAAAGGGAAAACTGAAATCATCTTGCAGAGATCTCTATGAAGCAGTTCCAGACTTTCTACAGAAGATAGGAGCTATAAAGAAGTATAAGTGCAACATTACCCTTTTATCTGGAGTTACTATATGGTATATCAGATGAAAAGTCACTGCAGTTCCTCAGAAAATAGTGGCCTAAGAATTCAAGGTTGAAAGATTAAATTAGTCATAGAAAGCATATGACTGGTAAATGTACTAAAAATTAACGCAAATAGCTACAAAGTAGCATGTAAAACAACATGGTTATAAAATATGGTGTTGTACTTAGAAATGCTATTCATTATGATTTCATCTGTCAGTGTCGTTAAAGATATTACAAAGACTGGTAGATTTAGGATGATACTATTTCCAAGATAAGATCTTTCCACAATAAGCCTTTATGGTAAGATGTAGTACACATACAAAAAATCAAAATAATAAAAAACATTTATACCTCTTAATAAACATTTTAATTTAAAGGTAAACTTTCAAAATTTAAACTTTCAAATGTAATTTTTTCATTAAGTTTAATAGTTTAACAGTTAATATCCAAATTGTACAACCTGAAAATATGTAATCATGTTCTTAGCATTTATTAAAGGCTGCTGTTTCAGAGAACTTTTTTTTTTTTTTCTTCAGACAGATCTCTAGGATACTGAGACTTACCAAATCATAATGCAGCTTGTGTATTTTGTGTACAGATGTGCTTATATGTCCGGCTGTCTGTCTGTGTGTCCATCTTCAATGAGGTCTGACCGCAAAAGACCTTGAATGTAACATTGTAAATGTATCAGCCTGGGGAAAAGCTTTTATCGGTGCTCAGATGCATGCAAAACTTCTTTTTGTTAGTTACAGGACTCATGGATCTACTTGTTAAAGCAATACTACAAAACAAAATAATTTTATAATACAAGATTCCATTCAGTGCTTTACCAGTACAGTATATTCTTTCTTTCAGGGAACACTGTACTTGGCAATTTTTTCTATACATCAGAATAGAGAGATTATTTCAAAAATCAATTTCTGAAAATAGACCATTTTGGGGGGGCAAAATACCTGTATAGATTAAAAATAAAGTTAGGAAGATAACTGGTACATATTTAACTGTGTTTATATTGATCAACCTGTTGCAGTCTGGGAAAAACAAAAACGAAGAGAAAAAAAGCCACATTTGTTTCTTTAACTTCTGTTTGCTTTTCTTCCTCTCATTTCTCATCCTCCTGTTGAGGCTGCCTTTTTTCAACCATGTCTTGTCTTTTCTGCATTTCTACAACCACTCAGTTCCACTATCAATCCCTAGTAGCAAATATTAAATGGGCTGTACTTCCAGAGGGACTGGCTGTCAGCAGTGCCTCAGCACAGGTTAGTTTTCTTTTTTTCCCTACCTATATAGATACTTGTTTGTTTGTTTGTTTGTTTTTTAACTCTCTCCCCTTCCCTGCCCTCCCTTCCCCAAAGCATCTTCATCCATGGACAATCCACAATAAAGACCTGAAACTTGTAGAAGGAACTGAAAACAAACAAGAGCCATCACTGTTATAGAGGGCAGGTAAGTGGAATACTAGTGTCCTATATGCAGTGGCTCTTCAGGCCTTTTAGTGCTGCATAATCCCATTTTAATTCACAATTTAATGCTATCAGTGGAGGAAATAGACTGATATGATTTCAAGCAGAGGACAAGGAAAGGCAACCTATGCTTATGGCTAAAACTATACCCTGATTTAAAAAAAAATATTCCGTCATTAAAAACTTTAGATTTCAAACTGGAATATAGAATTACTAAAATATTACTTGAAAAATGACAAATTTATGCTTTTCATTGATCACAAACCATTTCCATCACAATGTAGGATGAAGGACACAAATCACAGAAGTGATATGTTTCCATGCAATCAAATGCTTTAAAATATCAGGCAGCACATACAAAAAAAACCTGACTTCTAAAGCCAGTTGTTCTGATTCTCATTTCCTTCAGGCAAATAGAGAGGAAGAAGGCCAAACTCATGGCAGATATTCTTCCACAGCCTCCCTACCTATGAAATCAAGCAGAGGCAGGCATAGACAGGCATACCTATGCTGGATTTTCTGTCTGAATAACATGAACAGGAATATGTCAGTTCATAACATCACTGTCATGGAACAGCAAGACATACCTGTACCTGCTGAAAGTGTTGCAGGAAGAACTGCTACAGTTTTTACACTCAGATAAGCCTGGAAGCTGAGAAATATATTTACAAGTACAATGGACCTTTTTTCCTGATAAACCATTCTTAGTCCTTTAAAGAGCAATATAGCCTTAAGTAAAATTCTCATTAGTATTTCCATTAAGTGTTATTTTGCACCACAATTCACACAACAAATAAAGTGCTAATATCCTAAACAAATTAAATTTTCTCTGTCTCTTTTATATATCTGGATTTATGATTTAGAGGTTTAAAAGGGCAGTGAATACAACAAATGGAATACCTTTTCCCTTTGAGTAGGTCTATCAGAACAGAGAAATAACCTAGTTAGTAATAGCCAAGAAAGTAAAGCTATTCAGTCCTTCCTAATTACGCTAGTTGTTTGTAACTGTAGACCATTTTTTCCTTATCATGGGAAATTAAAGTTTTATTTTAGTTTACTCTAGTTTCATTCACATTTTTTTTTATTTTTTATTGCTACTCTCTTCTCCTTGGTATAGAATCTTCAATCCACTCATTTCTATTGCAAAAAATTTCCTTAGAACTTTCATTTACATAAAGAGAAGTAAAAATAGCTTTTCATCCAGTAGCTTTTACTGCATTATCTGTCATTGGTTCCTTTTGTTCCCTCATTTGTTTGGATTTTTTTTTTCCCCAAGGTTTCTTCATTATTCCTGAAGCATGTCCTTGTTTCCAATGTCTGCTATGTAACTCGAATGTCCCTCAACACAGTAGGACAGGCCTGGGAGTCTGATGTTGTATTTACTGCATGAACAACAACTTAATTAAGTCATGCTTTAGAAATATCATCAGTGCTTTGTTGCTACTGTTGAGCTTGGGCATGTATCACATTGTTCTGACAAACACGTCGGGAGAATTGTTTTGTAGTTCGTCTTGTTTCTGGAAAACTACTGGCTAAGGACCCTGGAACAAATTGTTTCTATCGCACAACTGGGGATAATGCTCTCAGTTCCAAAAATGAGCACAAAAGAGTCAGGTTGAGGACCAAAGTTCTTTCAAGGCAGTACACAATCTGAATCAGAATTAGACCTACTTCACTTTCATTGATATCTCATATGCCTGACATAGGAGACTGTGTTTCTTTCTTTCCCCTACTTTAATAATACAGAAAACCTAGGATAAAATTCCTTCTTCCATTCCTCTTTATAAGTACAGCTAGAGGAGGCAGGAAAATAGAGAAGAAAATACTTTATTATGCATTCTATGAAAGCTGGACCAGCATTTTCTGTTCTATTCAATTGCCTCACACGCTGTGTGGTATATTTAGTTGTATCATGTAGGTGTAAATGAAACCAGTTAGGCTTTATTCTCCATCAGTTTTCAGCAAGTGTATTTATTTGTGCCTTTGTGAAGTAAGTACAAGGTGAATGTGAACTAAGATGAAAAAAGATATTTTCAGAATAATTACTGTCCTTAGATAATGCAAACAGACCACAGTGCTATAAGGATCATTGTGGCACAGACCTAGTGAAGTAAGGCTAAAGCTAGTGTTCAGAGATTACTGAAACTCCATAAAAACAGAATGCTATGATAATTATATGGAAAAATTTGTGGATATTGGAAACAAGGATGAACTAAAACCACAGGGTTCCTAGCACTGTAAACCCACAACTGTTAACAGTATAGACAGCTATAAAAGGTTTCACACAGTAGAGTTTAACCCATGTTGTTACCTCCAGAACTAATTTTGTTCAGTTCATATCTCTTAATATATAACTAAAAAAAATTCTCGAAAAGTCTACTTAAAATTTCTGGTCTAAAGTCTCCTCATGTATTTGCTGGTTCTTCACTCATTATTGTTCCAGTTGGAATACTAGACTCATGGAATCACAGAATCACAGGATGGTTTGGGTTCGAAGGGTCCTTAAATATCATCCAGTCCAACCCCCTGGCCATGGGCAGGGACACCTCCCACTAGACCAGGTTGCTCAAAGCCCCATCCAACCTGGCCTTCAACACTTCGGATGACAGGGCATCCACAACTTCTCTGGGCAACCTGTTCCAATGTCTCACCACCCTCATTGTAAAAAATGTCTTCCTTATACCCAATCTAAATCTACCCTCTTTCAGTTTAAAACCACTGCCCCTTGTCCTGTCACTACAGGCCTTGGTAAAAAGCCTCTCTGTATCTTCCCTATAAGCCCATATGTCTTTTTTTTCCTTCTGTCTCTAAGTAAGCATCCCCTCAGTTTCTGGCTATCAGCTTCTTACAAACATAAGATAGCCTCACACAATTATCCATATACCAAGCCCTTGTTATACTCCTCTGAATAACTGTTATGTTGGTAAATGCATGTGGAAGGAGTGTCTGCTCTTTTAAGGGTGACTAGGCAACAACCTTTTCAATGCAAAAAGGGATAATAAGTAAAGCAGGAAGCCATAAACAAGCACATACAAAGCACAAACCTTACTGACAAGTGATAGGAGGGGCCTAGGAGAACCAAACCTGGTCAGTCACACTAATTGATAAGGGTATGTGGGACTGTGAAAATGTTTCATTAAGATTGTCTGATCAAGAACATTATCAAATGGTTTGCTAGGGAAAATGGGGAAGCCATAAACAAAATGTAGAGACACAAACCTGGCAGATAAACATAATGGAGGCAAAGACAAGAAACAAACCTGGCCGGTTACAGTAACTGATGGGCTATCAAGAAACTGTAGGCAAACCAGGACTTTGCTGCTGCTAAGGATGCAAACCTGAGGGTCCGGGATATTAGGGGTCAGGCTGTGTGGATTGGTGAGACTGTGCCAGCTGTGCAGGGGAGGGGGATAATGGAGGAACAAAGCAGGGACAAAAAAATATATAAAAGGGGCCAGTCAGGTACAAAACAGGGCCTATCAGTACGCTCATCGGGTTGAGCCCTGTGCCTGATCACCACAGTCTATCCTGTTTTATTAGTTCCTTTCTTAATGACCTTTCTGTGTAATCTCACTCCCTATCCCATGTGTGTCAGTGCTGCAAGGACTCAGTGCCAGCTACTGGGAGGACTGGTGTGAGGGGACTGGCTACTGCTTGCTGGATTCAGACTGGGGCTGTGGGCACCCCTGGTCTGTGGTGTCAGCTACTGGAACCAAGGAGGTCTTAAACCTCCAGCCACTGGGATGGGAGCGGTGTGTTTCCTAAAAAACGGCTACTAGGGAAAACCAAAGTGAGTGCGGGGCTCGGTGCTGGAGCACGACTGCTGGTGTTGTGGTTTAACCCCAGGCAGCAACTAAGCACCATGCAGCCGCTCACTCACTCTCCACCCCAGTGATGGGGGAGAGAATCAGAAGGAAAAAGGTAAAACTCATGGATTGAGATAAGAACAGTTTAATAGAACAGAAAAGAAGAAACTAATAATGATAATAATAACAATAATAAAATGACAATAATAATA
>JAVJGG010000008.1:21719996-21732013 GCA_035590195.1 Aviceda cuculoides | reverse complement strand
TCCAGCAGCTTCTCACAGAAGCCACCCCTGTAACCCCCCCCGCTACCAAAACCTTGCCACACAAAGCCAATACAGCTGTCCATGGGCTGCAGCTTCCTACAGGACGCATCCACCTGCTCTGGCGTGGGGTCCTATTTGGACTGCAGTGTAGCTACCTGTTTCACCATGATCCTCCATGGGCTGCAGGGGTGCAACCTGCTTCAACATGGTCTTCACCACAGTCTTCCCCACAGGCTGCAGGGGAATCTCTGCTCCAGCACCTGGAGCATCTCCTCCCCCTCCTTCTTCACTGATCTTGGTGTCTGCAGGGCTGTTTCTTTCACATATTCTCACTCGTCTCTCCCAGGTGCTGCTACAAAGCCCGTTTTGCCCTTTCTTAAATACATAGTTACGGAGGTGCTACCAACACCGCTGACTGGCTCAGCTTTGGCCAGCAGCAGGTCCATGTGGGAGCCAGATGGAACTGGCTCTGTCCAACATGGGAGAAGCTTCTGGTGTCTTCTCACAGAAGCCACCCTTGTAGCCCACCTCCCTGCTACCAGAACCTTGCCACATAACTCAAATATAGAGAGCTAAAAACCCCACAGATTGGGGTGAGCAGATGAACTTACGAGCCAGGCCACTGCTGGTATTAGAGATGACTAAAGCTTGAGGAATCAGCAACAGCCCATGCAGACTCTCTGTTAGGCAAGGCTGAAGGAATGTTCATACCGATACAGAGCAGTAAGCTACAGAGGAACTTTTCTCATACAGTTAGATTGGCCAGAATAAAATCAGTTTTCTATTAATTTATTTGCTTGTTTAGTTTAAACTTCTCCATTGCAAAACATGAAATAGAAGTAGTGCTGGTAAGGAAGCTGTTTATGTTGCTACAGGAAGTTACAGAAAATCCCAGAAGACAGTTACCAGTGCATCCAAAAGACTCTACGAGTATAAACTATGGTAGGAAAGTGTTGGCATTCAACACATAACCAAGTGCTCCCAAAGATTCCAGGCTTGCAGTCCTTGAACTTCAGAAGACATAAAATAGGCCAGATGCTAAATAGAATGAGCTAATTCTCTGCCTAAACTAGTTCTGAAATGAACCAAGGGATTTTATTATCTCCCAGCCATAAGAAATATGATTGCACCTTTTCCCAAAGACTAGATTCTTCTGTGTATACATACGGCTATTTTCAAATGTGTGTTAAATGGAATGTGTCTTCCCTTTAAAAATATAATGTACTCGTATTTTCCCTACCTGTTAAAGCCAATATGTTATCATAATCTTTATTGCCTAAGAAGGATCAGAATGAGATTACAAATAGATTAACAGATTTAACAAAAGGATCTAAAAAAAGTGTAAAAACTTTATTTTCACACATTTCAGGAAAGAATAATTAATTTTTTAAAAAAATAATCCAAAAACCTAGACCTCTGTCTAAGCTCATAAAAAGGTTGAAGACAAATAAGAGACTTTCATTTTATATTTTCCTATTCTGTTCCTCTACTACACCTGTTACTCCATAGTTTTTACTCTCCTCTTTTCATTTGTAAGGTACCTTCATTTATTTTTTTAGCACAGGTAAAACTCTTCTTCCCTATTTCAGAGAGAGGAATCTATTTGCTTTTTGACTAAATATAACCAAACTTCATATGCAATATTCTATCCTACTGTAATATGAGCAAGATCTGGCCATTTTCCCAATTTTCTTCATTTGCATGTATTGATACATGTCAATACATGTCAATGTACATGTCATGTATTAATACACTTTCAGCTCAGGCAAATGATTACATATTTACTAAATCAATATGTGTGCATGTTTATTTATCTCAGTTCCTTCAGTTAATGAACTACACAGACATTCTAATTTAGGTACACAATTTAAATACTACTGTAGGAAAAATTTAGATGCCTGCAAGAAGAGGAGTAAACAAATTTCCTACAGAGGCAGTGAAGATTCAGGTTCTAATTTCTGCATAAGAACTGGTAAAAAATGCTAGGCATACATACCATGTTCACCTACCTGAATCAGTTTTTGTCATCACCTTCAGAGGATAAGACTTAATCAAGTTGGGATTTTTCTTTCTAATAAAAAAATAAAAAATAAAAATCCCAAACAGAAAAACAACAACAAAAAAACCCCAAACCAAACCAAACCAAAAAACCTAAACCACAAAACAAAACAGAAATTGAAAATAGCATCTGAGCCTACCATGGCATTTGTAATCTCTCTACAGATAGTCCCATCCCTACTTGTGAGCCCTAACTGTTGTATAAGATTAGTTTGCATTCCTCCTAACTCCATTACACTCTCATCCGTGACTGCACAGTGATCTAGCCTCAAAAAATGTAAGATCTCCTACTGAGGATACTCCACAGAATGGTTGTCACAGTAGTGTCCTAGGAGACACAAGTTCAAAGCCTTTCCATCTGACAGGGTCAAAAAAACAAGCTTACAAATTCCTACTTCATGCTTAAGCTACATCACAGCTATCAAATGAGACATGACGTTTATACACAAACTTGACAGTGGCAAATCATATTTATGTTTTGGGGTTTCTTAGTGGACTTGGATCACGCATATGAGTCACATCTGAGTTCCAGCCTGAAGAGAAGTACCTGTTCCCTCAAAACAGGCACTTCTGAGCAGGCATGACAAATTAACTGTCATTGGCAAGTGAGCATTCAGGCTAAGAAGAAGAGTAAATAATGAATTTCAGGGTAAAGCAGTCCTAGAAAGTAGGCAGACTGAGATGCTGTGTGGCACTAAAGAGGGTTATAGGTGACTAAATTCCAATTAATGGGGATTTTTTCTATTGAGCTCCATGACATGAACAATCTTGTCCTCTTATTTGGAATTGCAATACACTCTAGAGCACCTTTTATGTCTTACTTGATTCAGCCTTAACATATACTTGGTTTTGGCTTCACTCTTCCTCCATCTCTAGTATCTATGTCATGAAATCAAGAGATGAGAAGTGTTTTCTTTTTAAATAGTCATTTTTTCCTGCCTTTCTTCTCTGCACAGTGTTATCCCATGTATTTATGCTTTGTCCAGTTTGACTTAACTAATCCTACTGACATAGCTTTTTCCCACCACAATTACAGTCTAATTCATCAGGTCCCAGGCTTGGAAATTTCTGATCTTCACCTCTACTTTGACTGCTTTAATTTCATTGTATTATTTTCCTACTACACACACATTTTTCTGTGATCCTTTCCATTTCTATCTTTGGTATGTACATCTTTGAGCGATAGCTAGGGGATTATCATGAAGCTTTTTTGCTGCCTCTTAGCAAATCTGTGAATACTTACATTCTTTTAATCTCTGCTTATCTTAAATCAAATCAGCTTAATTCCCTGACCACTTAGTTGCTTTATTCTTTTCAATTCATCAGTGTATTTCTGGTAAAGAGGTAGCCAGATGTGAATGCAGACTTGAATCTTATCACTATATATTTAAAGTAGTTGTGTGAGATAGGCTTTGAATCAATGAACAAAAACTTCAAGAGACATCAGTCAAGCTGACATATTAAGAAAGTTACATTAGCTCCTGAAAAATTTACATTTGCCTACAAAATGAGAGGGATACATCTTAGCATTAAGAACAGCAACTCCTGAACAGAAGCAGACAAATTAGACTTTGTCTTCTGAAGCCTGTAAACTACACAAGTTGAGGGAGGACCTCAGCTGTAAACTCGAAGTAGTTTCCAAAAGAATGAAGCCATAGATTTTAAAAGTTAGTAATCAAAAAATAAAGGAAAGGGAGAAAATCACTAGAAATTACATGAGTACTGCTATAGTAGAACAACTTCTGAGATGCTTGGGGACCTCATCTCTCATTGAAAATAAAGATGAATGATCATTTTATGAAAAGGACCTTATTAGATCACTCTCTTTTGTCACCCCTGCATATAATTCGAAAGGTATTAATTGCTTAGGTACTGCCCCACCTTTTAATTCCATAAAAGGGCATCTTATAGCTCCAGAAGTTCAAGTCCCTTTCAGAAAGGGAAAATAAGACTTTACATTTGTTTGATTCCTAAAGGAAAATATTTATATGTATACACATGTTCTTCCACACTAGAAGTGGAGCTTACCTGTACCTATTGGGTTCAGTTTTCTACTCATCTATCAACAATTTACATATTTCAGAAGTTTTCAGAGTTGGGGATTTTTCTTACATCTCCCTTATATCAACACGCAAAGAAACCTGTCTACAAACTAATAAACTAAGAAAGTATCAGGCTGAAAACAGAAGCCTAGTAACTGCTTTTACAAATGGAATCACACACACACATGCATGTAAATATGCATAAATATGTAAACATATATGCCATATATAAATATATATAACATATGTAATATGTATATATTTTGATATATAATTTATATTTTTATATACATATGCTTTATAATGCTATGTACATTTTTAAAATAGCATTAAGAAAAAAGTCTTTGTTCCTTTTTGACAGTGTTGTGATGCAGGGACATATCTGTGACCAGTCTTCCACTACATTTAATCTCACAAACCTAAGCATTATTCATTTTAACATAGCAAATGCCTTTTCTATAATGGATATGTAATTGGTGCTAAATGAACTATGCTCATGACTCTGCTTTGTTTGGTTATATATTTTTTAAAGGTGTGGAAAAAAAAATCCACTCTTTATGATCTTTTTTTCTCTGTTTAAGCCTGCCAACCTGTAATGCCAACCAGTGACAATTAAGAAGTTTTTTCTTGTTTGTTGTGAGGATTTTATTTTCATTTTGGCTGAGACCACAGATTATTTCTGTATCTACCACTGAATATTCCTTACACAGTAAGGACTTTGACTTAACACAGGTCTAGGCCAGGTTGAAATTAAAAATAGGGAAAGGGAAGGTTTGTAGACCACTGCCAGTCCAAATTATCAGAGTTCCACTCTTCCCATTACTGGTTATGAAACCAGATTATTTGACTGTCATTTATATAGAGAAATAGAAGTGTTTTCAGTCATTCAGTAAAAATGTTTGCATTTATGAAATGTTAGTGACATTTTTCATTGAAGCAATTGCTTTTTTCAACCAGTTCTACTGTTCAAATAAAGATAGAGTTCACGGAATACACCTGAAGCCCAAAACAAGCAAAAAGAATGGACACATAAGACAAAAAAAATTAAACCAAAAGGAACACGTTACATCATGTTAGCCATTAACACAACAACTGGAGCATTCACCCAGGATTTGGAAAATGTATCTTGTTCTACCTGACAGGGATTTGAATGCAGATCTCATTCTTCTTGTAAAAAGTGTAAAATCCTTACTAAGCATCTTTTTAAAACTGTAAGTGGGATCTAAGTAGTGCACAGTCTTGTGCTGATTGTATGCACAGCTCTGCATTTACCCATCCGAAAGAAGGTTTATAAAACTGATACAATAATTTCCTTGTTAATAATACACATTCTAGTTGTGTTATTTCCACAACTGAAAAAAAAATAATAAAAATATAAGTGCTCCACAAAGAATTAAATAAATTATTAATCTTAATATTTAAGTAGCAAAAGCAGTGGATTGGAGAGTAATGTGAAATAATATACGAGAAGATCCAGAACAGCAGCAGCAACATACAAGAGTGTCACCAAAAGATGACAGATTGATAAAGACAGTTTTGGAATGGTTGCCAAAGCCTGGGAATCCCAGCAGAAGAGACTAAAGAGAATTACAGAGAGACAAAACCTGGTAGATAATCAAGAACAGCAGGAGTACAGACTAACCAGATACTGCAGAAGATGTAAGACACAGGGAGTCCTATGTCCAGCAGTGGATTGATAATGGCAGATACGCTAAAAATATGTTGTATTTGTACTACTAATGCAGTTGTATGATGCTGCCATATTTGATTAAGCTGTTTCATACTGAGTCTATCTCACATATTCCAACTTCATGTAGTTGTACACAACACCATGAAGAGACATAATGGAACAGAATTGTTTTTTCAAATGGATTTACTGTCAGTTTGTATGAAAGACATTTATGTGTAATCTTACCTTGTGAAAGACTGTAAGTTAAGGTTACAAATAGGAAATACATTCAATTGCTCTAATAAGTCCGTTGCCCAAGTCACTTGCTTTTTTCATCTAGGTCTTGGCCATGTACAACTCATACTGAGTCCCCTGGGAAGATTGTCTGAGTGAAAGCTGTGAAAGCAGACTCCTGTGGTGACTGAAGTCAGTGGGAAGTTTTCCGGTGATTTTAATAGAATTTAGATCAGGCCTTCAAGAGAGGTGACCATTAGGTATTTCATCATTTAGCTTTTATGTACGCAGATGTTAACAGAACCTTCAGCCCAAATGAGGCACTAGGATTCGCTCTGTAATTCCTGCAGGTATCTCTTGTTGCATGATCATAAAAACCCTAACAATTCAGAGCACTTAGCTGAGGAATGAAATACCGATTTTCCCAAGGTTATCCATGACTAGAAACAAAAGCTTGATCATTAGTATCCTACAACCTAGTTAAGTGTCCTTAATAAGCTACTGGGTCTGTGTTGCAAGTTCTCTGGTTCCCACTTGGTCACAGTCCTGCAGTGTCATTAAATGAGCAAATTAAGGTTGTATTCCTTCAAATATGTATTTGTAGACATTGTTTCAAGGCATATTAATATTTGTTTAACTTTAAGGAGGTGCTTAACTCCTGCTGACTTTGATGGTACTCAAATTAAGTAATCAGTTTGAAGCAGGTGCTTAAAAGCTTCCCTGAATTAAGTCATTAATTAAGTGCCATTTTTAGGGTTTTTTTTTTTTTTTTAAAGATTACAGTACTTCTATTTCCAATTTCAAGCAAAGAACTAAATACTCAGTATATTATTTGGAAAAGGAATTCAGGCAATGACTGTTGTAAATTAACCCCACAAAAAAAAATCAAGTCCTAGTGAAAAAAGTTTTTGCAAAATTGGACTTCACATTGAACTTTTTAGTTCTAAAATGAAAGCTTAAAAACTCACAAAAGGTGGCTATGTAAGGCATAATTTTTTGTTTTGTTGATGGAGATACTTAAAATTATTCCGAGTCCAGACTCTTAGAAAAAGCAAAATCCCTCACAGAACTGTAAAAACAAATTATAGCAAATAACATTTTAGAGCTTATCATGAACAGTTTTAACAGGTCTCTTTAGTTTTAGAAAGTAAAGGATAAAAATGACAACGAAGCACAAGGCACCTAACACATTTCTCAATCCATCTCTTTGCCTCTATAAAAGATAAGAGGAAAATACCCTGCTGATACAGAGATTTAATTTGAAGTAAGATGCATAAACTTTGATACCTCCTCACGGGTTTCTTAACTCTGCCACAGATCTGCTATATTCTGCATACTGTATAAACACAGTTCTGAGGATAATTCTCACACTAAAATTAGAAAAAAGAATAGCATGCATATTTAATACCTCCCTGAAGTGTTTTACTTCAGCAATAAAACATAGCAGTAAAGTAAGAAAAAGCTTACAGTTGCTTTCCTGAGCTGTTTGCCTGAAAGGGATCACATTGCAGCATTTGTTTTATTATGTAGAAGTGGATTCATTTGAATAGAAATTCACTTTTCCACACACTTTTCTATTTATAAATGAGAAAAAAGAAAAAAAAAAGTCAGACAGCTCAAAGAAGCTCATAGACAGAGCTGATCTTTGGCAGTTTGTATTCAGAAACAGTAATGCTGTGGAAAAAGCAATTCTACAATTTAAAGTATAGCATATATTTTTAAAAAGCTTTCATTTTTTCAAAGCAAAAGTGAAAATAGGTAGGTGGTTACCTTACTGGTTACTGTAATATTTCAGCCAATGTCATTTGATGTAAAGTTGAAAGCATATAGACTCATACATATTTATTAATAATTTTTTTTCTGGACTCAGCAAACTTTCAATGAGGAAAGTGCTAATAAGACAACAGTACAGTGATATACTGTTCCCTACTATCATATTGTCATCATGAAATAACAAGTAATTGCAATTTCTGACACAAAAGAAAAAGTACTATGGAAGTTTTAATCTTGCAATTTTGCCCCTTTACTGACTTCTACAGGTGCAAACACCCATTACTAATAGAAGTAATGCCTATCCTATTTAGAGTGTTGCAGGAGATATTTTATATTATGATATACAATGGTAGTAGCAGGAGTTATATTTTAAACTCATTGGGCAAACCTATCATGAGATGCAACAAAAGGAAATTGAAAGACAATTGGGACCTTGACAGGCTTGAGAGGTGGGCCTGTGCGAACCTCATGAAGTTCAACAAGGCCAAGTGCAAGGTCCTGCACAGGGGTTGAGGCAATACCAAGCACAAATACAGGCTGGGCGATGAGTGGATTGAGAGCAGCCCTGCGAAGGAGGACTTGGAGGTATTGGTGGATGAAAAACTGAATATGAGCCGGCAATGTGCGCTCACAGCCCAGAAAGCCAGTTACGTTCTGGGTTGCATCAAAACAAGCATGACCAGCAGGTCGAGGGAGGTGATTCTCCCCCTCTGCTCTGGTGAAACCCCACCTGGAGTACTGCATGCAGCTCTGGGGTCTCCAGCAGAAGGACATGGGCCTGCTCAAGCAGGTCCAGAGGAGGGCCACGAAGATGAACAGGGGGCTGGAGCACCTCCCCTGTGAGGACAGGCTGAGAGAGTTGAGGTTGTTCAGCCTGAAGAAGAGAAGGCTCCAAGGAGACCTTATAGTGGTGTTTAATCTTCTTAAAATATTTGATTTTATATATAATGTCAAAAGCAAATATTTTAGTACATTTTGAAATGGGCATAATTGGCTTTCTACAATATTTGAGTCAAAACTTTCCTTACTGAAAGGTAACTTTTATTTCCTATGACGGAACTGCTGGTAATTACTGTTAGCATTTAAAGTAATTGTTGTTAGCATTTGACATGGCCAGCATTGGCTGCTAAGCAAGGTACTGACCTAGCTCTAAAATTATTTCTTTTTCGTCTTCCCAAAATGTCGTTGCTATCATGCTTGACCATTTCTTTTACATGTGTTGTCAGACGAGGTGCCTAAATTTCACAGGCATGTGGGAATAAGGAAGTGTTGCTTATGCCAAAAAATGAGGAAAACTATGCACTGAGTTGGAAAGTAGGATTTTTTTCAGGGAATTACTCCTTCCCCCCTGCCCCCCCCCCCCCCAAAAAACCAACCCAAAACCAAAAAACCCCAAGCAAACAAAAAATGCAAACAAAAACCTACACACAGGGGATGTGACTTACCGTCTATTAAAACTTATTAAGAAATTGCTCTCAAGAAAAACACAAAAAAGTCCTGGTGGTATTTGGTGATACTTTTGTATATCTTTTAATGACTGTTGGAAGTTTTAATGCTGTATGGTGGTTTGGGATTATTTTAATTGTTGATCAGCCATTCAGGACCTTAGTTTACATCTCGTCTCAGAGTTACCTGCACTGTTAAAGCTCTTCTATCAGTAGACTTTTCAAGACTTACCCTATTCCCCATCCTATTTCTAATTTTGAAGAGAGCAGAGAATTTAGAAAGCTGATTCGGTGTTGTCATCAAAGAAAGATTATGGAAGTTTTTGTTAATTTAAAAATAAATGTTGGCTTCAGACAAACTGGAAAGTAAATGCAGTTGTTCGTATAACTTCACCAGAGTTCTTGCATGCGGGCTGGGCATTTGGTTTAGGTTGCATCAGGGTGTCGGATGCTTAAGTTTGACTGTAGAAAACCGTGGTGGGGCTTTTTGTCATGTTTTCTAATCTATTGTGTCATCTCTTTCTAAGCCAACACATGACGCAGCGTTCTTCAATGAATTCTTGGGATATCTGTTAATAACTATTAAATTCACCTGTTATCATTCAGAAGCATATGATAGAAAGCAAGCAGTAAGCCCCAGGGTCTAGCATATGTACGGGGAGTGAGGAGGAGAGGAGGAAGTGGGCTGATGTGCTCTGGGGAAGTAACCAAGTTATTTTACATTTTGGCTGTTGATTGTTTCTTAAATTATATTTATTGTAGATGCGTGACGGGTAACATTTGATTCGCAAGTTACTCAGACTCATGAGTGGTATCTGACTAGAATTACAGGTTGGTGTGGGGAGTTTGGGTGTGTTTCAGGAAACAGCACTTCTGCTTATAGCAGATGGTTAGGCTTGGTTAACTGATATTTATTTCAGCCAAGCGTCCAAAGTGGCTGAGTTTCTTCAGTAGTTCATGAGTTTCTTCAATTTACTTAATATAAGTCTTCTACTGAATGACACCATGCACTTGAATTATGTTCTGTAATGTAACTAAAGTGTGGTCTCACTACAGTAGTGCTCCATTTTCTCGGAGAGACTTATTTAAAAATAATTTTAAAGTTTTCAAATGCATTTGAAGATGTTGCATAATGTTTGATTTTATGCTATGAGAGTGGATTCAAGTGCACTGCAGTGGGTAGGAAATTGAGGATTTTTCTCTTATGTTTCTAGTAAGTATGTTGTGTTTAAAAATTAGTTTTTCTGTCATATTAACTGTATGCATGCCAAAAAGCTCTGCTGAGAGTTCTTTAGCTGTTTGGTTTCTCTCTTCCTGTAAGACAGTTTTTTCTTCCATTGTCCATTTGATTATCCTCCCTGTCATTTTTCTCCCTAATTTTCAGGTGGAATTTTTATTTCATTAGCTCAAGCCCATTTCAGCTTGTTTCACTTGTCATTTCTTGTATAAGCATTCCTGTTTTCCTCTTTATGGTACATTGCCTTTAAAGTATTTATAGTTATCACTTTTACTCTTCAATTTCTGTTTTTAAAAATTTTAATATAGTTTTAAAATCCTTATTTCTTTTAAATATTACTACAAATATTCTCAGGGGTTTTTTTTAAATTTCATATGGCTTCTAAGAAAATAGTTGACTTGTGATAAAACTGTAAAGCAGGAGGTTGGGTGCAGGGTGGTGTTGGTCCACTTTTGAAAAATTATTAGATAATTAGGTGCACAGATTATTCACTGTTGATCTACTTTTTTCACCATTAGACTTAAAATGTACACCTGGAAAACATGTTATTGGAAGTAATTTCAGTGCCTCAGGTTGTTTAGTATGTGAAAATTATGCCAAATAGTATAAAATTACAGAATGCTTATTTTCTATTTCGTTACCAGTCAGTCCTTAAAATCTCCTATCTTAAAACTTTGGCAGTTAAATATCATTACTTAATTTCTCTATCCTCAAAACCACAATGTAATCTTGTAGTTAGGAGATGGCTGCCACCAGCAATACCCTTCAGCACTGGATTCTCCAATGGCTGCAGCTTTCAGAGGGGATTAGTGTTGTGAAGCACCTGTTTAGAGCTTCACTCCAGGACTGACAAAACATGTGCTTCTTGTTCCTTTCAGGCTCTTCTAAGCTGTAGAGTTTTTGGGTAGTGGCTTTGTAAATTTTTTTTTTCCTGTTGCTGTGTAGTTAATCTGATAATGGCTCATTTGGTTCTAACAGCCCCCCCCCCCCTTAAATGGAAGAATATATTGCTCATTTGAATGAAAATTTAGCCAAGATATTTCTTTATGTAGAAAATGAAAATTTTGAATGTTGTGTACCAATCTACTTTAATGAATTCTAACATCTTCCTCCTGCCTCCCCCCTCCTATATCACGATTAAGACCAGTTTCATACACAAGCTGTCATAGGTGAAATAACTTTTTTGTCTTAATTGCAGTTATGGCTAGATCCAGACTGCGGATCAGCATAGAAGCAATATTAGTGCTGTTGCTTTATTGAAAAAATAAAGATTGAATGTTCGCTACTAACCAGGACTGGTTTGCTGGAAATAAAACCACTGGAGTACCTAATGTTGTGGTTTAACCCCGTCCAGCAACTGAGTAGCACGCAGCCGCTCACTCACTCCCCCACACACCAGTGGGATGGGGGAGAAAATCGGGAAGAGAAGTAAATTCATGGGTTGAAATGAGAACGGTTTAATAAAACGGAAAAGAAGAAACTAATAATGATAACACTAATAAAATGACAACAGTAATAATGAAAGGATTGGAATGTACAAATGATGTGCAGTGCAATTG
>JAVJGG010000008.1:21707645-21719896 GCA_035590195.1 Aviceda cuculoides | reverse complement strand
TGTCCCCCTAGCAACCCGTATGGGGAAAAATTCCTTTAACAGAAAAAAGCCAGAAGAGTTTCTGAAACTCCAACAACATCTGAGGAGGTCTCTCAGGCAAACCTTTTACTATTTTTTTTTTTCATTCTCCAGTGGCAGTATATGCACTCCTCATGGAAGTAGAGTGCTCTGGCTGGAAGAGGACACATCAGTCTGCACTTTTATGCTCATCCGAGCTTTTTGATAGTGTTCACAAGGCTCTCCCCGGATGTCTAAAGGGGTCACTTGTCCCCAGTAGTAGCAGTGGAGGCACTGAGAGGTCCCTCCGCAGTGGGAACATAGAGAGGTCCCTTTGGCAGAGCTGTGTTGACGTTCAAAGATGGGCTAGAAGTCAGGGGAGGTCCTCCCACGTGGGACACACCTACACTACAGCCCTCTGCAGTAGGAGCTCATGTAACAAATTACCTACTGTAGGCTTACCATTTGGCGGCTAATGTGGCCTAACACCTCTGTGTAATGCTAAAGACATTTAGGTACTGTTACAGGTAGTTCTTGCCTCCCATATTACCTATGCTTGTTCCTAGACAGGGCTAAAAAGCAAGCTGAGGACACTCTTACCCAGTTCGTAGTGCTCAGCCTGTCCTTCAGGATGTCTGTTGGCTAGAAGGCAAATGTGGTTTAGCTCTCACCATTCTCCACCTCTCAGGAAGAGATGAAGATGCCCCCATTCACTTGCCATTCAGGCTCAGGTGTCCTGTTTTGAGGGTAAGAATCTAATTGGTTTTCTCCAGTGAACATGTTGATGAAGCCAGCATTTGCCTAATTCCATGAGCAGCTTATCGGATAGAGATGTGTGAGGAAGTGACAAACATGTGCAGAGCCTACTCTGTAAGCACTAAAACCCCATCAAAACTGACGGAAGTCAACCATTAATTTTAGTGCTGATGGGAAGAGGTAGTGCTGGTGTACAGCTGGATGCTGCGTGGTAAAGCTGCAACGACATGCTGTAATTTAGGCAGTCTGAATCTTCCTGTGTTAAGATCATTGTTCCCCTTTACTCCTCTGTGTAAAGTAATTGTCGGTTACATAGCAGGATTACTTGGGGGTATATGAGTTTAAGGATTTTACGATGTCTCTGATTGACATATCCTTTCATCCTTATTTGGTGTAATGACCGCTGACATGAAAACTACTACTTGAGATAAGCTGTCTCCCACTGAAATCAAAGGGAATTTTTAATACAGGGGCCTTTGCAGAATAAAGACACCTTCAAGAAAAAGAATGCAAGTTCACAAAATTTTACAAATTCCTCTCTAGACAGAACTGCCAACTATTTACTTTTGGCAAAATACCAGCTTCACAACCTCAGGATCTGATCAGCTGCTGCCTATCACACAAAAAAATGAAGTGGCAAATGCAAGAGAAGGGCAATGAATTCAGAATAGCTCCTCTGTGCCCATGGCCTATTGTCATGTTTATTCTAGCATAATCACAATGCCATAAACATTCAAAATACAAAAACACTGTCGCAAATGGCAGCTTTAGGTATTCAATAGATTCAGCAGCAACCAGTCCATAGTAAAGCCAGCCAGACTGTTGGAAACTAGCCAGAAAATAATATTTTGGTAGCTGCATATCATGAAAAATGCAATTTCATTCTCATTTCTGCTTGTTTTCATTTTTTAATGCTTCTTCTGGTTGGCAGTTGGTTGATTTATTGGTTCAAATACCCAAAAGCATCAATGGGTTTTAAACAGAATTCTGTAATTTTGGAAATGTACAGACTGAGACCTCATTAAATCAGTAGTATCCCTTTTGAAATCATCCATGTCTACTCCCAATGCTAATGTAGTTGAATTAGTAATTATGCAATTGTTCAGGACAAAGAATTACAGAGTCTGTGACTGCAAGCTTATTATAAATAGTAATCATGCATTTGATATTCTAGAAATGCAGAGAAACTCAGTTTCTTTGTAGTTCCCATACAAGAACCAATATTAACTCAATGCATATTTGTGTAGAATTATTACTTGCAAGTTTATTGAGATTAACTTTTAGTATGGTAATTGAACCATACATAGTAGGGAATCCAAAGAAAATGCAATATTAGCAATATACTTCCCTGCAGTTACATGTTTTACAAAGAAAAAAAAAACATCTAAAAATCTTGAACGTCTCTTTCCCTCATCCTTCCACAAAGTTTGTTTGCTTTCTTTTTTAACCAGAGGGTGCACAGGTTAGCTTCAATCTCTCTATCACTGCTCTTCTGCTTATAGGTTTTCAGTGTTAGTGATAGGTAATCTGACATGGTAAAGTATCCAGAGATTTTGCAGCTGTCAGCTGCAAAGTTTGGAATTGGTTCTGCACGATGATTCTCCATAAAGCAGAGAACTAGTGTGTCTAAACTTGGGAATAAAAGGTTGCTATCTGGAGATCTTCAAACACAGCTGTTTGCACATTAGGGAACTTGAGGTTATTTTAAAAGATTGCTCGACTATGCACCTAAAACTAAGGAGCCAGAGACCTACCTAAAATTGTATTTCCATCAAATCCATACAGCCAGAGTCTCCTCATGTTTCAAATCATTTTCAGAATGAGGTTTAGACTCACTACGAGGCACAAGTGCTCACGATTTCATTCAGTGTTTTTCCTAAAGAAGGAAACAAATGGTGTGTTGCCGAATCAGTCAGCATCAGTAAGTAGAGAGTTCTGGCTGAATGAATAGACCATTGTAAATTTTGCTTTCATAACACAGTACAGGGGTTTTTGTGTGAATAAAATAATTGTCGTTATATGGCTGCCTCTCTTTCTTTTTTTTTTTCTCTTGGGAGCTTAACACCACATGGTGGACAGTAATTATGCATGATCTTTATCAATAATGTAAAAGAACTTCCTATTGAAGATAGCTTAAGTGTCCTAGGAGTACAAGATCATGCAGTAAAAGCACAGGCCTATGCCATTCCCTGTGGTAAATAATACTCCTGCAAAAAATTCTAAAAAGTACAAACACTGTAAACAGAATTCAAACTTTTGCCTCCCAAAAGAAAACAAACTATAAACTTGCATTATAAAAAATATGAAGTAATATATTTAAACCTGGAGAATACTCTTTAAAGAATCTCTTTACCCAGTACTAAGAAGGATATAATGCTTGCTACGTAATGATTAAATAGTGACTTGCAATAGAAAAAAGTAAATAATAACTTTTTCTACTAATGTGATATTGGATTTTTGGTTTTATGTGACTGAAGTTCTTTAATCTCACATTGAATTAATTTAAATATCAGATGAAAACACAAATATCTTCACAACTCAGAGCTTTCTGTAGAAAGTTGCACATGAAAAGAAATCCACTGATCACTTTATGGCACTAAGCCTGTCTCTTTATCAGCTGTGCCCTTTTGGGGGTAAGTGGGTAGAAGTGTCCGAATTTTTTATCAGGAGTTAATCCTTTGTGTACTCCCTTTTTTTTTCTTTGAAAATTGGTAAGAGATAATTTCTTATTCATTTGGGCATATGGATTATTTGCAAGCTATCTGTAGCTGATGATTTTATAAGCATTTTATATAAAGAATTCACTAGTCAAACTCAGTGCTCAGTTACTGAAGTTGTGTGGAATTGTTTCTGGTCCCTATATACATGTGACAGGCAGAAGAGCAATGTCTCAAAAAAATTTAGCATTTCTTAGAAGGAATGTGAATACCAAACGGAAGAAATTCAGCAGAAGAATGGTACAGCCTTGCCGTAATTCTGGATACCCCTTTTTGACAAGAAACTAGTGTGTGTACACAAACCTATACAGATAGGAGTTATGGAGATATGAAGACTTAGAACACATTTTTAAGGGCTTTCATAATAATTTTCCTCATCAAACTCAAACTTACTCTTTTCATTGCTGCCATAGTTTCCTTCTTCCCTAACACATACAGCTTTCTGCTATCCCCTCCCTTTCCTGTCTTCCTGCTACGCGCTCTCCTCTTCTCTCCATTGTGAAGCAACGAGGTCAAGAGCCTTCTTTTCTATTAATACCCGTATGACAAGATGTCAAAAATGTCTGCATAACTGCAGGACCACATGGATCCCATTTTCAATTCCCTACCTGAAAACAAACAGAAAAAAATACCTCTCTATACCCTAGGAAGGAAGTAGTACAGGTAAATATACCATAGCAACAGATTCAGCTCAATGTTAAAATCTTTGAGGAGTACAGGTGGGTTCTCAATCGATGCAAGAAAAAGCAAGTTGTAGGAGGGAGCCCTAGGAAACGGCTGCTGGAAATAGTGTCCATCTGGGATTCCCTAAAAAGTAACTAAGGAACTTAAAAGAACTGTCCAATTTGGATAGGCGTTAGGAACTCTCAACTGTCTCAAGTTCCGTCTATCATTCTACGGCACTGCAGCACTTACCTCTCCAGAAAACATCCAAGACAATAAAGTAGGAGGGAAGGGAAGAAAGGGAAGAATCATTCTATGGAATATTGCAGTGAGTGAAAAGAAAGAAGATGAGTTTCCTTTGAACAAATACACATTTAAATGCTGGTGAAACATTGGCTTTTTGAAATAATGAAGAAAATTCCCATTGACTTTGATATGACTAAAGGTTACCAAAACCAGTTCCCAGCTTTACCAACAATAAAAGTTTGAGCACCTCAGAGGCACACATTCTAGTTGAGCATCTCTAGGAAACAAAGATGGAAGCTGACTGTGAAACATGAAAAAAACACTCTTTAGTGTACAAGATTTCTGACTCATCTTCTTTTAAACCAGCTGCTCTAAATATTATATGCTGAGTGCCAAGTCTCTGCCTCTCCCATCTGAGGCTTAATATACCTTTACCTGAGAAATGAAGAATGTAGGTTCACTTATGATAGCTACAGTAAGCAAACCCTAAGTACTACATTATGCATTTATTGTACAGCTGATTTGAAGTCCAGATCTCATCCTGATTTCACTTGTGAATAAAGGCAAAACGACCTTTAAAAGGCATTGGGGCATTCAGTTACATGAAGAAATGTTACTTCAGCTTTCCTTTAAATTTGAACCATGTGTAAGGAGATAGTAAACACATAAAAAGACACATTCTTAAAACTCAGATCACTAATAAATATTGTTATAGGTATATATTTAGACAAGAAAAGAAACAGTTATAATTCCCGTACAGTACTTACCCATTTTAACATTATCACATGGTTGTACAAACAGGATTATAACAAGCAAAAGAAAGCACTTTATTTAATGAATAAATAATCAAAAGCATTGGTGAGGGTAGTCTTAAGATTATGCTGCTTTATACAGTTTAAAGTACATCAAACAACAAAATCCATAGTCCCAAAATTCCATTAAATAATACTGAGTAATTATGTGATTTATAATATTTAAGTATATATATATAATCTCTATATATATATGTGTATATAATCATATCATTATGAGTAATTAAGTTATCTATTTACATGCCATGCAATATTAGAATGTGTTGCAATACCTAGGCACAACAGGTGGATTTAAGAATGGCTGTGGTAAAAACAAACAAACAAACAAACTTATTTTTGAAAATGAGGGATATTACTTTCTTTCAGTTCTTTCTATATCATAATATACAGTGAGAATCTGAGATCCTTTCTGGTAGTTAAAGACATACTTTTACTATTGCACAATTAGGTAGCAGTATAAACTTAAAGCTGTAGTTAGAGCCATGAGATGCTGCAGTTAGAGAAAGCATTCTTGCTTCAAAACTTAGCATATGACATGCACGTCTGTGACATTCGTCTCACTGTGGCCCCAGTCCTGTAAAATGCTGAGCTTCTCCTACAAGAGGATGCTTACTACTGTGTTCTAAAGAAATTAAGTGCACTCAGTGTCTCAAAAGAGCTGCACAGTATTTGGCACGATGAGGATACATATCAGCACATCAGTTCTACTGTCCAGTGAAGCGCTATGTCAAACAAAAAAAAAAAAAAAAAAAAAAAAAAAAAAAAAGAGGGCTTCTAATTCTGCATTTATTAGCATTAATTTCAAGTTATAAATAAACTACATAGTGTTTTAAAAACCTAGAAATTACAAATTTGCTTCTTCTCAAGCATTTACTAGTCCATTACATACTAAAGGACTTGTTATTTCTGTTACTACTTATGGGACAGGTCTTGATATTTTGCTTCGTAAGAGGTTCAATAAATCTTGAAGGATCAGAATCTGGCCCTTTATGTTATGATCCTACTATGTTCAACTGGTTGAAAACAAGGTATAGGGTGAGCTCTCACAAGAAAAGCAGTTTCTAATATAAGCAGCTCTATTATATAACATATTACATTTCAGAGAAGCCAAACTAGAAAAAATCAGTCTCCTTAAGTAATGTGTGAAAAAGTGTATCTCACAATTTTACGAGGAAGAATCTACCAATGGGAGTTCTGGAACAAGAAGAAAAGTCAAAGGTGTTTTTGAATTATGGGGTAATTATATTTGATGGATGTGTCTACTAAGGTGATCAGGAGTGAAAGTTAATAAAACTAATATTAATTGAGGTAGAACTTAACTGTCCATGATATACTGAGCTGATTCACACCTCTGGGTCATACTGTATCATGTTTTATGTATACTAAAATGCCTTGCTGTGCTCTAGAACTGGTTTCCAGTTTGAAGTTTTTCATCAAAGCAGCAAGGACTGCGAGCGTATAAAATAAATAAAGTCAAGACTTTGGAACATAGTTCTGCTGAAGAAGTGTATTAAACAGGAAAGAACTAATCCTTCAGAGATAATGCCATGAGTACTCAGTTGCTTTTGCTGTCTGAATTAGCACATGTAATCACACGGGCTGTAGAGAACTCCTACTGCTTATTTTACTTTACAGCAAGGATACACGCCATAAGAAAGTGTTATCAGCTGAATCAGGTAAATATTTTGTCGTCACGGGAAATCAGTCATCACAGTCTACTTGTTCTTCTGTCTGAACCAGATATGACACCACTGCTGTGGTGGCACCACCTACATGCCAGTAGGAATACCTTTGTGGCTTATTTTGAGGTATCAGACACTACTGCCTAAGGCTATTTGACCCTACCCCTATGCCTTTTGTCATGCCATGAGTTCCATGGATCCCCTGACACCACCTACTGCCATGTCCCATGATTCTCACTCTGTCCTTCTCTTTCATTAAAGCTACTAGTGCCTCCCTTTGTTCAAAACATTCCTAGAGTAAACTTCAGATTGATGTTGCGATCCTCTTTTCCCTATCTTTTTTTTTCTCATGTCAGCTACATCAGTCTTTATCACTCCTGTTCTTTCCTCTCACACAGATACACATCTCCTGCTTTTATGCTATTTACGTATCCAAAGCTTCCTGAGTTCCTCCATTAGTCTACTCCATGCACAAGTCCTTAAGATTCTTTCTGATCATGATTCCTATCAATAACTTGCTAAAAGGTAATAATCATATTAAGCAAGTAATGTGAATATTATTTTCTTCCTATCTAGTTGTTAAAATTGATGTATATTTCTGCATCCTCCTTAATTCTGCTCCTCATATTTCTTTGTCTGCCTGCAGACAGCTGCTTGGGAAGGAGGTTCTGGCTGCTCCATCTTTAGTCAGAGTTGGCACAGCACAGGATTAAGTAGGACTAAATAACTCTATCTACGCATGCTTTCCATTTTCTGTTTGGACAAAGGGCTTTGGTCAGTGACAGTGAAAATAAAGGACTACTGAAGAAACCTTTGGTTTAGCTTTTTAGCAGTCCTTCAAAAGTGTGCATTAAGAAATAAATAAATAAAGGACAGCCAATCTCCCCAGCTGAAGAACGAAAGCTAGACCTGTCATCAGAGGCATCCATATCATGCCAGGTTATCGATTTTAAGTAATATTTAGCGTCAAAGTTAGTAAACGTGAATAGTCACCAATATTCAGCTGCCTTTGCATTCTGTGCAGTGGGATTTGGGGGATTTTTTTTTTGTTTTTTGTTTTTTGTTTTTGTTTTTGTTTTTTAAAGCTCCTCATCTGACATATCACTAAATTCCTGTCAGGATTTAACCTTTCTTTCCTTTCCTTTCCTTTTTTTTCTTTTTTCTTTTTTTTTCTTTTCTTTACTTTTTTCTTTTCTTTTATTTTTCTCTTTTTTTTTCCTTAGTTTGTGAGTTTTAGACAGCAGTACAAGTATTACTGATTAAGCAAACCAAATGAATGTGAATGAATGGGCACTTACTGAATATATGTTTAGGGCCAAGTCCAGATTCCATGGAAACATTCCTTTGGGGAAACATTCCTTTGGTTTAAATGGGATTAAGATACAGTTCTCAGTGCTGCAGATATTTCTTTCCTTCTTTCCTTCCTTCTTTCTTTCTCTTTTTCTCGCTTTCTTTTCTTTCTTTACTTTCTTTCTCTCCTGTCTTTTTTTTAATAACTATTTCAAAGTTGGGTGAGGCCTTAAGAATCTAAAATTAGACAGAATTTGAGAAAATGATATGAGAAAATTTTCACCTGCTAAAAATTTAAATCATATTTGTTTGTGCTCCTCCTGCACAGGTTGATGGCAGCACAAAGTATTGAAGGTTGGAACATAATATAGTTCTCTTTCTGTAGCAACAGTCACATCATTTACAAGATAGAAAGTTTTGAAATTTATTCTGTTTAAAAAGGCACTTATAATTTAAAATAGTTGCTGCTATTTGGGTTTTCAAATAATTATCGTATTTCTGGTTTTACTATAGAACTCCGGGCACCTCCGCTTTAAAACTCAGCATGTTCCAAAATAGGTTACTTTTATCGATATGGTTTTTTTCAAGGTTGTTCGGCTTCTTTTTAGTTTTTTCTTTTCTCTTTTCTTTACTGTGCTGCAACAAAAGTGATTATATAACCACACAAATTTTCCTTGTGAGAAAGTATTTTCTGTATTTTGATATGACTTCATTCTACTCTCAAAAGACTGAGACGTGGTAAGTGCTGACTTTTCTATATGCTACCACTGTACTGTTACAAAGACTCATGCAAGGATGCTTATTACATGTGCTTAAGTATGCCTAACAAATCTGGGCTAGATTCTGTCACCTTTGTGCTGGGTAAGTAACACTTTACCCAATTCAAATAACTCATTTTGAATAAATTCGTACTTACCATAGGAATGACAGAATATGGCCCTCAGCATTTATCATTTGTTGTATACTCCATTTTTATATATATCTATATGAACCAAATGGACCATGATATGCTTAGAAAAATAACTGGAAATTCAGAATGAAACAAAGAAACGAGCCAACCAACAACAACAGAAAGAAAGAGAAATTAACAGGAATAAAGTCCCTTAGGCATCTGCCCAAGAACTAACACAACACAATCAGGAATTCAGAACATTTATTGCAAGAGCTGAATAACTAAATAACGTTGAACTGGCAAAGCAGTAACAAGGATAACTGGTTAGATATTTATTCTGTCAAAGTCATCAAACACCCCTCACAAACTGACATAAGTACTGCAATAAGCAATGCACCCCTAACCCATTTTTATGCCTTTTATATTGTGGAGGAAAAAAAAAAAAGTAAAAAAAAGTTAACTGCTATATACAAAAGAACAAAAAAGGAAAAAAAAGTTTGTGGTTTTGGTAAGAATAAAATCACCTTCAGATTAGCTAAGTTTGTTGCTTTAAGACTGATGTTTCACTGTGGCATAAGTAACTTTTGCTTTTTTCTGTAAGGACTTTTTTTTTTTCTTTTTTTTTTTTTTGCATGCTATTTATTTGTGTAAATCATCTGTCATGCCTTAACAAAAACCATCTAAAAATGTCTGGATTTGGATTTGCTTTGCGTGCAACTTAGATCTTATTAACATTAGGAGTCACTCTGCTGGTTTGACTGAGGTGACATGATACTGGTACCTGCCAGGCATTGACCAACTATGATAACAAACAGTTAAACAGCAATAATTAGAGATTTAACCCTTTAGTTCCCCCAACTAGCCTACCAGGAGAATGTTCTGTTACATCATGAAGGCACAACACATTAAATATTCTGTGGCTATGGTCTAAAAACACTTGTGTTACTACAACATTAACGCAGATGAAGATCAACACAAATGCTGCTGTTTCAGCAATACAAACTGTCTTAGGTATAGACACACACCTGCCCGATTGGAAAAACATGATTATCGTATTTTGCTTCTGTAGAATTTCCTCTGTATATTCCAGCTGAGATCAATGTCAGCTACTGCTCACTAAATGACAGACTGCAGCTAATTTGATCAAGGATTCCAAACAAACAGCTTTCCCTCTCACCCACCACCACAAATTTAAATATTCTTATTTTGTTTTGCAGTTTCCTTGTTTTATGAAACATAATGGAAGATTAAAAAAAAAAGCAAAATTTTTAAGCCCTTACACAAGTCCTTTCATCTCTTAATATTAAAAAAGAAAAAGAAAGAAGAAATTCTACCTGAATGCTGGCATCATTTGCTACTACATAGAAAGAAAAATCTTTTTTTTTTTTTTTTCCTTTCTATAACCAACCTTTCCTCCCACCCTATCACTCCCTTTTTCACTTTTAACAAGTGTTTTGAGTTCCTTGGAACATTGTGTGTCAGACAGACTACTAACACAGAAACACCATCACTGAAAATAAAAGCAAAGCAACAGGAAGCAAATGAAAGAAAATAAAAAGCAACTGTGAAACACAGAAATATGCTACAGTATCTTTTCAAGTGAACGTTATAAGTACACAAAAATTGTAAGTAATAATTGTTTCTATTTACAAGTATTTGAACACTGATCGACTTGTGTCCACTAACATTGTTAATAGCACAATAGGTTTAATGTTTACAGTTTCAGTTGTTTTGTTTGCAATATGATCTCAAGTATAACAGTCCCAGCATAGATCAATGACAACAAAAGCACGATTTTCTAACTGGATATGCTTTTCAACCATTGCAATCCACTGAACTTTCTCGCTCTCTCGCTCTCCAAATGCATCTTCTGTTGTTCATAGCAGCAGTCCAGGGTCAAAAAACAAACAAAAAAAGGATATTTGCCAACTGGAGAGATCTCTGCAGATTGTAATCATGTCTATTTAACAAAACCACACAACTAGTAGAAACACTCTTTCATGTTGCAGGACATCATACCTTCCACGGTGCTAACATAAAGATATGCATATCTCTGCTATGTGAAGCATAGTTCTAGAGGTCTACCCAGTACATAAAGCTCTGACACACACACAGTATTAGCAAGTCTAAGTAGGCTAAAGTCATTGGTCCAAAGTAAACATTTCTTATAGCTGGTGCTCCTTTGGACTCTCAACAGCTCCTGAGGCCTGTTTATAAGACTTCAAGTTGGCCAGAGGAATGTCAGTCATGTGGTTGCCAGTGTTGAAATGGCCCTCACTGGAACCGTACTGCTTTCGGTCACTGAACTGGTTTCTGTTGCTATCTTCTTTCCAGGTCCTGGTCAATGTGTGTCCATTAACTAGTTTGTCCTTCTTAACCCACTCTTTCTGAGGTGCAAAGGTGGAGAGAGGAGACTTTGGCTGTTGGTATGGGCCCAAGCTGGGAGGCATCCAACAGTTGTCTGAGTGACCCAAAACCAGGCATTCTTGAGTACACATCTCTGTAGCTTCAGCTAATCCACGTGGCCCAAGAGGCCCATCTGGAGAAGAAAAACAAACAGAAAGAAGAAAGAGGGAGGAAGAAAAAAACCAAACATAATATTAGATTGTGACATTTGGCATCAAATTTATACAGATACCTCATGAGAAAATTATCAATAATTCTGCAACAAAATATTGTGCTGGTAAATCCCAGATACATTTTCATTCTGTTAGAGAGTAATGCTTTGTATATATACTCCCTACATATGCTACATACATAGTTTCCAAAAGTGGAAATACAGTTCAGTTAGACCTAAGTTATCAGTTGCAGATCCTACTATGAATAAACTTAACTCCCTTTTTCAGTCATATTAAGAAAAAAGAGCTAGGTAGGCGACAATGTCAGAGGACGTAAACGCACACTTGCAGATTCTGAGTGAGAATTAATGCTGCTTGTAAAGACCTACAGTGTGGATGTATTTTCTTCTGCTTTCAACTCGCTTTACTGCTGCAGAGCTTTGTTGAATGTCGTGGTTTAACGCCAGCCAGCAGCTAAGCACCGCGCAGCCGCTCACTCACTTCCCTCCACCCAGTGGGATGGGGGAGAAAATTGGGAAAAGAAGTAAAACTCGTGGGTTGAGATAAGAATGATTTAATAGAACAGAAAAGAAGAAACTAATAATGATAATGATAACACTAATAAAATGACAACAGTA
>JAVJGG010000008.1:21695358-21707545 GCA_035590195.1 Aviceda cuculoides | reverse complement strand
TTATCAACATTCTTCGCATACGGAACTCAAAACACAGCACCGTACCAGCTACTAGGAAGACAAGTAACTCTATCCCAGCTGAAACCAGGACAGTGAACTACCACCCTACTGCAAACTGAGAAACATCCATACTATCCAAAAATTGCCTTGCCCAAAAGAATGCTCTGTATGCAGGATTATTCTAATGTCTACTATTTTACAAACTTGGGTTGGTGCATAGTTCTAGACATCCACCCAGTGGATAAAACTCTGATGCACAATCCCAACAAGTAAGAGAGAAGTTAAACTTTGCTGGATTTAATATGAAAACATGAAAGACTTCAAACCATTGCAACAGGAAAAAGAATAAAAATCTGTAATTCTTCCGACCATTAAGCACATCTCAGATAGCTGCTATGCAACCATAAAATTAAAGGGGTAAATAAAAAAAGAAGGCTTATGTAAACCTTGCGCCTGATAAAGAACTGTTCTCATAATTCTTCATAAGTCTGGAATATGAGACCACAGGAGATAGAAATGAAGCCTGCTGAAGTACTACGCATATTAAATACCCACATCATTTTTCACACACTACTGAGGACACAGCTGGCCAGCTGCAGGCATCTTGCAATCAAGCAGACAGGTCACCCATGTCTTCAGCAGCACTGAAATCCTCTCAGTCTTAGGGCATTTCTAAATGGCTGAATTTGCTCGTCTGATCAGACTGGATGTATGAGGAAGGGCAAGCCAGGAAAAAGGCAGGGAAATAATTTTGTGTGTCTTTGTTAGATATTTCTCAATAACTGACATATGCTTTGTCATGATTCTTTGCTAACTATATTGTCATTTTGAGCAAGAATTTTGAGATGCCTTTTCTTGACTTCAGAGTAAATCAACTGGCTAGTGCTGTAGACATTCAAGGAGTTAAGGAGACATATTTCCTTGATTAAACAGCCCAGTGACAGGAAGGAAATTATAGATTGATTTTTGAGAAAGAACATTAGCAGGTACGCATGAATAGTGAAGTTATAAAGCACCTTAAAAAGCACTACTAATCAGAAGAAAAATGTCAGTGATGTATCAGCAAAAAAATGTGTATCTTTATAATAATATAATTGAGACTCAAAATTATCAGTGAGGACACTCTAAAAAAGATTTCTGTGTTACGATGCCAAAGAATATTTCATTCTCTTGTACTCCAAGCCTATATAATAAACTACTCTTAGTAACAGATCTTCTTCTGAATACTAAAATTATCCCAATTAATTTTTATGGAAATTGCTATTCTTTCCCAGTTGTTTGGTTGGTTGGTTGGTTTTGACTGGCACGTAACAATTTATGGTTGTAAATTCCACAGATTATCAATCCACTGCTTTTACACACACATATAGAAAATGGAATCATGTATATTTCTACGTGTTACAATGTAATTAGTTAATCTTATCTCTGAGTAGCTTCTCTTTTTGAATATCTGGAGAATATACAGTATGCTGTTGATGTGACAGAATATAATAAACCATAATAAAAGCTGCTTCTGCATTCCCCATGTAAGAAAGTGTCCTATTGCTGACAACTATAACATGAAATATGTATAGAATCAATGCTACTTCCCATTTAGATCAATACAAGATGAAATAATTGCACCAGAACCATTAGGAAAAAAAGAAAAAGCAACTGTAAAGTAAGAGCTCAGCAGAGATTTCAGTGAGAACCAAGAACCTTGATTCTAAAATGAGAGCTGTGACAATTCCCTGAAAGAGAGAAGTTCTTTTTTCTATAAAGCTCTTCTTTGAATCCTCTAGTATGAAGTTATAATCAAACTGAGGCAGGTACTTAGTACCAAAAAAAGCAATAATAAGTAAAGGAAGTATTCACAGTATATTGTTAACATTTCCAAAGGTTAATCTATAGGTTAAAAGTGGATTTATTTATTTTTTTGCTGACAACAGAAATTTAATTTTAATTATTTCTTTCCCATTTTCAGAGGAAAAAAGTACAAAGTGGCAGAACTATTTTCAAGCTGCCTACTCTCACAGTACAATACTATCTTGCTGACCAAGGAGGAAAGGTTTGGCAGGGATTAAAACTTCCAAAACACAAAGAAAACCTTTCGCCACAGAATGACGCATTTCAAGAAATACAGTGCATGCACTCTGTGCTTCCAATCTACAGTGGAATAAAAGGTTAACAGGAGAGTCCTCAGTACTATAGTTCTGAAGGGGAGAAGTAACTTTTTCTGTTTAGTTAAATAAATTTCAAGAGATAACACATTTATTTCTATTTAACATTTAAATGAGTAATAAGCTGGTTTCACTTAGCACTAAATATGTATGTGTGTGGTGTCTGTCACACCTAATCTCCAGTTAAGACCCTTAGATACAGGCATAACGTTTTTGTAAATATTATTGTTAATAATGGTGATAAGCATGATTTAGGGGATTCTATAAATGTCCTACTGTGAGACACAGGAAAAAGATGAAAAACTGATTTGGGAAAAAAGGATCTAGCCTACAAAAAAAAAGAAAAAAGACAGTCTTTCGACAATATGGGGTTTTTTCAGCTTCTGTTTTGTGTAATTATATTCTCAAGTATAGACAGTTTATTCTTTTCTAAGAATCCTTATTATTCACATTGCTATTCAGTAGCATATAGTGAAATGATCATAAGCAGTATGATGGGAGAGAGATCTTCTGGGGTTAGCTTGCACTGAAGAGTTGGCTGCTTTGTATTGAGAAAGCATAATGTTGCCTTAATGGTAATTATCTTTCTCCTCCACCACTGCTGAACAATAGCTTTCACCCAATTTTCTAAAGTTGCTTCATTACCACATACAATGACACCACTTAAAAACCTGTTCCTGCTGCTTTAATTTTATAATTGCATTAATTTGTTTCCTTTCTCTTCATAAAAATGTCACTGAAATTTCTGTATCAAGTTTTTCCACACTGAAGTACTTTATTGATATGGGGGGTTGTTTTGTTTTGTTTTGTTTTGTTTTTCCCAAAGTATTTGTTCTCTGAACAATCCGTAATACATGAGCCTGGTTATCAGTCTTGGCTGCTTGAATATATAATGACACAAATGCTGATAAAACTGTACAAGCCATCTGTCTCTGGAGTTAAATGTTTTGAAAGCAAACACAAAAGTGCATAACAAACACTCCCTTAAATTGTCTTTGTAAATATTTATATCAGATCTTACCCCAAAATGCTTTTTTGTTGTTATTTTATTCTGTTAATAGCTGTCAAGCAGATGCATGACTTGCCTACTCAAAAGCAGACAGGTGTAAGAAGGAAAATAATGTATGTCACTCAAGAGCTGGTCATCATACCCTAATGCTGGAATTTCTGTGTGGTCTTTTATCTCTTTTTATTATACCCAGAAGCTAAACTGCTATTTCATTGATTAACTTACTGCTGCAATTAGCAACTAGTTTCTGGTGTGTTGACCAGCTGCTTTTCAACCTGCCTCTTTAAAATGTTCTTGCTTAAAGCCAGAAAATTAGTTCCTCAAATCTGAAAGAGTCAAGACCACAAGATAAGTTCTACTTGGTGAGACTTTTTGGTCTCAAAAAAATGAATGGGTACTCTTTGCCTGAGGGCAATAACATTAAGTATAGTGGGTTTGAACATGGCCACAGTTGTGTTTCAGACAATCATATTTATTTAACTTTTCATATGGCATCTTAAAAAAAAAAAAAAAAAGAAGAGAAAATAGCAGCAACAACATTTTCAGCTCTATTTAACCTCAAATACAGAAAGCTTTTTTAAGCTTTCATGGGCTACTTTACTAAATGACCTTTTCTGAGACCACATGTTTTTACAGCCTTCCCCACATATATTGGAACTGAAATGACATTATTACATTTCATAGAGGTTTTGCAACTACTGTATATATATGAAATATAAAAACTGGAAAACAGTTTATAATGAAAAAGATTCTTTTGACATTTTTTTGCTCTTAAATATCAGCCAAATAAATGAGAAAGGCTGTTCTTTATTTCTAGTCCGTTAAAAAAAATAATCCAAGACTACAAAGCCACATACATGCTGTGCTGGATGTGTTTTCTTGGTATTATTAATTAACAGCAAGATTCAGTGACTACCAAAAATATATTTTTAGTGGCTTGTTCCATGGTCATTCCACCTGGCACAGTCAGTGCTGATAAAATCACATTCTGTCCCCAGATCACCTTGTTCCAAGGTCCCTGGATTCCTACCGTTGCTGCTGCCGGTTTTGGTGGGCTCAGCACCACCACCTTGTAACCTGCTGCTTCTCCCTCCCCTTCCTGGGGTTGCGGCCTCTGTACTCAGGAACAGATCACAAAACCCCTGCTAGTTCCTATTCCCTGTCTTGTCCCAAGCTTCTTTTTCATCACTGCTGAACTAAATAATACTGTAAGGTTAGCTTATATCTGCATTACTTAGCAGAGATAAGCTGCCAGAATCCTTAATTAGCACAATAACAGGAGGGCCAGGGAACGGTGGGGTAAGGGTGTGTGGGAGGTACTGCCCAGAATACAGACATGCAGCAACTAAAATATTTGCTGCAAAGACAGGAAAAACTGGCAGAATAAGATTTTCTACACAATTCTGTGAAGTGCTCAAGTGATACAGATGCGTTCCACAGAAATGTAGGTGTCTAAGATCCAAACTATAATTACAAAAATCATGCGTGACTTCTTTGACTCCATAGGCAGCTAAATTTTGAAATGCAACATTATTCAACTACTTGAAATTCTGTTTCTACATACAATTGCCTCAGTCTTTTGATGACTGAGATTGCTTCATGTCTAAATCTTTCCAGAGTTAAGAATGTAAGTGTTCCCTTCCCTTCATATCTTGAATATCTAAATGTGTTTGGCATTTTAAGAATACAACTAACACATGCCAATGGATTGTAGCTTTGAACAATATAGCAGTGCAGTAGGCTGATTTTTCCCCCCCTCCAGTTTATCCCCATAGGCTGATTACAGAAAGGGCACCTGCCTTTTGTTTTAAACACTGTGCAAAGGCCACTTGTGGTTGGAACATTTCTGGAATGCTCAGCTCCAGTTCCCCTTTCTTCCTGATAGATTCTGGACCCTGTCTCCTATAGATGTACAAGAATCAATCTCGATCTTGGTAACAATAGCTCTTCTGAGAAATGTGAAACAGTTCTGTAATCCTGCAGAGAAGGGGACTTCTTACACAGCTAGGGAATGCTGAAATTACTAATCTACTGTAGAAAAGGTAGCTGTTAACACCATGATCATTCATAGAAAGTATTTGTATTTCTTGTCTCGAGTTTCTTTCACCTATAGCTGCTCCACTACAAAATCTACAGTGAAAGGGATTGTTACTTATGTTGTTACATTTTATTTCTTATTTTCTGGTATCCTTCCTAGAAATTTAATAACATTATGATTTACAGGTTATACCTCCATCAGTAATGGCTCTGTTGTCAGTAAGTTATTTTTATCTAGCCTAACTTTATGTGCCTATTTCCAATTATTTTTTCTGCATTTACATACATGTATATAAACCTCTATGCACTTCCATGAGTGCACATTCAGGAAGTAGTCATGTACCATAGAGCCAACCCTTGGAAGCACTGGCAGCCTAGACAAAATTTTACTTCCCTGCATTTTCCAAGGCAAGGTATCTTCCAAGAGTTGACACTTTCCAAGAAATGGAATTCATTTTGCAATGCTTTTGAGAAAAAAGCCTTTGGTTTCCTAGACCTGCTTACCTACATATTCCTTAGAATGAATTTTGTGGCCTGTTTCTGCAGATGGGAACAAATAGGCTACTTTTTATCTACTGTCCAGCTAGATGCAGAGCCAGTGCCACAAGACTAAGTTTGCATGTTGCTATGCCTAAGCAAATACACTTAGAGAAAGCATATAAGGAATTTCAGCAGAGTTTAGTAGTTTATAGTTGTTAATAATCCCATGAAGTCTTCCAAACCAGCTTGTTTGGAAATGGAAAGTTCAGTCTATAGGCAGGCCACATTTAACATCTCTCTGCCCCTGCCGTCTAAACATACCCTTGAAATTAGTTCAGCTATATGTTATTACATTTCTGGTTTAGTTCTGGGTTTTTTTATAATATAAATTATTTAATAGTGAATTTATTTGGGACTTAACTCTTAGCAACATCTCAGAGTAAAAAATACATTTTCATAGCCTAGGGGTAGTTCTTCTTGGTTGCTTGAAAAGCCGCAGAGATTTAACCAAATTCTAGCCCTCAGTTGTCCACAGAAGACAGCAAGCAGCCCACTTCCAAATCTCTACTGAATACACCTTATGTCTCTGCTGAACTTGTGAGATACTAGGGGTCAAGTTTGTTTACTGCTGCCTAGGCTTTGTGAACAGATAGATGAATTGCCTAATGTTAGACTTGTGACCATTCTGCAGGCAAGTTACAACGCTCTGAAATCACCCGGGCATGGTCCGTCCTATCAAGGTGGGAAGAAGCCAGAGGAGGCCTTCCAAAGCAGTCATGGCCTGGAGCGGTGCAGAGTTCCCACCGAACAGCTCACACCTGGGTGATGCATAAAAATCCAGCTCTGTTACTTATCAGGGATTGCACATTGCCTATGTTCAGATCTCTATGCCACCCTTTGTTTTGTTTTGTTTTGTTTTTCCCAGTCTTTAACTGGGTGAAACTTTATACCTGGTAGCTAAAAAAGTAGGTTCACTAGATAATCCAGTGGTTCTTTCTGGTCTTAAAAATCCGTGTATCAGCAAATACTAACATAGAACTGTGTTCTGTATAAACTTGCACTGACAAATGTAGCCAACTGTAATGTACCCTTCAGAAACACAGAAGGTACAGAATAATATCTGGGATTGTTATTCTGGTTTAATGAATTCTGCCATTAAAAACAAACAAACAAATAAACAAACAAACAAAACCCCACAAACGACTGCAATTTGTATTCTCAGCTTAAGTGTCACATTGTGGATGCAGACAGTCACCTTCCAGGGAGAGCAGGAGAAAAGTGCAAACAGGATTTGGCAAAAACCCCTTTTGTTAACAAATAAATAAAGATTAAATGTTTTACACATCTCTCATACAGATTTCATTCTTTGGTCACAGACGAAAAGTCAACATTTGCAAATGGAGATAGTCCAAATACAGTAATACATGGACAGCCAGAACAGCAGATTCTCTCCCTGAAAGGATATTGTTATTTAGACAGACTTTATGGTACACAAAGAGCAGACAGCATATCTTTATAAATTTGCACCCATCTTCAGTATGGCATGGAACTCATCCATCTTCTCATCTGCTGATGCTACTCCTATGAAGAATGCTATCTCATCTAATCTTATTTCCTCAGAATTAGCATTTTTTTTCCTGCCATACATTCAATTTTAGCAGGACTATCTAACAAATCAAAACGCCACAGAGGATTCAAATGAACCTTCCAAATTTGATTGGATCACTTAATGAGACCAAAGCACAGTCAGTGTTCAAGTATTTGGAATAATACTCATTTTCAGCATTGATCTTTTTTCGTTATGTAGCTCTTCATTTTGCTGCCTAAAAAAGTCTTTATTCCCAAAAGGTGATGATGGATGATGATAACGAAATATTTATAAAGCATCCCATGGTCACAATCATTTACTATCTTTTTCTCTCACACCTAAATATTTATGGTACTTGATCAAAATATTTTGTTGAATTGATTTACAGGCAACCTGCTGAGACAGCACCACTTTTGACGTGGTCATATTTTCTGATCTATTAATATGCCCCAAACATGAACCTGCTGTCCGTCAAAAACAACTTAAGTCTCAATTTGGAAGATTCTGTCAACTGTTTATCATAAAGTCGAATTTTGGTGAGTAACTTCTACAGATTGTGTGTGAGAAAAGGTAGGATTCAGCGTGAAAAAAGGTATTATTCAAAATGAAAAAAAAATGGCAGAATGCTGTTCTGAGCTGAACTGAGCTGAACAATATTTATTTCAACACTGTACAGTTTTGTAAACTTTTTATGCAGCTGCTATATGCCTCACTATTAATTCACGTACAGCAGAAAAAATAAAATCAGTCAACTTGAATTTCATCTGATTTTTATGATTTTTAAAAGAAGCCTAAATTAAAGTGCTGTTTTTCCCGATAGCAGTAAACAGTATAGCAGTTACAGTAAACGCCTGATCTTCTGACTTGTGATAAGTACAGACCATGCCTTGAGGGCAGGCATGATATCTTGTGATTTTATCGAAGTAAGGTTATTGGCTTTACTAATCCATAACTGAATAAAAGCACAATTGATCATCATATACTTACATATGATGAACAGTGCTATCTGGACAATTTTATATGTATATATATATATGTAGTGATTTATTTATATATATATATACACCTAACATATCTTTTCTATACTTTTACTTTTACAGATATTTTTATATATATATTCTATCTATCCAAGTCCTTTATCTTCATTTAACGAGAATGGAATGACTAGAGTGATGCCCATTGAAGTGAATGTAATCACTCACAAAACGAGCAACTTAAATGCTGTGCTCAAGTTGGGATGCAGTCATCCTGACCTCCTTCTGTTACCAAAGGAGAGAGAATCATTTGCACAAAGTGATTCAGCTCTCTGAAGACCTGACTCACTTTCTGGAGGTGTGAGTATCTGTCCATTGATAAAAAGGGAACCCATGGATGGAAATTACTTCTGACTCTATGTATTTAAAATGGATGTGGTGAGTCTAGATCTTTGTTGCTGTTCCAGAAGATGTTAGATTAATTCACTCTGATCTCTTGAAAATGCACTTCAATAAAGTTTTTCTACTACAAAGCTAGTGAATAAACCAGCAGAAAACTACACTATCCAAAATACCCAAATGGCAGTGCATCTCAAACATAATCAGGAAGGAAGATGCTTTGAAGCCTGGAGGAGACTTACTGGAGGGAGCCAATTATAGTCAAGTTATCTTTCAGAAAATTAAAACCTCAGAATGATTCTAGTTCTCCACACTTTGAAATAGGTGGCAGACCCTGAAATGCTGCTATTTATAAGAGAGAAGACTGTGATTGTTGAGGTTTCCTGAAGTCTTGAAAGTAGGACAGATCATACAATTAAAAGCCTGGAAAACATAAAACTGTGAAAAAGTGAAAATTATTACGTTTATTGGCCAGATTAAGAAAGGTATCTTTTTAAGTTATTGACTGCACCACAAATCTATTTGAGTTTTAAATTAGGGAAAAACTGTGTATTTAAACAGCGACGTATATGGTTTTATTTACCGCACTTGTCTCCAGGTTATTCTAATCCTATGCATAGGGTTAATGAAACCCAAACCATCTATCAAATTTCAGCAGTTTTGTTAGTTGATATTAATCTTCTTTGATGAGTCATTCAGTAATTCTCCCCAAATATCTCCAGTTCTCTTGTAAGCGCCAAGTATTGCAAATTTTCCTGTAATCTTGAAATATCACTAATAATCATATTGTGCCTTTAGTTTAATATATACTTGATAGGTTAAGAAAACAGGTTTCTTTATTGTATTGAAAGATTTTTTTTTTATCAGAGGTATTGTATTTTAATAAAACGTAAATTTTTCTTTAAAAGGATACCACGTGCTTTAAAGCTGCATAAAACTTTGTTCTTTCAAGCAAGTTCTAGAAATAGCAGTAGGCTGAGCGTCCAACAGAACTTGATGAAAAAGACTGGAGAACTACAGAGTCTCCAAAACATAACTTTACAGCTCTTATCCACTGCAGAAACGTGTAAAGAGGAAACCAGGATAGGGACCACAGCAAGAGTTATCTTATTTAATCACAAATAGTAGAATTCTTCATTAAAACTAACTTTTATGGAAAAGGTTATTTTACCATAAGCATACAACTTACTTCACTGTCCTACAGCCTTTCCAGACTTCTGGAAATCTAGTCCCAGATTTCAGCATATTTCTGTATTCCTATTAGTTTTACTTTTTCTCAAATCAAACAAACCACAGTTTTATGAGGCACTCCTGGCAGGGGTTGTCAGTGTGTTTCTTTCCAAAAGTAACAAGTCTGGGTTTTAATCTTGGGAAAAAAAGTTCCATGTTATTAACTTTGGGACCTTTAGCAAATTTATAATGTAAAGCTGCCACCAGGAAGAATCAGTGTAGCTTCATTTCAAATTCTATCACTTAGTTGTATTTTTAAACATTGAGCCTTATTTCCTAAGTATTATTTTCTTAGCACTAGATTAACCTCTGTACAGCGGCAAGTGCCATAGTAAACATTTTTCCCATGATTATTGAATAAAAAAGAGGAAAAATCAATTGCCTACTTTAAGGAATAAATGAAAAAAAAAAGACAATACCAAAAAGCTACAAATCTTATACTCCGGACAGCAATTCATCTATGAGCAAAATGAAAATGCAGACATATACTATGGTGTTTAAAAACACAACGTTAATTAAGAAATATAATTAAGACTGGTTTTGGACAGAATATGAAATTCATTCTGTAATTAGGTTAATTACAGCTATCTAAACAAACATTAAATTTAAGTTTTAATGCATCTTTTTTATGACGCCCTATTACTAATGTATGTTTCTTGTCACTTTTGTGTTTTCCTATTTTCCTTCAGTACAATTCAGACCAAAATCAAATTTAGGTTAAACTGAATTTGTTGCAAATTTGTGGCAGATGTCTTATGTGTAAGTGCTATTATGTAAATAAGCAGTTTAACTGACTTGAAAAAACCTTTTGAAGTATATTTCTTTTTGCAGAATTAGGACCTAAATCTGGGAACTCGTTCTTCTAACTTGAGCTACATGAATCTGAATAACTGAAGTACGTAACAGAAGAAAGTGCTTAAATTAGGTGCCTAGTAGGCTTGATTATATTGTTGATTTTGTCTTCCATTCTACACAAAAATGTATGCTTGATAAATTTCACAGGACACAGATGTCAGAGATGCCATTAAACTAATCCAGAGATGAAAGAACCATTTCCTAATTCTGCTTGTATAACAGCATCTCATTTAGTTAATTTTGTAAAATTCAGTTCAGTGCCAGTTGAGTTGTCAGAACTGCAGGCATATTACACAGAGAATACTAGAAAGTGCTTTCCTTCATTATGTCTGAGCTACACCCATGCTACAGTTCCTTCATTTTCTTTTAAAACTATGTTCATTTACATCATTTTTTCAGAAAAGATATCCATAAGTCTCTTAATGAGCTTATGAAGTTTACAGTAAAACTCCCATTAAACAAATGTTCCTAAGTTAAAATACATTTTATTAAGCCATGCTTGAAAATTAATCTGTGCTGCGTTTCATCATTAGATTCAATATACTTTAAATTAATATGAAAGCAATGTCTGTATACACTATTTTCCAAATAATTTTGGTTAGTCACACAGTCCTACTGGAATCCTTGGCTATAGTGATACTTCCAGGCTTTCAAATCTTACCTGGAAGACTGACAAAAAAAATCTCCGTGATTCTAAAGAGGAAATCAAACCATATTTCACATGAATAGTGAATCCCCATTTAATGGAGGTTGAAAAGTTTCTTTTGTCTTCTTTCTATTTAATGTAAAATCTTAGCAAACCACGCCTTCCAAACCTCTTACACTTGTTTTTTACTGTATTATATTTATTCATGCAAGAGAAGCTAGAAAGTAGGCCACTTTACATTGCATCCAAATCTAAGTGCACAGCAAAAAGATTGTCTGAATTTACTCCACAAAGTGCACATATGACGAGTCTCCACTAACACCTAACTAACACCACTAACTAAAGAGGAATATCCTGGATGGCATCTCCAGGTGCCTGAACTTTTTTAAGCAAACAAATATTAACAAATATTGATGTCTAAATGGATTAAAATGGATTGAGGAAAATGCTGAAGGAAGAATTGTTACTATGAGCACAGATCATGAACACTTACACATGTAACAGGCTCTTCACATTCTCCTTTATGATTGCATACAACTTGGTTTCTCAAGTAATCAAAAAAAATCATTGGAAGTTTAGGAAATTTGGTTCATGTGTAAAGCAATTTTTGAGCAGGAGCATACCAAGAAAAACTGCTGTTTCCTTCAACCATTGGTTTTGTATATGTGTGGATTGTCCGGCTCATAGTTCACAAACAAGTTTCCCCATGTCTAGTGCACACAGGAGACTCACGGGGGGGTTACAAAATTGACCCAGCCTTGGATTGCCTTGAGGCCCCGTCTCTCTGCAGAGACGACTCACGGGGAGCTG
>JAVJGG010000008.1:21680092-21695258 GCA_035590195.1 Aviceda cuculoides | reverse complement strand
TGAACCTTGCAGTTAAGTCTGCAAGTGAAGTTCAAGTCGTTTGCTTGAACCTTACAGTTAAATCCTTTTCCGTCACAGTATAATGCCAAAAGACAAGATTTAAGACCTGCTTACCTCCTTAGAATCCATTTCATTTTTATAAAAAGTGGCTAGAAACTTTAGAAACTTATATGCCTTGCCCAATCATATAAGAATCTGACAATTCCTATAACATGAGAGTTGTGAATACTTGGCAGTTCACTGGACCTTTTTCTTTTGCTCCAGTTTGAGACATAAAAGGAAACAGTAATCTTATATATTTGAATTTACTGGTGTTATTTTCCATCTTGTAATAATAATAAAAAGAAAAAAAATTAAAATCAATGCATAATATAATTTTGGACACATATTTAATGAGGTATGTTATAGGCTTATCACATGCAAGCTTCTGAAAATAATGGGCAGTATGAGCAGCTTTGTGCTTACTGAACTTGTTGTAGAATTGAAAAAACTAGGAAGTAACTCAGATTAACAACCTGAATGAAATCACATATTTTTCTTCTTGCATTAAAAAAAAAAAAGGAAAAAAAAAAAAAAGGTGATTTACCAAAATATGAAAAGTAAATGGAGAATTCCAGTTGCTGGATTTAGTTCACTTAACATTTCCACTGTTTCACCTCCCTGACAGGAACTGCGGTGCAGATGTTAATTACCATTTATAGAATGCCTTGTCAAGACACCTGAGAATTATTGTTCCATTAATGACTTTGTCCTGTGCATGGGTTCAATGACTGATTCAAGCTGAAGAATGCTGAAAAGGATCACTGACACTTGGTTAGGACACCCAGTCTTCCCCTGCAAACCCCAGCTAGCAACTCATGGCTTTGTGCCAACGATTTAGCTTTAAAAGAGGAACCAGTATAAAATTGCAGTTATCAGGGAATTAACAGTCACATTTAAGAAGATTATTACCCTTATATCAAGTGAGTTAATTTATTAAATGGTAACTTCAGAGGCAGCAAGTCATGTAGAAACGATGCCAAACACTTAAGAGTGCAATGACCTATCTGAGATGCCAGAATACTTTATTGGTAGACAAACAGAAGTATTCCAGGCCAATTTATTTGGTGGGATAAGAGAGACAGGCAGCTGTTTCTCCACATTGGACACAAACCTCTTCTCCTTTGAAACAGGTTGGAGTTTTGCTACTGCCTTTGTTGGGTGTAAAACTGAGTCTTTGGTCTTTACAGAACACCAGATGAATTTTACCAGCAAGCTTGATTTAGGGAGGCATGCACTGAAGGAAACAGATCAATTCCCTTGTGAACTAACTACAAGTCATTCCTTTAGCATTTAGCTTCCCCATACACCACACCAATTCTTCCTTTACAAGTTCTTCAGCTCAAGACTCTACTTTTTCCAAGTTATCTATATATAGTTCTGCTTACTCTCTTTTTGACATGTTTTCAACTCAGGTCTCATCAGTATTCCTGTTTTTTTCTCCAACAAAGCTATTTCCTCCCACCATCTTCTCAGCTGCCTGGATGATAAGTCCTTCTCTTACACATTTATATCACTGAATTTAGTTACCAGATTCCACTTAAAATGAGTGAGGGACTTCTTTCTGTACTTCATTTTGGTATAAACCTTAAGGTTACTTAAAAACAGAGTCATAAGTAAGGTAGCATTCATTCCTAGCTCTAGAGACAGTCATCTGAACTGATTACGCACAGGGAAGGTTTCATCTTGTATATTTGCGATTTAAAAGATCAAGGTGATGAAGTGCTACAGAGGAGACAGGTACAGGACTGAGATTCAGAATCAGATTCAAAATTTAGATGTCTACAATGCACATATCTACATGGGAATCATAGATACATGTATTTTCTAATATATCATTTTAATTAACAGAGATCCTGTCAATACTATTGGTCTAGTCAATACAATATAGTAATTCAGCAAACCAAATGTACAGAAGTGAATCTGAACAGCTCTCTACATTATACTAACTGTTTTGACTAGATCTCCATTAACCATAAGAAGTTAAGGCACCTAACTCTTATGTACACACCTTCATAGCAGATAGCTAAATTTAGCATTTGAATATGGAGCTGTGTCCTACCTTGACTTTGCCATAACACTTCATCTCTTTGATCTCTTAATGTTTGCACACAGATTACGAAACCTTCCCTCACACAATTAATTATTTTTTTAAACTAATTGCTATATCAAACTGCTGACTTTTTTATTTATAAAATTAAGCAAAATGAAGTAATTATATTGTCCTGAGCTCTGTTACTTGTGAGTGGGTTCCCTCTGGACAGAACAGAACCCCTAGTCTAGCAAGGCTTTCAGATGGTCTCAAAGCACATGATGAAGAGTTTCTGGACAATTTCTCTAGAGAAAATTTTTATCTTTTCTGCATTGTGACCCAAAACCAGAATGGAATTTCGTAGATATACCAGGGACAGCATTCATTTTCACAGTATTGCAGATCTCTGTCACCATAGCAGTATGGATTTCTGCAGTATTAAGGGACCAAAGCTGTAGGCGCAGGACAGTGGGACAGGCCAACAAAACTGAAAAACAGTCAACAGTTGAAAATTCCATTAATGCTAATGGCCTTGTCGAGTGCAAGGTGAGATGACAAACCCTTCAAAGCAGTTTGAAAAGATGGATTACATCGTAAGTTGCATTTGGTCCCCATTCACGCATTAAGTGCTAGTAGTATTCCTGATTAAAATGGAAAATGTTGTTCCCTGCTGTGGAGAGAAAAATAGCATTGAAAGCAGAAAACACCTGGCAGACACCCTGAATATGAAACTTTTTTATTAAACACTGCTTTTTTTTTTCTCAGTTAATTAATTTATTTCACAGTCTTAGGTAATCACTTTGCAACTTCTCAGCAGTCTGACTTTCAAAGGAACTTTACACTCTGTCAGTTTCTATACCTGTGCTGTCAAAGAACATGGGAATGACATAAACATCTTGGTAATTTGTTCACTGCTGGCTTGCATACCCCTTCCACAGTGCTCTTTTCCCAGAAGGCAGTAACATTAAAAACATTCTTTGTCCTAATGGTTATGCATCGATACCGTATTCTCTGGGTCTATGTTAGTTTACTAAGTAAACCTTCAGGGTCAAACTATTTTACAGCTAAACGAGGGAGGTAGTAAGATCTCCTTGTTGACAAGGCTGATGGATTAAGTAAGACTGCAACACTTGTCTGCACAAATGCCCACCTCAGCGTGGCCTGCAGCTGTCACAGCACCGACTAGAAATACTTGCTTAAACTTCATGCTAACTCTGCTGCATATCACTCAAGGTTCCCTGTCCACACTTGATGTGCTTTTGTCTGATACCTGCTGTTTACTGGGGAGGCATTTACTACAGACAAACAAGCACAATTAAACAGAGGAAAAATCCAAATTCAACACCAAGCAATTTTATAAATTGTGAAGTATGAGAGGAGTGCTACTTAACTGGGGTGTCATAAATGTACAGCTAATCTTAGAGGAGAAAAAGATGAGCACAAGTTACCGCAAATGCGTAAGAATTGATCTGAAGGAATTAAATAGAATTAAAAAGGAAAATATAACACCATGACAACTGATAAATGGGAAGATCTGCCATGTATATTTTAAGAATGGTAGATAATGTGAGATTACCATGGTAAATTACTTCAGTTTTAGAAGCAAAGGAAATTGAGTAAATCTCATCTCTTTGGACTTCAGTAGAGTATGTGATGAAGTGCCATATAGGAAATTATTTTAGTTTAGCTAGGATATATGCTAACAGAACCTCTAGGTTGATTCAAGGAGTGAATAGATGGCGCTGAAAGGGGAAGTATGGGACTGGAAGAAGGTTCCATGTAATTCAGTATCAGAACTAATCCTGAATAATGTTTTCAGTAATGACCTTGATATAAATATATGTGAAGGGCTGATACAATCTGCTCCTGACACAAAACTAGGAAGTACCATCACTAAAGACCAAGTTACCTTATCAAAAGAACTAGAGAAAGAAAAAAAGACAGGAGTCTTTCTTATTACGGAAGACTAGGAGATTTAACTTGTTCCATTTGGGAGAATGAAACCAGGGAGAGAAAAACATGAAGAGCAAGGGTAAACAAACAGAGATGTAAAATGACTCTGTAAATTCAGAGTTAGAGTTGTCATGAGAATAAATCTGATGGCATGGTGTCTATGATAACAGACTACTGGACCCCTTCCCAACATTTAGATTCTTATCTTTAAAAAATTCCACAAGAAAAATAGTAAACTTATTTTTATTGTGCATATTAGTGGAAGTTTATACTCTTTCATTTGATTTCTTAATGTCTGACTACAGTTATGGCAGCTGACATACTATAGAAGATTGCGCTGTAATAAAGTATTAAGACATTATAGTCACAATGTACTATTTCTAATATGATAGATAAAAGGATTTATAATTCCTTACAGAGAGAATATGCAGCATTAAGGCTAAGAATTCTTAGCTAGAAGGTGAGATTTTTCAGCATGAATGCTGTCAAGCATTCACGTACTTTTGGAAAATCTCATCTCGTAAAAGAAGGTACAAGAAATAGGAATGATCTGATGAAATACTGGCATTTGTAATTGAGGAATACCTTTCAGCTAATCACGTAGATTCTTTAAACAGGCTCTTTTACAATGTGATTCATCTGAACTCCTTTAGGTTTTACTTTACGATGAGATGAATTGTGCCCTGAAAGTGTCTACTTCTCCCTGCTGACTACTAAATTACCCAAAGTGCCTAGATCAGATATGTACATGGGATCCTTAGCTTCTACAGCTGAAGCAACAGAAGACAGATCTTTCAAAATATCTACTAAATCAAGAGAATGTGTGTGACCTTAGCTATGTCATTTAGTTCCTCTGTGTCTTTACTGTTCATCTATAAAATGAGTGTAACAGAATTTCCATACTTTACAGGGCAATGCAGTGGGTTGCAGATTACGTGGCTCTCTAATGCCATGGCAATGGACGCCCTGTAAGTACTTAAGCCTCTTCTGGACTGTTAAATGAGGAAACCAAGAAGAACACACAGTAAACCTCACAATTTATTTTCAGAGAGGGCCATTTGACATCTCCCTGAATAAAAGCGCTATTGAAGGATGGGGTTTGTGTAAAGCACTCTATGATTAATCATAACAGTAACAGTGATGTTTTTGAAAGAGTGGGTATCCCTCCCTCCTAAATAAGAGAATTCACACAGCATATGTTTACTCCTTTGTCATAAGCTGTTCCATTTGTCTCATGATTCAAGTAAACAGTTGCTGCATCAAAAAAAGAATCCTTTGTGTTTATTGCCCACTGACTGATACATGATACATCCTTTTAAATTTTCTTTGTCCTCTTTTAAGACAGCTATCGTGGAAATGTTTGCCAGTGTTCAAGTCTTTAGTGAAAAATTCATTGCAACACATTTCTAGTGTTATACTGTGACTCTTGTGATATGTGCTTGTTTCATATATGCAAAGGCTGATTCTGACCTCATTTACACCAATACCAATTGACTTCAGCTGAATTACTCCTAATTTACCCTAGAACCGCTGTCAGAATCATCCTCATATTTCAGCCAAAGCTTACAAATCTCCAGCAGGAAAGTGCCTTTTTATTGTAAGGCTAAATTGGCATTCATCCAGAATTCCCTGGGAGAAAGGGTTTTTTAACCACATTGATTTAGAGAAACATAGAGGCCTTATTTATTTAAAATCAAGGATATAAATATTTTAACAGCAGCAGCAGCCATAAAGAGAAGGCAAGCATTCAAAGTTGCTGCAAATAAAAAAGTCTCTTGTTAGGTTGTCTGGAGCTAATGGCTGATGATAGAATTTGGAGAGCGCAGAGAAATAGGTACAAAGAAGTACTTGTCAATAATAAGAACAACAGAACTATATTTACAACCCAATGTTTAAAGCCAAAATAGACATTCTTTTCTCTGTTTGATCTCAGGAAAAGTTATCTGCAGCATACAGGCCCGAATTTGAGTCTTCTTATGTCACTCAAAAGAAGTACTGAGGTAGCTGTGCTAGATATGACAGACTAGTAACCCCTCTAGAAAGCCAGACCTGTGGGGGGGTGTCATGTTTTCTGTGTTTGGGCTGAAAGCACTCTTCCTACTTAGAGATGCTCTCTTTTGTTCTCCCATAGTGCCTGAAATTCATTCTCAAGAGATACGAAAAGCTGAAATTCATCTTCTAGAAAAAAGGTCTCTACAATTTCCATAGGAACAAAGAATCACAAAATGAATGTAAATTTTTGTGGTTTTTTGTTTTGTTTTTACTTCTCAAGGCAGAACAGCTCACAGAAGTCATAAACCAGATCCCCAGCTATATCACTAAAGTTAGAGGGTGCCCCCCCTCCCCCCATATCTGTCTCTAACAGACACAGAAGAATAAGCCAATACTATTTAATCTCAGCCACATAAAAACCAATGAGATGATGTCAGATCATTTGGAAATATACATTTGCAACATACGTTATGGCTAACCAGACAGCTGCCAAGACAAGAAACAAAAACTGATGACTGAATGAGCTATTGTATTGTAATAGAAAGACTGTCTTTCTCTCAAAGCATTTAGACAGCATTTCACTTGTTATAATAAATTATGACGCTAAATAAAATATAGCAAGTAGAGAAATCTTATATATTAAAGTGACAGAGAAATTTGGGAGACCAATGTCAAATATCTAGACATGTCAAATCACATTATTCAAATGATATCCTGAAAGATCAAAACCAGAGGTCTAAATCTTGAAAGCTAGTAACATTGCCAAATGAAAGGCATCCAGAACTACCTTAGTCCAGTTTGGTAATTCTCTTGTTTAAAAACAAAATTTCCATGAGAGCAAACATATTCCTAAATCAGCCAAAATACATGGCTAGAAACATGGATAAATATAGATTCTTTTTTAAAATAAAGCTTCCATCAGAGAGACTTTTAAAACTCTCAGTGCAATGGCAAGCCTTCCCAGTTTAATTTTCAGCAAGCAATCTAAAAGAGTGTCCTAGTAATGGCTTTCATTTACAACTGCAAGATCATTCAAATCTGTACTGGTCAGGTCTTAATAACAGACAGTTTCTACTTTTAAAATAATGCCTGTGCAGATTTATGAGGGGACTAAGGAGCCTCTGTTCTCTTGCACTCAACCCATAAGCCTTTGTCTCTTGCTTCCTCTCAGGAATTCCCTCATTCCCCACAAACTTTTCAAAACCCGCTTGCTTGTCCTGAAGTTCCATTGACCTTGTCTATCGCCCACAAACACACAACAGCAGCAAATCGTAAACAGCAAGGCCAGGCCCAACGGAGCCGTGCAGGCGCAACGCTGTCTGCCTGCACCGCGCGCGGCCCTGAGGCCCGCGGCCTGCACCCAGCTCCCTGCAGGGCCTCCGCCGCCGCAGGGCTTGGCCAGAGAGAGAACTACAGCTGCTCTCTTGGTGGTGGATTTTCAGATGGCTGTGTTGCTTCTGATCGAGGTCTGCTTAAGTTTTGGAAACGGAGGAGAAGGTGGACGGAAGCCTTGAAGACTTTTAAATAAAGGTCTTTCAAAAGACTTTGGAGCTGTCATTGCAGAAGACAGTCACAACTTCCCTGGTAATGCAAGCACTTTACTACTTGAGCAGTGATTAGGTGCTTGTTCAAGTAGCCAACGACAAGCATTAATGACTTTGTTAATTATTTCCCCTCTCGAGCCTCCTTTTCTTGGGTCACTGAGAAAGCAGCAAAGGGAAAAGTGACTTCTGCCCAGTCTACACAACAGAGTTTTTATTGAAATTAGCAGTGGTACAAGCTTTTAATGACTAGTTTACAGCAGAGTAAAGTAAATGAAATATAAGATAAAAGACACGAGAACCCTCACACACAGTCCTTAGAAGTTCTGGTAAAGCTACTCTGTGAACATAGTTACAGAGCATCTGTGATAAAAGCAATAAAAGTGTCTTTCAGCTCTGATAATGGGGATGCTGTTTCGTAGGCATAACCACACTCTAAGCCTATCAGAGCTCTCTCTGTGTTCACACATCATTCCCAAACTCTAAACATATAGACCCTGTTAGCTGGAACCTCTAAGGGGCAAGTCATTCCTTTTTTTATCTTTACAATCAAAAGGGTTTGCTTTGCTTTTACTTTTTCTTAAGTCATGTAATATTTACACAACAGAGGGACAGATTCTAAAACATTGATCTTCCTTAATAATTCCTTTGTATACTCTTACAGAATGTTTACTTAGAACTCGATCCTGATTTACAGAGAATTTACTGAACCCATCACCTTCGAAACTCTGGACAAAATAATAGAATAAAAAACAGCAGATGAACAACAAAACAGGCATCCTTAAATATTCTCCTAGTCTACCAACATCTATTAATTATTTTTTTCAAATTCAAAACATAGAAATAACTGAATTTTCCTACTCCGAGTGAATGAAATAAAATAGGGAACCTGTTTTATTTTTAAATTAGCTTTATTTCATCTTGTCTGTATGAGGAAAGCATTTAACACACAGCCATATCGAACACTATTGTACTAAATATACTGGGAGAGTGTAATTCTTACTCTTTATCAACAAGCTTTGTTTCTGGATAAGTAATATCTTAACTAGAAATATTGTACGACTTTTGCTTCATCAAAAGAATGGGTACGATTATGGGTATTCTCAGGACAATCCAAACGCATGAAGAGAAACAGTATGTGAAAATATAAGGAATTAAAAAAATGTTTTATTAGGCTAATTTCTAGACCATAGTCCCGGATAAGCTTTTGGGAAATGAAAAATATAATATTTTCAAATCAGCAAATACAAAAATTCAAGAGACTCTAGCACACTCTTCAGAGTATACATTTTATGTGTGATTAATTAAAAAAAAAATCAGATCATAGCTAAATGTGCAAAAATGTGCCAAATGTGTCACTCAAATCATTCATTAACAGTAAGCTGATTAACACAACATATTTTATTTCAGAGTGAAATTCAAAGCCTGTTATGGCAAAACAATTTAGGCTTACAGGATTGTATTGAGCACTGTTATGCTTGACCATGCTAATGTAGCTGTTTTTATTTCAGAAGCACCGGGGAGGGAAGCATGAAATCATTAGTAATTATATAAATATTAAGGCCACGCAACTGGCTCTATTACTGTTTTCAAATGGCAGCATCTGCAAATTCAGCCTGTAATAAACACTAATGCATCCAGAGACGAGAGTGCTGACATATGAATGGGATGCTTTGTCAGACTTGCATAAAAATGTAGATGAACTGCAGGGAAAGAAAACCAAAGAATTCAAAGGGTTTCTTGATTGCCTTCTTTAAAATGCCAAGAACTTAAGCTGGCCTTTCTTATCTTCCTCTACATGCGTGTGACACTTTAGGAGGTCTTTCTTATTGTACTATAATTCAGTAATTGTTCCAGCTCTGTGCACCATGCCTTCCTTCCAAAGGGCAGCATGAGATATATAATTCTGGTAATGAACAGCTGCATAATTTAAGGGTCGAACTAGCAGGGCACTGTTCCTTATTTGTGTTTTCTTAGCAGTTGCCAAGATATTCCAAGCCTTTTTAGGAATACAATACTTTGTCTGCCTTATTTCTCATAGATGATATATGTTGAGACTTGGTCATGTTCCAGAAAGCACATTTTATCAGCTTAAGTACCAGTGCAAGCTTTCCTCTCATTTTGCTTCAAAGGGCAGCAGTACAGAACTATAACGAGGTAATTTTTTTCCCCAGCCATGAACATTCTCTGTTCTGTCATTCAGACTTGTTCAAACCCGGTGCTATCCCCTTTCCAAAGCATGATAGACTTAATCACAGAGCTATCAAAGGCATTTCCACGCAATGTTTCTCTCACCAAGGCTAATCTTCCAAATGTTAAAAAGGTCCAGGCAGCTAGGCCCTTCAAGATGAAAGCTGCATGCTGATTAATCAGCTGCTTTTTTATTCTGTTCTGGCAAGTGTTCCCTATTTGTAAATAAAAGGTTTACCCTGGATTTCCTGTAAACTAAGGAGCATAAGGCAGCTTTGGACCAGACTCAGGAAGCAACAAAGCCTTCTGCTGTTGCATCCGCAGGGATATTTTGGTTGTTCTATCGCAAATATACTTTCAGGTGTCCTGGTGAGAATGAGCTAATCTAACACAAACATCATTCCAACATGAGAAAATTACGTGGCAACCTCAAAGTCACCTGCTTATTAATTACGTTCTTTGGCTTCCAGCAGCACATTAATTGTTGCTTGCTTGAGGAGGCCTGTCTGCAGTTTGTGTCACTGCAGAAGTTCAGGTTGGTTTATGATGTGTGGCACAATGTACCACAAGTCCCTCACAGAAACACTCTCATATTAAAGACGAATACATTTATTTATGTCGCAGAGTGCTGGCTCTCTATTCAGATGGTAAATAGGTAGTGTGAAAGAGATGTGACAGACCCAAGAAGACTAGAAATTGTCTGCAAACTGGCAGCCACTGTGGTTCACTGACAGCCCGAATTACTTTCAGGCAGTTTGGCACATCTCCATTTGTCACACTTAAAAGCTTGAGCCAAAGATATCCAATTAATACAGAACACAGTATTTCTCCCTCCTCGAAGCTGGAACAGAAATGCAAATGTTTAAGATTCACAGTGTGCATCATGTCACCTACACATCACAAAGGAATGTAAAATAGTTATAAGTGAAGCATACATAACTTAACTCGCATCACACCCTCTTGGCCACTGCTCACCTCAGGTTATCTTCTATGCTATGCGTACCACCACTGTACTTATTTATTCCAGACAATGATTTCTCATGTAGACTGAATCCCTTCTGCTGTAAATCATGCAAACAGCTAGCACAAATAGTTTGTGAATATAACAAGTATTGGGGAATGAGCTTTTGAAATATCTATCTAGAGCAAGAAAGGGAAAAAGGGAAACTGTTCACACACACACACACACACTTTTGAAAGCAAGGTGAAGGTTGCTTGTTTCGAAAGTAGCAGAACCTTCATGAATCAATATCAGGTTTTGACATTATTATATAAGTCTATCTATCACTGCACAGCAATAACAGCTGTATCTTTTGCTATGACCCAATGCCAGTTATATATGATCTGATTTGAATTATTGGTAGTGTAGTCATGAGGGTCAGGTTTATATAGCTCTTGTATGGACAGCATTTTTGTTGAACCACAGGATTTCCTTGGAGAATTTGCACTGTCCATAAGTAAGTTTACAGAAGTCCTCTTTTATCCAGATGAGCTTTTGGTGTTCAAAGAAGAGAAAAAATGCAACACTTTCACGTAATAAACGCTAATCAAAAAGACCTGTGAGGGTGTCCTTTAGATTCTCTAAGGCCAAACTAGATACATAAAATAAACATGTGGAAGGCTACACTCCTGGCAATCTATAATCAAAAGGTTTGAAATACTCATACTTTTCAAAGTAACTGATGATGCAGATCTTTTGGAAATGCAATGAAGAAACAATAAGGGTTAAATCATGAATAAAGAATGGGAATGGTGCTTTCCCTGCTCTCTGCTATCTGAAGAAAGCTGCAGCTGGCCCCCCTCTTTGTTTGTCCCCCTTGAAGCATCCACGAAAAAGTGTTTTAAAGAAAAATGTTCTCAAACTGAACTCAAAATGAACTCAATCAGATAAGACCTCCACTAACATTATTTCAAGTTTAGTGGTGCAAATAATATCAGAATCCCTGGCTTTAACTGCCAATTAACATCTTTTACCAACATTTTTCCTGCTTAATGCCATGGTATTTTTGATTGCAAAGTCCAGTAATAAATATAGCAAGTGAAATGTTTGCTAGGCAAGATATTTCAGAATAAATATTAAAATATTAATTTTTTCAGATATTTTCATGCTGAAATTTTCATATATAATTTCCTCTGCTATACCTTCACCTCTTAGCATACATGGTATTCAGAAAAAGAAATCAGATGATAAATATTAAAAAAGGGATGTTCTTTAAAGATAACTTCTTAAAGACATTAATCCATTATAAATAAAATTATTTAAAATTCTGATGCAGTTTTTTAACTATGTGGTAAGCATAAGTATTCTTGCAAATACTGCAAAAACTATTTCACAACTTAAAACAATACCAGAATATCAACTATCAAACAACATTTACAGGTTTAAAAAGTAAAAACAAAGAAACAGATTTTTGTTGTTGTAAACTAGAATTGTGAATTTTGAGACAAAATGGACACAAAGTAAGGTATTTCTCCCCCTCCTTACTGAACACGCTAAGCACAGAAAAGGAAATTAAATCAAATCACAGAAATTATAAAAGTTTTGCAGAGTAACAACTGTCAAATAAAGTGTTTCTAAAACTGACTGGAAAGAGCCTATGACTCTAATAGAACTTTAGAGTGAAAAATAATTTTATTACTTTTCAGAGGATAGCCTCCAGAAATACAGGTGAAATTCTGTATAATTTGGGGTTCATTCAAATTAAGTTTATGAAAAAAAATCTAAATTACAATCTAATTTATTTTAACTTAATTGTTTGTGTTTACATTCTAGATCTCAGTTATCATTATGAAAAGAAAGTATAGCTTTACTTTTTTTTTATTCACAATGTTGATTAGTGGAGGAATAGTTTCAAGCAGTAGTTTGCTTTCTACATCACTGACATATATACACTTTGTTATGCAAAATCTTCAATTAATTAGCCTCTATGAATCACTTGATGATATACTTTATATGAGAGAAATGGGTATGATTGAAAACAGGTGTAATTTCATGTCTAGCCATACATATGTCTCTAACGGAGATTATTTTAGATTTGGGTTGGTTTTTTTCCCCTTTTATTTTAGGTAATCCAGTCAAATAGCCTTGAAGGCTAACCAACTAAAGGCAACCTCTCAGTTATTTATGTGGTTTACAGTCAGTAAATGAAAAAACCCCAATGCCTGAGTGAGATTGTGCCTGGGACGGTGTTCTCCTGGAACAAGCTCTCCCAGGCACGGTGCGGGGGAGAGCACAGGGTCCGGCTTGTTCCCGGCAGGCCGGGGGCACGCAGGCACGCTGCTCAGGAGACGGACCAGGCTGGCTCACGTAGCTGTGGGCTCTCTGCTTGGTCTCACTGCCTTGACACAGTCCCAGGCATATTTATTGTATAGGGGGTCTCTGTAGCATAACCAGTAAAATACATCAAAGACTTCGTTGTAATTTGTGTAATTTTCTGCTAATAATAAGATAAATGTAATTAGGGTTGTCTGGAGTTACATATGCGAGCAAACCACTAAAAACGTTCAGTTAATAAAAATAAACTTGGACTAAGGGCAAGAACTTTTTTTTTTTTTGAAAACCCATATAACTGTAAATGTATTTCCTACATTAAATGTTACTGCCACAAATAGTATCCTGGCCTGTGTCCCATTTTATCCTGTCTTTGGAATTAGTGCTTACATTTCACTGTTCTGTCAAGACTCTTCCAGAAACACGTGATTTTATTATTTTTATTTTTTTAAAGGATGGGAAAAAAATGTCTTTCATTAGAAAAAAAGTTTGAGGCAACTTCCAGAAGAAAAGACTGTAATGAACTACCCTGTCACAAATACCTAGTGGAACTGAAAAGTGAAAACAGAAGATGATTCATTACACTTGTCTGCTTACGGATGATTGTTTGAAAGGTCATGCAGAAGAAAAATGTCCTCCAAACCAAAAAGGTATGTCTGGTTAAGAAAACACACTTGTAGGACAAAAATTTGCTATACTTATTACTTACATTAAGAAAATATGTATTTCACTGTTCAAATACTCAGACTTCATTGTTAAAACACAGGCTTTCTGGTGAAAAAAAATCCACATAAAAATTTCTTATTTGCTTCCTTTATATGCGCAAAGACAGATAATCAGGTCCTTTGTTGTAAATAATTTTTTACTAAAGACAACAGAATTTTTCTGGATAAATCTACTCATTCACAGTGTGAACAGTGATTATGGTATGAATGTACAATCTACAAAACAGTCTTGAGTAAATCAGCTAGCTTTAAAGCTTCCTCTACTCATTTCATATGCTTTATAATCTATACTCCATTATACCCATTCTTTGCTGTAATTGCTGTCCCACCATGTTTCCAGTGAAAATAATTCCATTAAAAGATGCAGCATACTCTCTCAGCTCAGAAGAACATTTTCTTCAGATAAAACCAGTGTTGTTACATAGGCAGAGAAGTAGTAAGGTTACATGAATTTAACTGAATCTAACTGGAGAATCTAGATCAAGGTTTTGCTCCTTCATCCTAAAGAAACTGTGAAACATGAGGAATTTTAAGCTAATGTAAAGTCTATAAATAATAGAAAGAATTTCCTCAATTAGTTGCTCCTGCATGAGAATGTGCTGTAGGGTATGCTCTGAATTCATAACTGAAAAAGAAACTCTGCAAAGGATTTATGCGAACAAATTGTACAGTGTCTCAAAACCAGAAATATTCAGCGTGTGATTTTTCTTTTAAATACTGTATGTATGCTTCTTTTGTCCTAAATATGTCATGTCAACAGTTCTGTGTTTATTTTATGCACTGCAACACTAAATATCTCCTCAGCTGAAGTCATCATGATTGCATACCAGCACACAGGAGCCAACTGGCTGTTTAATAACAGAAACATTTTGCTGAATGATTTGTATAATAATACAAGGACACACAACTTAGATAATGAGTTCTTTTTAGGATTTCTGTACTTGGCTGCAATGTTACAGGAATCCTCCTGAAGCCAGATGTTTAATAAGTAGAGGAATTCCTGTTAACGACAAAAATAAAAAGACATACTCTGAAGGTAACACTGACTTAAGAGAAGAAGTCCAAAGAGCTTTTAATTTAAATTATTACATTTCACAGAAGCTGAAAAAATATACTGAAATTTAATGCAGTAAAGAAAACGAACAAAATTGTAGGTAATAAGCATCTTAGTTCTTTTGGGCAAAGTATCTCTAACTGCTAAATATCTGCTGTCAGTAGCTGGTAATCAACTACCTTTAACTTTTAAAATTAAAACTAGAATAAGAATTTGTCCTGGTTTCAGCTGGGATAGAGTTAATTGTCTTCCTAGTAGCTGGTACAGTGCTGTGTTTTGGGTTCAGTAGGACAAGAATGTTGATAACACCCTGATGTTTTCAGTTGTTGCTCAGTGGTGTTTAGTCTGAAATCAAGGACTTTTCAGCTT
>JAVJGG010000008.1:21625321-21670266 GCA_035590195.1 Aviceda cuculoides | reverse complement strand
CCTGGCTGTGTCCTGTGCCAGCTTCTTGTGCCCCTCCAGCTTTCTCACCGGCTGGGCTTGAGAAGCTGAAAAATCCTGATTTAGTCTAAACACTACTTAGCAACAACTGAAAAACGTCAGTATGTTATCAACATTCTTCTCATCCTAAATCCAAAATATAACACTACACCAGCTACTATAAAGAAAATTAACTCTATCCCAGCTGAAACCAGGACAAAAGGTTAGGCACTCAATGAATTCAATATGAATCTTCTGGCTGACATCAGCAGCTATTGAATTTGGCCCTAGAACAAAAAGGATTGTATGAGGGCATCTTTCAGAGAGTTTTTCTTTTATTATCTTAAAAGAAATAACATTGATAAAAACAGAGGTAAAGATGCTCTTTTGTATATCTCCTTCATGAATAAAGTTGTAAAGTAATATCGATAAAGTAAGAAAGCAGAAAACAGTGAGGCATGTTATTTCCTTGTAGCTGGTATTAATGGCAAGTTATAAATTCAGTAACACACACTTCTGTTTCGGTGCTTCAACCAAGGTCATCCTATGCAAAATGGAACTCACACTCCAGATGCAGAAACCAGGAGAGTGTTTATTAATCTCAAGATGTGGTGTTTATAAGAAGTTATCGCCTTCATGGCTGCCATACAGTAGATCTCGCAGATCTCTTTATGTTCAACAAATGTTGATCACAAAAACAGGTGCATTGTCACTGTACTTGACAGAGCATGCTTTTGACGTTATTCTTTAAATTAGCAGTTTCCACACAGAGAACTCACAAACCTGTACCACAAAGGAATGAGGACAAATCCAGGCTGTTATAAATTTAAAACACATATTTCAAACTAATAATCTCGGGTGATTTGAAAATACACTTAAACCAGCCTTAACTCATGTGCTTGAATAGTACTCAAATTTACGTAGGAAGAATCCAAGGTAAAAGTGATTAATATGAATTGTAGCATCTGATATCAGCCTCTCTAATTACTACCATACAAACATCTATGCTTTATTTATATTCTCAGGCAGCTTGATCCTGACACCTCAAACAATTATCCCAGCTCTATCAAATTTTTTTTCCTTGCAACTGAGAAATCTTTACTTGTAACACACCCCAAAAGTAAGCCAATTCTTTGATACAATCTCTGATCAGAGAGAGACTTTGAGAGCAAGCTGAAGACAATTCATTCAAACGGGGTACCACTCTGCTTTCTCCAATACTTGAGTTAAAATCTTCTATACTCCTATATTGGCTAACTGATGAGATAATCTACATAGTAACATGCCCCCACTGTGTGTTTCTACTGAATCAGTACAACTCTCAATCTACACAAAAGCACCACCAGTATGTGTCAAGCAGATGGAAGCTGCACTCTCACAATGAATTTCTCAACTGATGTGAAGAGTTGTGTGCTAATCTCAATTTCACTCCTAGAGTCCTCCATTTGTTCCAAGTTTTGCATCTTAACAGTAGATGTGTATAATTCAAAACAGTCTTTCTTCTACATAAATTGAAATATACTGCACAGGAGTACAATGTTTTGAATTTAATAGATGAATGAGAATTGTGCGGGTGATTTTTCCATAACAGAACATGTGCTTTTCGGTTTAGTTACTAAAAATACCACTTCACAATCCCAGATTGGAGACGGTATCCACTTAGAACTTGAAAATAGTACTTATACACACTTTGTGGCTGCATTACTAAATGTGCTTCAATGCTCAGATAGGATTCAAACCACTGGAATTGTTAATTATAGTTCTGCCCTCTCCCCCAGAAAACATGTACTTCTTGAAGAAAGTTGTATATTTGAAGTAGTTGTTTTAATGCTTTTGTCATGGTTTAAGCCCAGTAGGCAAAAAAGTACAACAAAGCTGTTCGCTCACTCCTTCCCTCCCCAGCCCCAGTGGGATAAGGAGAAATTAAAAAGAAAAGCTCGTGGGTCGAGACAAGGACAGGGAGGAATCACTCCCCACTTGTGGTCATGGGCCAAAGACAGGCTTAACTTGGGAAAGAAACAAAATCAGTTTAATTTACTACCAGCGCTGTCGCTGAGGGGCTCGGCCTGGGCCAGCGGCAGGTCCGTCTGGGAGCCGGGGAAGATTCCAGCAGCTTCTCATAGGAGCCCGCCCTGCGGCCACTGCCCCGCTACCAAAAAAACCGCCACCCAAACCCAAAACAGCTTTTTATTGTGAATTTTCACTGAAGTAAACTGTAAGTTTCAATCCTTTCATAGCTAGGCTTATTTTATCATAATGGATGGAGTATCGCCCTTTCAGCTTCCAGAGTCCAGTCTGTTACCACTGGCTATTGCCCACAATAGCAAGTAGTTTGGAACAACAGGAATGGTTTAGTAAATCACACTAGGTCGATACTCCACTGTAATTTTTTTTCTTCATCAATGCAGGAAAAAATTATTAATAATGACCTTGACAGAGCAGTAACTGGAAGCCACTTCTAAGCTGAAGGTTCTGTGTGGTAACATTAAAAATTTCACACTACTTCTGAGCAACTATTCAGTTCAACATGATTAATCAGGACACCTTATCAAGAGAAATAATAAAATTCTATATAATTGATGTAAGAGCAACATGCTGTATTTCTTTTCTTTTTTTCTTCCATATTTTCCAATACTGTCAATATGACATATTTCTTAAAAATATAATAGACCTCTGTCAGCTATACCCATTGATACTGTTGTCAGGGAAGTAGAAAAGCATCCCGAGACAACTTCAAAAATAAAGCTTATTTTGAAGTGAGCAACTAGTAGAAAACACAAATTAACACATAGGTCTGTGAGACTAAATTGTGAAAACAATATAGACTTTGGACAGGTTATTCTCATTCCTCTTTTGCTCAAGGCATTTAAAGTTATACAAAAGTAGCAGTGCAGTGTTAAATTTTGTTGACAGAGAAAGTAGGTTACCACAGGCTTAATGTCATGACCTGAATCAGAGCAGTTCTTTGTCCCACAGTCTCATACTTTACACACGGTGGGCCCAAATCTCCTCTCCTGCCCCAAATATGTGATGTCATACCATCACAAAGCACTGCAAGTCATTAAATTGAGTAAGAAGAGGGACCCCTTTTCAGACTAAGGCCATTGAGAGCCGAATATTGACACTGCTCTTGCACTCATAAAGTCATAAAGAATGAGCATGGTTTAGGCAGAGTGCAAACAACTTAACTGACAACAATTAACAGCACAAAATAAGTTTGTAGAATTTTCAGCTAGATTCAGAAAAAAAAAAAAGCACACCACCCAGAAATTGTAAATACCTCTTGGTACTACTTGCATATATAAAACTTTCAACATTATGACCCCTGTCAGCTTTAAAGACAGACAATAAAGCAGGTGCATTATTAACTTTGCCATTCTAGACAGATTTCCCCCTGTATAAAAGCAGAATTCACTGGGGAAAAAAGATCATTAATTTCAGAAAAATATTTTCTTCCCATTGCTATAAATTGCTGAGGATTTTTATTTTTATTTTATTTTACTACAAGTTGTGAAGATACTATTGTCATAAACCTAACCTAGTAAATGATCTTCATCATTGCCAAGTAACCAAATAAATTTTGCAGCAAAGCTAAAATATTAGTTGATATGAACATCAGCTAGAATCTTAGCACCTCCCTCCTTGTAAGAGCTTTAACACAGATGGTAAAGGGAATATGTTTAAGGCTTTTATGGAAGTAATGATGAGTTCAGTCATACAACAGATCTTATCTGCAGCAGGATTTTTTTTTTTCCCCCCTAATGTTCATAACTGAAAGAATATATTTGGGTTATATGGGAAAATAATTAAGAATAGCTACTTTCTGCCCAGCACATTAAATTGCTAAATTTTTTGACAGCCGGAGCTGAATTACTAATGTACACTGAGATGTCAGCCGTATGGGAAGGAAAGCACAATTGCCAAATAAAGGATTAAAATGAAAGGGGAAAAAAAAAAATCTGTCAGGGAAAAAATTTGCATGAAGGAAGACCAAATGGCAATATGTTGTTATAGCCTTCGAACGTGCAATTTGCAGATTGATTTCCCTGCTCTCTTTGCATAGTAGATGTAAAGATTATGCTGAAATCTAGGAAAATTTGATTGTACATGTGCCAAAGTGAATTGAGAACTTGAGTCAAATGCCTGCCCCAGTTCTAACAAATTCATAAGGAGAAAACAGCTCTGCAAGGCATTTCTTTGTAAACACATCCAACTAATTTTGCAGCTATGCATTTTAATAGTGTAGGCATGCAGGATGAGTCTCCCTCACTAATTCAGTTTGTTCTTGTAACATAACGGAACTTGTGCAGCTTTAGCCTTCTGTGATAAGCAGGAATGCCACACATCTTATATTTCTCTCATCTCTGTGCTATCAGTGCTGTTTGGTTGTTGGGTTTTTTTTTTAATTACTAGCTGTCCCTATTTCTGGCTCGCCTTTGGCAAGCCTATGGCCGTTCCCACAGAATAAGGTAGAATTACTGAAAACCCTTTCCACCCCTATCCCTCAACAAGAAACATTTCTCAAATGCCACCCATAGTCCGCTTGATTGACAAATATACCACCTCTGGAGCAAAACTTGCTACTCATATTCCTCAGTCATCTTTGTTTATTTGGAGCAGTTGGCTTTCTCCCTTCAGATACTTGTCAACATTTCCGGAAGATGTTTTAACTAGCACCCTGTCAGCTGACATATCTAAAGCAGGAAGGCTGACTAGCTGTGAAAGATGTGACTCCCAACCCCAGCAAGACTCAAAGCACTGGAAACCGAAACAAACCCCTTAAGAGCATATGTTACCCTACTTACAATGAAGTTTTTGTGACATCCTTTTAATTGCAACCATATGACACTTGCTTGTAAGCCAGAGGCACTGAATATGAGTGAAAAGTCTCATGTGAAGTACTAAGCTTTGAGTTTTCAAAGGTACTTTCTAAATAGATGAGTAGCTTCATTTACAGCACAAAAATAAACAAAACCCCAAAAGCTTTTTTCCAACATGATCTTGACTGTGCGGTTCTATAGAGTGGGCATATATACAAGTCATTCCTGATAGAAACTTATAAAATACTGGCTAGCAACCAGATTTTTAAAAAGATACCATTAGAAAATGCCTGTTTTGTGAATTGCTTGTACTGGTGTGAGCAGAGTTAAGCATACAGGACTCAGACAGAAGGAGGGAATGTGATGAATTACTTTTAGTAACTGTAATGCATATGGCATTCCAAAATGCTTTGACTCTAATTCTAGCCTTAGCTGTGCACATGTTAAAGTAATATTCCCAGGGATACCAGCTAATTTAGTCCATGTTTCATCTAGAATAAATGACAATTTATTCACCTCTAAGACCCTCAAACCTTCTTTCCTGTTTTCCTTTTCTTTAAAACGTCCAAGTTTCAATAAAGCATACTACCAAAGAACCCTCTCTTTTTTTCACAATCTCCATTCCTCTCTCCACCTATTTCTATATCCAAACATACTTTAAGGGATGTAGATAACAGTTACCTGACTGATTAATTTGTAATAAGGTATGAAGCTCCAGAGTGGTTTCCATTAGCCCATCTTGCATACACTGTGTGGAGTAGGAATGAAAGACAACTTTACGTGACAGTGTTATGAGAAATCAGAGAGTGAGATGACATGCTGAGATACGTAATTTCAGCAACGTGTGATTAATTTAAAAAAAAGGATTGCAAACTCATACAATCTTAATTTTAAAAGAGCATAAATATTATCAAAGTATCAAATGGGAAATGTTAGAGTAAACAGCAGCTAAAACATAAAGAATGAATTCAAATTAAAAGCTGTGTATGCTAGATTAATCTCACTAGAGCTACCTGAGTTTAGCCCTGGATATAATTTGGTCCCCAAGTCAGGAAAGCACTTAAACATGTGTTTAAATCTATCTGCATTTAGAGAAGCACTTTAGCACATGCTCGTCTTCAAGCATGTGCTTTAAGAGCCATTGACTCCTGTGAAAATTAAACACAAGCTTAAAAATGTAATCATGTAATTAAAGCTCTATATTGAATAGAGATCCTTCCCTGAAAGGGGGCCTTTCCCATATACCTGCAAGTGGTAAAATTGGGAGAACTCTAGAAATGAGAGTGTCATTGAAATGGTATTGGTAGCTCTACGCCTAAAAAGCAGAATAGAAAAGAAAACAGCAGTTACTTAAGCAGAATTTATGGTATATTCAGGTGTAAAAATCTTGCCTTAAATAACTATATTTCTCAAATAGTCATGGTTAGGAAGAGGTTTCCCCTGTGCTTGTGTGCAAGTCCCACAGATTCCTAAGTGTTTTCCTGTTTCCAGATTCCCATCTGATTTTTTTCATCAGTTAGTATAGGCAGGAATAAAATGATGCTCCCACTTCTGTTGCCATGACTGAAGACCCTGACTACACTGTGGTTTCCTAATTGCTCTCAAGAAAGAACGAACCTGGCAAAACTATTGTCTACCTCTTTAAAAAAACCCGCTAAAGTTTTGCAGCCTCCCATCTCCCAGGGATGCAAAAAAAGTTGCCTGCTCGAAACAACACAGAGGTGGTGAAGATTATGACAAGAATGCCCAGTGGCTTTGAGAACAGCAAAGGCAGAAAAGAAACTTTAGCAAAATATGACTAGCCAGCCATGACCAGTATTTTTGGTTTGGGGCTGATACTGAGAACAGCAGAAGATGCTGAGACTATCCCTGGCTCATACTGGAGTTGTGCATGAGATCTGCAGAAGGCTAATGGATTTATCCTCTGCACAGCAGAAGGAAATGAACTGCCAAGACACAAATGATTTGCCGAAAGTGGCACTAGAAATCTATGTGAAGAAGGAAATTGAATATACACCAACAGAATCCCAGGTTAGCTGCAAAGACTGAACCATTTTCTCAGGGGGAAAAATATGTATTTGGAAAAATAAGACAAAGATAAAAATCAAATTTTTAAATTAGAGGAAAAACAGACATCAAAGTTTTTACTAAATTACTAAAATAAATTAAATCAGTAAGTCTGTATACACATGCAAATATTGGAAACCAAAAGCAAAGACAAAGAGGAAGAAAATACTTAATGAAACCAAGCAAAGAACCAGAAACATTAATTGTAATGGTAAAAGTAAAAATAGAAATAAAAATAAACTTAGTTAAAAAATAGACTTTTACATAGTAATGGCTTTGCTGAGTAAACGGAACAATTCAGAAGATAAATAGTGTGCACACTTTCTAGAAAGCACTTTTGAAATATATGGAAAAGATGATCAGGCTGAATGTCAGAAAACATATTTACAACCCCAAATTAAAAATAAAAATAAATGCAGAAAATTGATGTTTGGAAAGAATATTGTATGCAGCATTAAACTGCCAGACATGAACATTCTGATCGCAAGCTGCTCTGTGTGGATTAATACAACAGGGTATGACTAACAGCAGAAGAGTGCAGTAATTCAGAATTTTAAATATCAATGGGATTCATCTCACCTAACCATATGTGTGTAACAGTGACATCAGCTAGTAGATAGTCACTGCAGAGCAACTGTTACCTTCAAATGGCAGTTCCTTCCTTTCCAAAATGATTTCCAAAGACAGGCAGCATCAATTTCTCCTGAAGATGCCTATTTCTTTCTTTTGATGATAGAAGGATCTTGACTAGGTTAAACTTAGGTGACGAACATTTACATGGCCAGAGTTAGATGAGGTGAATCTCATACTGTTGTAGTTTAAGGACCTTAGAAAACCTAAATGTTTTGGAAATTTTTCCATTGTAGACAGCCATTTAGTTGATTAATTTAGGCCAGATCATAGCTAAATTAGAACTACGGCTCAACAAGGAACATGGCTTATTTTTGTAGGAAGGCAGATTAAAATGTCTCAGCAAAACCTGCTCTGTCTAGAAAAGCTTTTCAGTATCAAAATAGCTTAGAAATCTAATTTACTTGCAGAAATGGATATTGTTACTGCAGAAATTTATGTTGTCCTCCTGTCCAGAAACTGGTGACTAGACACATAACACCAACACTTCAGGCAAGTGACACATCTAAGAGCAAGTAGAGTCAAAGGGGAGCACACCTTTAGGTAGTTCTGCATACCTTAATTCTGAATCACTCTCTTCTGTTACAAAACAGTGAGCTAACAGTTAATAAACTTCCAGTGAGGCACCCGACAAGGTATTAAGTAACAGGATGAATCTAAGCCTAACTATATAGACAATCCTATCTGTAGACAACCTCTAATCCACTAAGAAGCTTCGCTGAAAATAGGCTAACCATAAACTTAATTTTCCTTCTCTAAAAATGTTAGTTCTTCAGCACCTCATTCCCTGATTAAATGAGAATGCACTTTCTCAGTATTGTCTTGCAGGAATCATTACTTCAAAACTTACTTTATATAAATGTTTTTGTAAGTAAGGAGCAATTTTTCATTAAAAACTCATAAAAGGCTCATAGTGTCCTTAGAAATTGATTGGTTTAAAACTCAGATTTTTTTTTTCTTGTTATGTTACCCAAATTCTAAATCTTATAGTTACAAATGTTTTCTCACCTCAGGCCTTACCTGTAAATCAAGTCAAATCTGAAGTAACATACACTGAAAATCAGAAACGGAACAACTTTATTGAATTAGGGCAGAACGCTGAACTAGATCATCTGAATCACACCCATTTGCTATGATCCTGCAGATGAATTATGTGCAAAGGCTTCTGATTAGACATTTTCCTATTTTAACAGAAGAATTTTGTTAAAGCAGAAACAGGGTAAGAAAACCAGCTAATCTAGAAGAGGTCACTTGAAGTATTTAATAAAAAATAGCTCTTCCTAACTTCAAATACAGAGAAATCCTTATTATGAAAACGTGAGAGATGAACATCAATATTTAAAGAAAGGCTTGTGATATTTCCAATTTGCTCGAAGACATCATTTAGAACTAGTGTAATTTATTGGCAGCATTCACAAATGGTCTCCACTGTGTTTTACTACTATTCACATCATCTTTTCCTCATAATGAAAGGATCATCAACACCTATTTGTTGTCTTCCAGAGGAAAAAAAAAAAATTATGAAAAGCAAAGTTTTACAAGCTATTTAAAATTCTTCCTACACACAATAGAGAAATGGCCTAAAACATCATGTAGATTAAAGTAGTCTTAATTAGTTTAGGTTTTTTATTCAGTTAATTGTTAGCTTTCAGCCTAATAAGCTGTTTAAATGACAATTTCTTAGCTATCAAATGATGTACATATCTCTCTGCAACATATTATTGGCAGATTTTGGTTGGCAAAAGTCTGAAATATGCTATGTGCTCAGCTTTCTGGTAAAAAGGAGAACCTTGGCTACTATCCTGCCTACTCACACCCACATGTGTGCTCAAACACAAAAGTAAATTAAGTGCACAAATTGAGAATTTTATAGACAAACTGAACTGTGGCTTGGAGAATGAATCCATCTTAAATTAGTAAGATCTAGTAAGACTAACAGAGAGATGACAGAAACTTTTTGTCCATATTCACTCATTTCACTGTGTTCCAAAGGTCTACTCAAAAAATGTTAACACTGCTACTAATCCATCGAAAATACTGTAATGCATTCATCATCATATATATTCCTCACTGTACTGCTTTCTAATCTGCATCTCCTAATCATTTTCACCTTTTTGCTCTCCTTCCCATTTCTCCTCCCAAAATCTCCTCTGGCAATGAATAGCATTTTACATAGAACACTAGAAATATGTGATCTAATGAAGAAGCGGACCTCCAGTAGTTAATCTGCTTTAGTGTTAGAATTTCACTTGAAGGTAGACATCTTATCTCTGATGCTTAAAACACAATTCCAAAGGAATGGAAAGGAACTTCCATTTTCCTCTGCTGGAGAATGTCACTGAAGCTGTACAAAGCATTTACAACATATCAACATTTAGCCAGAAATAATCCGTACCTTTGAGTCCTGCAGGCATATTTTACAAAATTTTGGATACACTGATTTCCACTGCTTAGACTTTTGTTATTTGTAGAATTACTTCTCAACAGTTCACAAGAACTTAAAATTCAAAACACTACTACATAATAATAAAACCTGGCTGAAACTTGTTAGAACTTTTTGCACAAGTTTAAAAAGAAAAATGAGATAAAAATCTATCTGCAACATATTACAGGCAAGTTCATACAACATACAACTACCTGCAACGATAGATAAATTGTAATATCTATTGTTACAAAAAAGTGAGAGCATGCCACCGGATTTTGTAGCAGATATTCTGAAGAATTCCCCACCAAATTGTTCTCCTAACTTCCTTATTAATCAGTTATTGCTGCTGGCTATTCTGGGTACATTCTTACATTTTGCTTTTCTCTGTCATATATAAGCACTTCCAGTGAAGTCCTAATTACTGCAAGTAACATCCATCATGTATTGCTTGCTTTGGCATGATGATCCTTCCTCACCATGCCCCTGTTCATCACATTCAATTATTTCATCTGGTCTTAGATTAGACAGCACTTTGGGGCAGAAACCATGTGTGTCTGAATGCTCATTATAACAAGACCTCTGAGCACGTCTATTTCCACTGACGTCTTTTGAATGTTCACAGAGGTGGTTCTTTAAAATATCACACATAACCATGTGTTCTCTACTGCTTAGTATGTATTTTTCTACTGAACCACATTTAAAAAGTCAAATAAAACCAAAAGGCAACAGTATCCATATCATACGTAAAGAAAAAAAAAAAAAAAAAACAAATATCTCCCAGAGTATATTTAAATCTGCAGGTGTCCAAAATAAACAGTAACCATGACTAAGCTTCTGAAGGATGTAGGTTAAATGCGGAAACTCATATGAACATGTTCACTTGTTATGTTACTCTCTTACACATGTCAACAAGTACAGCGTAATCAGTATGCAAGTAGTTATCACAGACCAAACACTACTTCAACAGCAGCTAACAAAAGCAATCACTTAGTGAAAAATATGGTAAACCCTTCAGAGGTCTGAGAAATAGTGGTTACTTTGTACTGGTAAGATGTAATGAGATGACAGAGAAAACCTCAATTAATTACCTTTTCAGAACAAGATTTAGAAACCAGTGTATGAAAACTATACTTAGAGTTGTCCTAAAACCTATGCATGAAATTAGGACATTATTAGGAATCTATTAATAATTCTTTGTAAAGAATTGGTTATTCCTCTCAAAACCTACGAAGAAAAATATCTGAAAAATAGTCTGCATTAATCCAATATTGCACCCCTCGAGTTTTACATAGGACCAGTTTATGGCAAATTTATAGCAAAAAATAGAGTAATTGGTAGCAACAGGACCTCACAGTTTTTCAGAAGAGTTAAATCATATGAAACTCCCTCTTTCTCCAGACACTTGCTTCAGACGTTGTTTCAAAGCAATATTAATAGTTCTGTGAGCAATTGCTGCTGGAGGGAGACTGAAAATGGACCTTCTTGGGAACAAAACTGTAAATGATGTTACATTCTTTCTCTCTGTATAAGCAAAAGTGGTTAGATATTAAAAATATACTTCCCAAGAAAGCTGAGTTACACAGAAATAGAAATACTCATTCAAAATGTGTTTCTGGGCTACATTTTTAACTCCTCTTTATAGGAATGATTATGGAAATAACTTTGCTGAAAAGCCCCAAGGAGAAAGTAGAGCACAAAACTGTGTGTTTAAATGAAAATGGATTAAACATGAAATACTGGAATTGTTGTCATTCAACACTTTGGCAATATAATAATATTTTATAAAGGCTTTTCAGATCCTCCAGTAAAGGAATAATCCATCTCTGATTCATATAACAGTTATTAGCTCCTAAGAGTTCAGATGTAAGTATACTACGCTCCTTTCCTCTCTTATTTCTGGTATCAAGAAACAATATAATTATACCCAGCTTTAAGATCTGATCAGAGAGCAACCTCTGGTTTTCCTTTACATAATAACTTTGCTACAACTCAAGTATCCATGCTCTGCTGCAATTAATCTAAATATATTCAAATAAATATGAGAATAAAAGAAAACAGAATTTGAACATTAAGAATGAACCACGTTCTCTGGCATTTACTCACTTTATATTGTGGTATTAAAATAAAACATAAACTCCTGCTGTGCATGTGCTTTACTGACATAGTTTACCACATGGTTATACAACCATTATACAACAATATTTCACTCATATGCCAGTCTCCTACTACTTGATTAAGGATGTAAATTTACATAGTGATGACTAATTCAAATCCTTTTCATGTGAAATACCCAGACAGTAATTTTCCTAGAACAAAATGGTTGACGAAGCTCAAGATGGAATGTACAGTGTTGAGTAAACATTGAGCGGTTCATATTTAGAAAAGATCTGATCCCAAAGGAAAAGCAGAAAACTAGCATATGTTGTGCAAAATACCCAGTTTTGGTAAAGACTTCCCTGCAGAATACTTTGTCAATAACATAGCAATAGATCCATCTATGTGACCCTGCTAGGTAGAAGTAGCTCGAAAGGGTGAAAATGAGCGACCAAAATGCCCAAAGACCTCCAAAATAATAAGCAAATCATATTACAACCAAACAAAAATAAAGGCATCAAAGGTCTTCAACTGGGACATTTCCGATACAGGAAAGACAGCAGAACAAGCCTCCAAGGCTATGACCGAAACATCCTGGGAGCGTTCCCTGGTGCTGAGATCACCAGCACGGAAAAGCGTGTGCTGCTGCTGTTAACTCTTTGGCTCTCCAGAACAATCCGGTCAGGACAAGGCACATCTGCAATGCCTGCTGGGGACGGTCTCTGCTCTGCTCCGACTCCTGGACGGTGCCCAGGAGCTGCCGGCGAGGGTCTTATTTGGTCCAGGCCAAAACCATGCCGGGGACAAATTTAACAATTTAACAATGTATACAATTCAGTTCCAGCAGCTGGAAACATTCCTTGGAGCTGTTTTATTTAGTATAAATATAGCCTATGGTGTCACTAGAGATTTGCTATTGATAGTCAAGTTATGTGGAAGGTTTTTCAATGACGTGTTTATGAATGACCGTATAAAGCCTTAATATAAAAGACAGATCTCTTAGGGAAGCATTGAACAGATTTCATTTCTTATGAAGCTATAGCTCTCTACAGAATACAATCAGGAAAAGGCACTTGAAGCCTCTACTAATATAAAATGCACAAAATAAACCTTTCCAGGATTATTAAATTATACAGGGAAAAAGGTATCCTATTTAAAATAATATATTAACTAATTTATTATTCATTATACTGATTATATCATTTAAATGATCAAATTTAATTTAGAAATATGCATTTAAATCAACAATTTTTGAACTCAAGATATTCTAAGCTGTATGTTTTTAGAAACAAACAAAAAAAAAAATCCTCTAGCTTCAGAGGCAATTACTTTATACCTTAAAGTGACACACTGACAGCACTATTACCAAACATAGCAAATGTACCAACATGTCTGTGTTTACAGGTTAGTCTCTAGGCTTGTCAGACATGTCCAAAGTAAAATATATTAAGAACAAATTTTATCGAGTGATTAAAAAAAACCCTCTTAGATTTACTTCTATTTATGAGAGAATTTATGCACCAAATAAAAAGCATTAGTAGAGTGTAATCTAACTGTGAACACTTTTTCTTTTTTTATTTATAAGGAAACTTCCAAGTTGATGAAAAATCAAGAAGAATATGATAAAAGTAACACACTTAACACTGTAAAATACCACCAGGAGGCCCTACATAAATAGTAAAACCACAAAGCTAAAAAGAAAAAAAAAAAAAAAAGAAAAAGGCATCTTGATTACTTGTGGAATGGCATTATAACCAGAAGATTTAATTAAAAAAAACAATTGGTTTGCCTTCTTAACTCCAGACAAATATGTCCAAACCCAGAAAATCCCACTCCTCCTCTTCACTTTCCCCCAAACAAAACAAAACAAACTCAATCTAAACCTACTTCTATATAAATATTTAAATCCTCTCTTTGAAAAATAAAGTAACCTGTTTATTTTACATAAAAAATGTGAAAGCATTCTTTCTGTTTGCAGAATAAGGAAAATTAACAAGTCCTTGGCCAAGTTGTCCTCTTGTAGCTGTGCTATAGGACATGCAGAAATTCTGTTCTGACCTCTTTTAACTTCCAGAAAATAAATGGGACAGCACATGTTCAATCAAAGTGATTATATTACCTGAGGCTTCCCCCTCAAATCTGCAGCTGTTAGCTGGAAAGCAGTGAAATGAGGTCATGAGGATGAACACAATGACTTCCAGAGCTACAGAGGCACTCCTGGATGTTCCCCCACTGAGAAAGTCCTTGAGCCGGCAAATACCTCCTTTTGGTCAGATATTTTAATACCAGTAGACAAGATCTGTTTTGCCTGTTGCTAACCAGACCTACTCTGGACATTTACGCCATGGCAGAAAGCAGGTCCTAGGCACGGCACATCTGCTGCACAAAAGAATCGAGCAGCCGAACAGTTCGAGCTGGGAGGGATCTCGGGAGGTCTCCGGCCTGCCCTTGCGCTCAGAGCAGCACCAGCTACAGGATTAGCGAAGGTTGCGCAGGGCTTTACGCAGTCAGGAGAACCTCTAGGAATGGAGACTGCAGAGACCCCCAGGCAGCCTGCTCCTGCGCTTGACTGTCTTCACAGCGACAAAGTTTCCCCTTCTATCCCTACACACTCGTTGCTAAATATGCAGAGATAATTCTGCATCATTGCTTAGTAAAGCTAGTCTCACTAGTATGCATGCAGCCAAACCGTGTATCGTGTGAACTGCGTATGGGGTGCGACACCGCTTGCAGCTGGACAGTAGCTGTCCGGGCTCCATGTGCTTGTGTCTTGAGATCTTTGGTGTGAAAAAATAATCCCTCGTTGAAAATTACAGAGTATTTCAAAATGCACAAATACACTTCACTCAGGGATCCAGCGTACCATCATCTGCAACCGCTAGTGCTGTTACTTTCAGGAGATACCCCTGTGTCTATAAATGAATGGGAAAAGAAAACAAAAATTTGCTTCTACATAATTGGTCAGTTCGCAAAATAAGACAGCAAACATGACTACGCGCAAGTCATCGTGCCCTCTTTAGGGTTATATAATGAAAACGGTAAACAACTTATTCTCATCTACCAAATTAGTTTAAGAACAAGAGGAGACATTTCACTTTGTCAAATGTCAATACACAGGGATGTTGAGGTAGGATCCCAGTTTTCTTTGTAACTTACATTTAAAAGGAAGTTTGTGAATTTTCTAGCTATTAAAAGTTACTCTCATAAAGAGAGGCTGGCTGCTCAGTTGTAATTTGTAAGTTCTTTCTTTATAGATGACAAAAAAAGACCTTGTCAGCAACTAAATACTACTTTCAAGTATTTTAGCATGTACTAAAACTTTTTATGATACAGCTTCTAAATTAGAGGAATTTGATCATGTACGTGCTCAGGTTTCTGACGTAGCTGAAAGATTACCTGACAACAAAGAACCAATGACAATTAATTTGGTTATAAACATAACTTTTATCTAAAAACACCCCAAGGCAAAGCAGAAGAAAAATGAAAAATAATTGTAAAGACACAATCATTCTCAATTAACTGACTTGGAGTATTGCTTTCAGGAAATAAAATTATTACAACCTGATTCAGTTTCTTTTTTTCTGGAAAAAAAAAAAAGGCGGGGGGGGAGACAGACGGAATTTTAAAGATTTGTAGACTGCAGGAATGGCAAAGTTTGGCCAAAAAAAAAAAAAAGAAAATTGTTTAATTGTCTGAGGAATATCATGTAGTTCAAAAATACTGGATTGTGTGTTTGCATGCTTCAGAAATCTTGTTAAGAAACAGTAGAAAAAGTCTAACATTTTATCTTAAAATCCCAGCTTTTTTAATTTCTTTAAAACTTGTTGAATTTACTTATTCCATTTCTACATCAAATGGAAAAAAATATTTTTCTTGTAAAAACAGACTTGTGCAGATTATAGAAGCCCATTAAATATAATTTCTGCTAAGGCTGAGATTTAAATTAATTTCAATTATATGCATAAAGAGTTATGAACTGAAGTTCAGAAAGCAAAGATGTATTGAAATGCATTAAAACTGATAATATGCACCAGTTAATACTAAGTCAAAGCTAAAAATAATTGAGAGCAGTGAGAATTGCGAGAGCTGTGGAAATGTATACACAAGAGAAAAAGATACATTCAGTGGTAAGGGAAATGGTGTTTTTCTTCAGTATCCCTTAGAATAAAATATTTTTCCATAGTTATCATTGTTGTAGAAAGATGGTTATCAAGTACTTCCATATGAAGGGGTCCAAAATGAAGATTGATTAATTACAATGCAACATTTTAAAAGAGAGAAAGTGGTATGGTTAGGGACTGTTTTAATTTTCATCACAACATTACGAATCAAGTTACTACTTTCTTGCAGGTATCATTAAAGAACATTTGCAAAGGTTCTCCGAGCACTATCACCAGCCAAATATCAAAAGCAGATCACTGAAAACTAAAAAATACACTTTTTTTTAAGGAGCCAGAATCCATAATTAAACCATATGGTATTCTGACTAGTAATATTAAATGTCACCATTAAGCAGGGCATGGGCAGCAACAAGAGACTGAAGAAGGATAAGGAAATTTCGTTCCCCATTCATGCCCATCTCCCCAGCTACAGAGTTAGCACATGTCGATAGCACAAAACTCTCTTTCCTCTGAACTTCTGACGTTAGCCCTTCCACAGCTCTGGCAAGTAGCGTTGCTCGAGACATCAGTAGGCCAGTTGCAGAAAAATATAGAGAAGGTAAAATGCTGTGTGAAACCATGAAATGTGCTTTCCTACCCTCCAGGTCTGCACTAAGCTCCCCACAGATCTGAGGAGAAGCAGGTCCATACTCCCCCACCTTACTCATTTCTAGGCTGAATCCGGCGTTGTAACCCAGAGACAGTACAGTGTCCTGTTATATAAAACACACTGAAACAAACAAACAAACTGGAAAACCTCTGTAATCCTCATTGTAACATTTCCTTCATGGTCCTCAGGACCTGATCTTACCTACTTTCCTCTCTAACATGCCCACATAGAAGCTTTTAGCCTTGACAAAGGCTGGGAAGGCCATTTCTGTGCTAGCCTGCTACTAGGGGAAACTGGAAATAAAACTTCTACCAAAGTTGCCAGTACTGTTCACTTAGAGAAACCAACAACCTAATGCAAGGTCAGCTGTAGAAATGTGTTTCTTCTAAATAGAAATGTATTTCTTCTATGTAGAAATAAATGACTGAATGAGAAAATAATGTAAAATACAACAAAATGAAGGTCATTTACCAGCCAGATCTTACCTAAAGAAGGCATGGTGTATGTCAGCTCAAAATCGACTCTTCATTTATAAGCCACAGGGATTTTATTTTATTTTTTTCTTTCTCTATGATAAATATTTTAGAGTTGGAAATTATCTGGTTACAATGGCAATGTTCCTAGAACTGCTACGGATTTCAAATGGAGAAACGCATACTCACCCAGTAGCAGTCTGGAAATCTTACTCTGTATTAAGGTACAAGTACATTGTGTTATGTTGCCCTGTTCTGGGTATATAAAGGGAAATGGAGAACTTGTAATTCATTCAATTTACTGAAGCAATCAAAATCCCTGGAGATATCTGACTGCCCAGCAGGATCTCCTTACACAGAGAAAAACAACAACGACGATGACAACAACAACAAACTTTAATAACCACTCTGAAATAATCCACTTCAGTCTGGACAGATAATTGGCATAGGCTAACAGAGTTACCATGAGTTTACCATGTTTTCAGTAGTATGACAGATGCATATTTTCAAATTCACACGTATAGAGACTGGAAAGGAGAGCCCAGAATTACAGACACTAAAGTAATAAGATTCAATTAGATACTGTCAGAGATATATATATAAAAGAAAACTTATCAAAACTCCCACAGACATGTATTTTGAATAGAAGCAAATGTTTTATGGTTTATAAGACAACTGGAATGGAATTGATTATAACAAAACTAAATATCCACATCTGAGCTAATCATCCTAGGCACCTTTTATAATAAATGAAAAAGAGGTTTATCTAGCATATGATTCATTTCTACCTAAAGAAGCCATCTAGAATAGGTTCAAATGAATTATGCCCTAAAATGGACATCTTTCTCTTAAATATAAAGGTCAACCTTTATCTCTGATGCGGATGTGTATACTGCAGATGTCTAAAGCTAGGCAAAATGAATCCCAGTCAAAATGATTAGTTAAAACACCAGTAGGTTGGCTATAAAAATCCAGTATATTGGAAAGATTTGGTCAGATTACACTTAGGTATATTCACTGGTGCTTTAAAAAAAAAAAAAAAAAAAAAAAATTAGTCTGAGAGTTCTTACTCCTTCCACTTCTCTTTGAGAATGAATTTGTGCTACACAAACCTTTGACTAAGTGTCTTACGCGTCAGTGTTCTGAAACTGCTGAAGTACCAAACTACCATCTAGCTTCCACTTTAAAATTGCAGTAAATTAAACAACAGTTCTTAAGTTGTCTCCAAGTGGCTATAATTAAATCTTCACTCCTAATGATGCCGTCCATTCCAAGGAGAAATTCAATATGGTAAGAGGTGTAGGAAAGGAGAATTATAACAAAATCCTATGGCTTGGCATACAGCCATGTGTGAAGGGCATCCATTAGCACTTCAAGAGTTTCTGCAGGAGTTGCTGGAAGAGAATCAGTCTGGGGAGGCTGATGAGACACAGTAAAAGATACAACCGCCTTTTCTTATTCTGGCCTTCCATACCCCTTCAAATATTTTTTATCTTGTAAATAAATTCTTGCTTTTTCAGAGGAAGCATAACCAAATTTTACTTCATATACTTCATTCTCAAGCAAGGTATAGTCATGTTAATAGACCAAAGGTACTAAATATCATGGTGTGTGTCCAAATCCAGGTATTAACACATTCCCCGAGATTGCTCTACTTCTCTTGGAAGCTCTTATCCTTAACCCTGGTTAGATTAGTTGTTGTTGAGGAATCCACAAATCCTCCTCTTGTTAACGTGCCCAGGTTAACAATGGATGACAACAATGGAGAGGAAAGTGAGTTTTAGCAGTGTGTGTGAATGGAATATCCCATTCTGAGATGATGTTGCCCCAAACCAGAGACCTCTAAAGAGGAAATTATCAATGACAAGCTTTGCATGAAATTACCATCACTTAGGTTAAACAATAACCAGATAATTGCAGAAGGGCTTCTGAGAAAAGGAGTCAGTTTGACCAGAAGAATAAAGAAGCATGACATTTCATGATGGGGGAGACACATTGGAACAGAAAAGCTGTATCAGAGCAGCAGTCCAACTCCAACATGACACTGCCAGAAGTCATCCCACCACCATCCTGACCTCTTTCTGGGCTTAATGGGGTGGTCTCCCCACGTGACAGCATGAGGGACAGCACTGCAAGGGTGCCACATGCTGGGACCCGTGTCTCGGAGTACCCGTGCGAGCCGAATGGACCTTCGGCACCAGCCGCAGGTTGTCGCGACCAGCACGGGTAGAGGTCACACGTAAAGCCAGCACACGTGCAATCTCACGTATCAAGAGGGGAACCCGCACTCACAGGCGAGACGGGGTATGCACATAACCACGTGGCCGTGCGTGTGACGTTAGAGCTTCCTGGGATTACTGGGGGGCAGCTGGAAACGTGTAGGGCTACACTCACGTTTTGTGGGTGTCCAGTATTATGCTTTACCCGTTGTACTGCTGATACTGCATGTATACTTCGTCATGTATTATCACCAGTAACTACATATAATTCAAAAAATCGATAAACTGCTTTGATCCTGAGTTGGTTTAACCCCAAGTGAACTGAAAAGTTCTTCTCTGCCACATTTGTTGCATTTACAGTTTAGAATAATTACAGCTCTCATAAAAACCTCTAATTAATTCCCACATACCTAACTTTTGCCCAATCAGGTGACACGAGACTAAGGATTTGTAAACTAGATCATCTCTTAGATCATCAACATGCAGCTTGCTGAAAATTTTATTTACCAAATGATTCAAAAGTCCACCAAGAAACTGAGAAACTTCTACTGGACAGCAGTACTGAACAAGTAAGAAACCAATTCAGTTTTCACAGTACTGCAGCATGCAAATGTTTTTTGTTTACACGTACACTTGAAGACAAATAATTTTATTTATGTTACAGTGAATCATTGCTCTCCCTCAAAGGCTGGCAATACCAGGAACACACACAATAGCAAAAGTCATTGCTGTGGAAACCCAATTCAATGGTGTAACAATGAGGCTCCTCAGCTTCATTTTGGACTGATTAACTGAAGGGGTTTCTTTGTTCCTTTTTTTCTTCCCCCTATGATCCTTGTACTTATATTTATGCAAAAGTACTTATGATTTGCAACTGTGATGGTGATTTTTATGATGGCCTCTCATCTAAATTAACCCCTGCTTGATGTTACGGACACATTATGATTTTAAAGATAAAAGGGATATCAAATATAAAAGTAATAGAATATGTTATTCTATTTTGTCAGAATCTAAGAATAGTAATGATGTTGTTGTCACCTAAGAAATGTGTGTACAAAAATATTGCCTTTTTCTTCTATCAATCTCAAAGCCAAAAGTCTCCTTCCAAACTTTGTCCTACTTAATATTTAATAAAAATGTAATAATGTTGCTTCACAGACAATTTTATGCCAAAATGAGTTGTTTTAAAAGATATTAAATTATACAGAAAAATAAACTAAAGTAACAGCAATAATAAATTAATATTATGCATGTTTAAATATTTCAAAACTTCAAAATTTTTCTTTAAAAAAAGTTTTGTTAATTTTCTAAACTTTTTTCCCCCCATAGAAGATTCTGTCAAAATCAGTCTGATGTTGATAAAAGTGGTTTAACTGAAATGTCAAATTGTGAATTTGGCTTCTTTCCTTTCTCAAGCAGAAGGTGGAGAAATATGACATTATATAAAATTATTATTTCTCTGTTTCTCATGTACAGACATTTTCCAGTGCTTAGATGCTATAGGGAACAACAGCAATGTAATTTTGGACTATGTCTATCCTAAACCTCTGCCAGTTTAACCCCCTATATCTGACATTGCAACCAGCGAGTTTATTCTGAATGCAGAAGCTAGTGTACAGATTTGGCCATCGCATACTTCAGGTGAATTAATCCCTGCACCAGGCAGTACATGGAACAGTAACTGATGCATTCTATAACATGCCTTGCAACGTTTTTGAGTTTTAAAGTGCACAGTTTTTACTCCTAGATTTTACCTCCTAGAACTAAAGTCTGTTTTGCAGGTGACAGTAAGTCCTGTTAAGGTAGAAACCGAGTGACTAGATACACAGCTGCAAATTTGAGGGTTGTTATGTGAATGCATTATTGATACTTATTTTAACTAGTTTTAAAAATATACAGAAACTTTTATAATTTTTTTAATGAAGTAGGTGACTAGAAAGACTAGGTAAATACTTACGGAGAGGGTGAGTGGAGTCACTGCAGTGTAATCATAGACAGGAATATATCTAAGAACAGAGAAGCTGCTGTGTTATTTCAGTCTCTTTTCTTCTACTAGCTATTTCCAAACCTGCATTTGACTTTCTAACACTAATTGGAGTATTGACTGACCATATAAATGCTTGCCCTCATTGTGCTACTCTCACAAATTAACTAGTGAGTGCCTCCAGTTATCTAAATAAGGTGCTGATTGATCGTGTGGAAATAATTAATCAAGCCAGAGCTGATATGATCTCCAGCCATGTCAGAACTTTCTTTTCCCATTATGCTTACCTAGTGCAGAATTTAAATTTACAGCCTGTGGCAAAAGGTAATGTTTTTTTGAGAGGTTTCTACAAGTCAAATTACAAGGAGGAAGTCAGATTTCATTGTAATAAGACTTTAAATGAGTCCAATTACATTTTAGTTCAAACAGTCTTGTTTCAAATATTGTTCTGCCTGTCTGGCAGCATTTAATAGAAGCCAACATTGAGTTTAGAGCACTGGGGAATAATATGCCAACTTTCCTGTCTTGAATCAGTGGAAGCAGGCGTCCTTAGTGGACAGGCACTTAAATGCGTGTAATGCAGAAACTGAAATGCTGTTACAACTGTATTTCTCCTTAACGACAAGTAGACATAGTAAGCAATACAATGCCTTTTGCTGCAGCAACTCATTTATCATGAACAAGCCTACTGTCCTTCACCCTTCACCCTGCACACACACACACACATGCTTAAAAAAAGAAAAAGATCTTTTTAACTGAAAAAGCAGGAGCAGCATGCACTATTACTTTGTTCAGCAAAGTATGTTACACTCTCAGTGATCATATAAAGGTCCCCAGACTTCTGCACAGTATCTTTGCTAGGAAAAGCACAGCAGAAGCGATCTTCTAAATCATCGAATCCAGACTACTGCAATGACAAGCAGTCGCTACTTGCTAGTCTTTCTTGACACACTGTCTTGGTCCTAGCTGGCACTTCAACAGAGATGTTCTTATAGAGAACTGGAATTACCCAGCATCTCCACTAGAGATAAGACAAGAGGAGAAAGCTTTTAACAACTCTGTCATAATCTTATGACAACACACGGAGGCTGAGAGCTAACCCAGGTACTCCTGCAGCGTAGAAGTGTGCTGCTTTCTCTGGTAGTTATACAAGAAGTCTAGAGGCATGAGATCCTGACCCAGACTAACGTTACATGTTCACCCTGTGAGAGACTGAAGGAGTTAATGTCTCAAACGTTGTGGTGGGGCAAGTTCTGCCTAAAGACAAACCCTGCACAGCAAGGAACTCTGCCTAGCAAGGAAGCCCAGGTGAAAAGCAGCCCATCAGCTCGGACCTCAGCAACAGGAGGGGAGGGTGTGCCGGAGGGTGCCCAGCTCCCGGTTCTGGTGTGCTCTTCTGAGGGGCTGAGCAGCACAGCTCACCATGCAGGGAAGGGGAAGCTACTCCCCAAACAACCCCCAAGCCCAAAAGCTCACAAACTGCTCATTAGCCTAATGAGTTTGAGTGCCCACCCAAAGGAGAGGTAAGGATGATAAAAGGACACAAACTGAAGCCCCGGGTGCACAAGTCCACTGGAACTGGACCCCTTGGCTGGCTGGACCAGTGAAATCTTTCTCTCTTCCTTTTTCTCTCTCTGTCTTCTTCTCTCTTTCCTTTTCCACAACCCCTACACCTCATCCCTTTAGACTCAAACCCGCTGACCAAGTCTGGGACTAGGAGTGGATCCAGCCGCCCCCGGGCTCCTCTCTGAGAAGGAGTCTAGAAAGCAAGGGGGTCTGCTCTGAACCTCCTGACCCAACGGGAGGGCTCGCCTTACTCCCTGAGCAGATGTATATGTGGTTACCACAGGTTGCATGGTTTGCCGACTTAGTTTCATGCCAGTTCCTGTTGTGAGAAACCCCACCACCTACTCTTATGCCTCCCAAGTTCAGCTTGTTTCTGCCATGAATAAAATCTTTAACTGATTGTTTGGTGTCATTTCACCTTAATTTAGCCTGAGGGAATTCCAAATTCAACAGGACTCCCTAGTCTGTCCAGTCTAGGTCGTGACATGCCCAAACAGTTGTGAATTTCTGCTACACCCTGAAACACACCACCACTGATGAAACCAAAACCAAAAGCAACATTGGGTTCTTAATTAAGAGTAGTTCCTAAATGTGTATACTTCAGCTACGTTCCCTCAGACAAGTCTGGTGGTGAACCCAGGCCCTAGAGCATGTTCTACTTCAGAGGTGGCAGAAACAAAGGCTCTGTTTTAATTGCATATGAATCAGTTTTAAGCTGATTTTTACATTGTTAAAAAAGCACAATTCACAGCTTTCCTCCAGCATACAAGAGAAAATTCATGCTTTTACCCTTTGAATGCAGAAAGCATGTATTTGTAGTAAGTTGGAAAGAGCTGGATTCTGCACACTCAGATATATTCCTATGTCAATCTATCTGCAAAGTGTTTGACATTAAAACATAATTACAATAAGGAACTGTCACAGAGAGTATTTGAAAGCAACACACTTAGTTTGCAATAATATATCTTTAATAGCCATTTAAGATCTTCACCAAAAGGAACAGATCACAAATCTGCAACATTGCCCAACTGGGAAAATAAATGGTCATCTTGTTTCACTCATAAATGAGCACTGTTGTCAGTGAACCATTATGGAGAAATATATTACCTTATTTCCGGTGGTAGACCATTATCAAATGCTACCAGATGCTCACCTCAATTGTCAATGTCATATTGGAAGAATAATGATGCTAGCTAGCTTTCTACGTAACAAAAAAATGGGGTTTCTTCACCTCAAAGCTGCTTATCCCAGGATACACTCCAATGTTGAAGGCAGGTCCATTTCCACTGTGAATGCACCGTTTCTTCAAAATAGACCACAACTTACTAGAGGGTTTATTAACTGCTGCAGTAGATTGTCCTGGTAGCTCCCCATAGCTTAATTCCTAGGAGGGAGATAAATATCTGAAATGCAACCTCACTGGTTATTCTAGCAGTATTGAGTTTATCATTGATGCATTATTTTATGTTTTAATCATAGTACAAAATTTTAATCAAGTAAGTATGTTTAAGGAGAATGAGTAAAAAAAAAAAACACACCTTAAAAGAGTACAAAAAATATTTATGTATTTACTTAACTTAGTCTGAACACAGTGTATCTACTTTTATATACATACATACATACATACATACATATATATATACACAAAAAATATAGGCATACTTTCAGTACTACAGTCTTAAGTTATGGCTTAGATTTTAAACCAGCTAATCAGTTTCAGCCTCTGCTTGCAGTTTGTATGGCATTTTAAACCAGGTTTGAGTAAAGTAAAAATGCCTTACACATTTAAAAGCCATGCAGTGCAGAGCTGTGCTTACCTAAGTGGATCAAGCCATGAGTCAGAATGTTGAATGACCATTTGGTATCGTAAATAATTAAAGGAATGCCATGAAATAATTTATTACAAATGGACTTTTAAAAGGGAGTTGCTAAGTGCATATGAGTTCCTTGCTAGGAGATCTCACTGCTTCAATCACTGAATTCAAATACCATTACTGAGATCCTGCTGGGAAAGCAGCATAGGTGCTTTCTGGAGGGCCTGTTTGTTTGCTTCCATCTCTATTCTTACTGTGCAAATATTTCTTGCTGTGCAGAAAATATGTGATTCCTCAAAAAGTGGCTAGAAATAATGAGCTGAAAAGGTTTGTTAAAGCGAGATTTGAAATCGCAACTGCACTCCACATCAGACAACAAAACATTTTATCTGCATTACAATAAAATTTCATTCACAATTAGTTTACAGATCAAGCCTAAATCAAGCCTACTAACAGAGGCTTTGATAAACATGCTTCAGACTGTATCTTGACTTGCTGCACTTAATGGAGCATGTCCTTTTTAAATTCACAGACCCCTCTCCTGCCCAGGCACAAGACACCCCAGGGTCTCACTGCTCTCAGCAGCATCACATTCAGATGCAGAGGGACTCCTACTCTAAGTAAAGCCCTGTATAACGGCCATGATCTTCACCACATTTTAATTAAGGGTTTGCCAGCACTTCCATTCTTGTCAGGGCATTATTACTCATAAAGAATCACTCTGGGCTAAACACAGCACTTAGTGTTTTAGAACTGAAGAGCATGTATTTATAGCATTTAAAATAAAATAATAATAAAAAAAATCTTCCAAGATTTTTTAAGATCTAAGTGGAGTAAAGGAAGGAGATATGCTCAGTTCAAAACTTCTTCCATAACAAAAGCCTACAATTTTCAACACGTGTAATTTCTTTAAACTACCACTACAGTTAATTTTAATAATTTTCCTGGATCCAGAAATTGCTGTCTTCTCTCTTTTGTTATGTGAACAAAGTAAATGTTTCAAGCACATCAGCGTCAACAAGAATTGTCAGTTACAGTCACATGTTTCATTGCTTTCCTAAGAAAAAACAACTTCACAACACCTGGCACAGACATTAATATTCAGGTTCAATGTTTCAAGTTAGTGTTGCATGGCAAGAAGTTTTGTGTGTTCTTTGATGCCAGAATTTATAAGTGCTCTATATTTGAATGACCATGTTCATGACTTCACAAGTGGCCTACAGCAACCTATAAACAACAGAATTAATCTGCAGAATAATTCATCATATACTGTGTAGAAATGCATTTTAAGAGTCCAGCCTTGTCGACAAGATACCAGCATGCATACAAATATTCTTGCTTCAAGTCCCATGGTATTTGCATAATTGTTTGTGAGAGCACACATCTAGTCTGGACATTCAGAAAACATATTTGTTATATTAGCTAGGAATTAGAGAGCCTCTTAAGCTTTCTAGATACAGGTCATATTTATATTCAACAGTTCCTCATTTAATCACAGTATTTCACTGTCTTTCATAGCATCCATATCTCTTCATCCTCTTCCTTACTATATTGGGTTATTTTGACTTGGGGCATCCAGGGAAGCAAAGAACACTGCTTGTGCATGTGAGGACATACGACCACAAAAGTATGCTCTGGTGCCTCTATTTCCATTAGGTTCATGGGATTTACATTTTTTGCCAGGAGCTCACTGACCAGGATTATGTATGAGTGCTAAAACAAATTCTGTAAGGATAGCCTGTGGTAGCCCTTTGGACAGAGATTCTACTGAAATAAAAATATGGAGAATTCATATAAAATAGTTGCTTGCAGTTGCCCTAAAGATAATACCAATGTGACATATGGACAAATAGGAATAGGAATGATAGGAAAATGGATAATCTTACCAGTAGATTCAGAGAAACAGAGTAGAAAATACAACAAATAAAAATAAACCCACTTTTTAGATCTAAAATATTATACAATTCTACTCTTGCTCTCAAAAGCAGGTAAAAAAGCAGGTAAAACAACAGCCCAGAACATCAGTAATTCACTATCATGATATATGTACAATACAGGCTCAGTAGGAGGGAATTAAAACTGTAAACGATAACATTAAATAAATAAGATTAATTTGCTTTACCCTGGTGAACCATATGTGGGAAATAAATTAGAGCTAAATTAGGTGATTAGATAATGTGGTGATGAAGACTAAGCAAGTATCTAAAATGAAAAACTAATAGCAATATATTGCTTATTGAATATTTTAAAAATTCTTTTTTATTAAGTAACCATACATAAATATTTATTATTTAAGTATTTAACTAGTTAAATCTATGTGTCTGTATAGAACAAACTTTTTCCACTTGCCTGATCTTTCAAACATGTGAATTGATCAAGTTGTTTCATATTTGTGTTTTGTTTTAGAGAAAGTAGTAAGAATTCATTAATAATGTTGATGAAAAAAGTTAATTAAAATGTTAACGAAACTAACACTAACTAAAAATGATAAGTTCTTTCAGCACTGAAGCTAGACACTAGACAAAACCCATTCAGTTTAGAGGATACAATAGAAACATTTATAGTGACAAAATAATAGCACATTTGTAATTTATTGCAGAGGTAAAAATGACAAATCTATTAATGCACTGAGTACATAATTAGGATGCAAAGAACTGTTTGTAAATAAGCTTTAAATAACCCTTTTGCAAACTATCATGAAACACATTACATGTGTTAATACTATTTACTTTAAAGGGTGTCATACTGTGTTATTTTGGGGAAAAAAACAAAAACAAAAAAACACAACACCAAACCAAAACCCACCCCAAGAAAAAAACAGATGGTTTTATGATAAATTCAGTCCTAAAAAAAATGTTTTTGGAGAAACGATGTCGAGACAAAATGATAATATATTTCCGAAATAAGGTTAGAACTCAAGCAGGACTTGAAAGATTATAAAAATAGACTGGCTGAAATAAGGTGGAAAAATGATAATTAAACTAAATCACCAAAGCCATGCTAAAACTACAGCACTGAATCAAGAGAAGATACCTGTCAAGAAGCAGCATGGAATCCAAACAACTAAAGACTGAAGGAATGTAAAGATCATTTTTATATCAATCTTGAGTTGTACAAAAGGCTTTCCTGTCTAACCAAGGATTGGATCCAGCTATGGAAATCACATTCTAGATACAGATAAATGTCTAGGAGGATTGAAAGACATTTGATACCAGATGAGCCCTTGACTCTTTCATGAATATAAAAAACAAGTTACAATAAAAAATTAGGGAAAAAACCAAGCCGGTGCAGAAACAAATGTGAGATTCTTTTTGATTTGGATGCCATGTATGTTTCCCCACAAAACACAGCATTTCAATTATTTTTTGCTCCACGGGCAGCAAATCTTGCCTTGAAAAGGTACCTCAGCCACACATAGGGATCAAATTCAGGTTGCCTGGAAAAACTTAGGCCTAGTATTTCTTAATATTTGAGTGGAACATCTTTTATTTTTCATATTTTGTAGGTTTATTTATTTTAATCATTACACGTGTGATAAGTCATGCACGTCTTGTCTTTTGGGGTCCTGTGATGTGATAATCATTTCTGTAAACGTATATCATTAACATTTCATAAGTGGTGTCAAGCATATCCACCCTAAAGTGTAAACAAAGCACTTTGCACATTTCAGTTCTATGAACCACACAGATTCTTCACTCTATTTCTGTATGAATATAAATATTTTTCAATTGACTAGCCACTTGCCAACTGGTCAGCTAAGTTCCTTATTAGCCAAAAGTTCTACCCATCTTGTACAAAACCCCCTGTACTGGCTCCTAAAATTTTAAAGATCCTTGTCACTCTGACACTACCCACTCAATACCCACTCAGAAACAGAACAACTGATAACAAAATAGAAGAGTAAAGAGAAGGCTGTAAATGCAAGTAGGAAGTGGGGTTTGTATATTCTCTAGTGACTTACCGTTCTGCTGCATGAGAAACAGGTGCATGTGCTTAAGAGTTAGAGCTATTGGGGCAAAAATATAAGTGTTCTTTAGAACAGCAATTTGCCATCGGTTGGTGTCAACCGGGAGGTACTCTATATTTTATTTGCAATACCTTCATCAATAGTTACATGGTAAAGAGCCCCACAGAAAAGCAGAAAGTCATATCAGAGAGTGAACATGGGGTTTTGTTTCTATCTTCTGACATGCAAATCCAACCTATTTGCTACAGAAAGGGCGGCCTGAGATGTAACTTTCAAGATCCTTCTCTTCTTCTGCCTGGTGAGGCTCTTTGTCCTCTGAGTGTTGCGGTGGCTCCGTGCTCCCCCGTGACTGAGGCAGAGCTGCCGGACGATGCAGCCCGTCCATCCCACCGCAGCCGGTGCTGGCTGTCACCGCCTGGCTGAATAAAGGCCTGATTTCGACAAATGACCACCTGCCTCTTGCACGTACGGTCGTTGTCTTGGATCTGCGTCTCTGCTCAAACGCAAATCGTCTCCGGGCTGACCGTGATCTCAACGGGCAACCCGTACTGCCCGTCAGCGCCAGTCTGTATGCTACTGACTGACACACGTTTTCTATTCCAGGAAAAGGGACTTTTACAGATTTGAACACACTTTTTTGGCTGAAAACTGTTTTTTTTTTCTGCTGAAAACTGGGTTTTTTTTCTGCTGAAGAGTAAATAAATAAGCTTCCAGAAAAAAAGCGCAAATCTCACGATTTAATCTAATTCAGTTATGGGGAAACTCCATCTATTTACTTCCCACTTACACCATACTGAACTTAATTAATTTTGGTGAACTTTTTTTATATGGGAAGGAAATGAATACAGAAAACGTGTGGTTAAGGTGCTTACCAAAACTGCAGAAGTCCAAGTCCAGTTTCCCGATTGCTAAAGACTTCCTCCGTACTCACCGGCAACTCATTTCGTCTCCCTCTGTCCCAATTCTCACTCCTTTGCTTGTTTAACATACCCTTTTCACTTACTGTTGGTATGTTGGCTTTTTTAATAACAGAGGCTTTTCAGAACAACAACAACAAAAAAAATCTGTTTCTAGGATGATATGAGGATTATTCTTAGAGTAACTGTATATATACATTGCTTTGTGCATATGCGTGTGTAGGTGTATGTGTGTGTATCTATATCCATATCTATACCTACATCCGTATAGATATATATATAGCTACAAAGAATGATCTTTGGCCAATTCATACATATGTATGTCTACGAATTTAGAGAAATATACATATATATGTATAGCTCAATCAAAACAAATATTAGATCTACGCTAACAAAACTGAGTATCAGTAAAGATGAAGTTTCTTACGTCTAGTACAGCCCTGTGTGTCGAATTGGTGGTGAAAGGGAAGTGGATACAGTAATACTATGCAGTCCATAGCTGACACATTCATTTCTTTTGTGCTAAAATTACAGTAACTTACCTGTTACTAATTAATGCCAGATGGATGTACAGAGGGATGTATGGGTATAAAACTACAGTGTTAAGAAATACGCATATGTTTTATGAATCATTTAATTATTATTATGCTGATATAAAATCAGTAAATAGCCTTTGTGTAATTTTAACACAGAAGTATTTCTGCATAAAGGAAAGCATAGCTATTTACGATTACAAATCCGTTCATAATATTTTGTTATATAGTCCAGCTATTGCCAAAACAAGCCATATTATAAGTCTAAATGTTGCAGACAAAGGGGAAAATAAGGTAAACACGTGGATGGGTAGTTGAAAATAAAAATAGGTAACTAACATACTGCAAAACTAGAAACCAAATAAAGGATGTCGTCTGTGACAGCCTATTTCTAATACCCGATTACTAGCTGTTCATCTGTTTAGCAACAGATATATAAAATAAATTAATTGTATTGTAGCTTACTACATATGGGAAAACTGCACCATCTGAGAAGCAATTTTAGCTCAGAAAGTCAAAACTGTGAGCCGAAAATTCAGGGCAAATAGAACTATAACAGTTACTCAGCAGTCCAGCTACTTCATATGAAGTATGCGAAAACTTTCTTTTGAGGATAAAAAAAAAATCCAGTATTTTGAATCTTTATAAATGAATGCAGGTTTTTCTGTTGTGCTTTGTACTGATAAACTGTATATGCCAGTGTAATTTGATTTAACCATTAATATTCATTCTCCTAATTTAATTATTTGAAAGTTGTAATTATTTGCAATATTGTTGTTGATTGACCTGGATTTTTGATTTATTAAAGCTTCTTAATGGATAGTGCACAGATGTCACTATCCATGTTGCTATAAATTAGAGTACCTATTAATGCTGACATGCTGTGAAAAATGTAATGTTAAACTCACCCATGCTAAAATGCTTAATTCCTAGCACTTTAAATCAATATCATGTTTTTATTTAATCGTACAAAATGCACTTAAAGCAGTAGAACACCAAAACTTAAAGTAAGAGAAAGACAATGTATCTCAGACTTGCCAATACTAATATCCTATCAAGAAAACAAACTATAAGAAACTAAGTACAAATTGGCTTCGTAAAGTACATTATTTGTATTCGCTTTCCAAACCTTCATGATTTTGTATCCTCAAGATCATGCTGTTTTGATGCAGCCGTGGTATGGCAGGTGATTTATAGGCAGACCATTTATAGGTATTCTTTATAACTACTATTATAAAATGTACCTATATCTATTCAAGACACTTGTATATCATTGACAGCTAATAGATCAGAATAATAAATGCAAATGATTGATCTTCTTCAATACCTAAGTCATCAGATTTTATGTGTGTCTTGTGAATTAAAATTGTTTTACAAGGCACACCAGCAGCATCGACTCTAAGTGAATAGAAGGTCAGACCAATGACAAGGGTAAATCTGGATCTTATTAATGACACTGTTTCTATTTCCCACACTTTTTTTCTGTAGAAAAGTGAGTTTGCCACTCTTACTGTTCACATACAAGAAAATGAGTATAATTTCTTTTCAAATTCAAACAGCAACAAAGATTTTAATTAGGTTACAAGCACAAAGTATGTATCATCAGAAAACACATGTTAACTTGGCTGTCCGATTCGAGGCTGATTTTGTTGACCTGGCATTTGGAAAAGATTACTTTTTTTTTTTTTTTCTGGCTGATAATTGAGTCCATCTGAGAACAAGTAAAGGAAACACAGATAAATAGTGCCACGCTATCGTATTTGCAGTCACTTTATATCTCAGGACTGCACTAATATATTCTCCACTGTTCCAAAATTTCAACAATGGGCCTTTCATACAGGCATTCTTACAGAACAGTGCCTGGGTCCCTCATTCAAATAAATTCAAGCCAAGGCTTCCAAGAAAAACTTCTGGCCACAATTCACATGACCTAAACACACCAGTTAGAAAAAAAGACAACCCAACAAAGGAACAAAAGGAAACAATGTCCCTCGGAAACAGACCATCCATTCAAGTAAAAAATGAAATACATGGTACTGCTATAAGTGAAAAGACCATGTGCAAAGAATACTAGAGGGTAAAACCTTTCCGCTAAAGCGATGTCATACTACCAGCTGACCTTCACACTTTCACCTCCAGTGTAAGGCTTTATGCACAGTACAGTGTTTGAAGCACTTACAGAACTAACAAGGAAAAGAAGCAATTAGTATGCTCAGGCACAGCATAGGAAAAGCAAAGAACCCCAACAAAACAACGAACACCCAAACCGCTATAAAGCTATGTAAGAGCACTATGTTACAGCTCGCCCTCCCCCTGCCTTCCCCCTCTCAGTGCTCTCCCCTGCATATTAAACACTGGGTTCAGCAAGGGACACAGCTTTCTGGATTCTCTAATGGCGAAGCATCCCTTCTCCCTTCCAAGTACATTATATAACTGTGTGAGCCATGGAAGCCAATTCCACTGCCATGCCCTCCAGCAGCGTTCATCTAATGCAAACAGCCATGGAGAAATCTGCCGCTGCCTCACATGTGATCCCAATCTAGGGAAAACATAATTCAGGACTTTGCCACACATCACAGCCTTAACCATTTGATTATAACTTACTGATTCCATAGGAAAAAAAATGTTTGTTTTCATTGTGCCTGGTTCCAAAGTAATCAAGCAAGCTCCCTACAGTCATAGCTGATCTCTTAAATGAAAGATTTAGCTTGACTCATTGCAGGCAAACAGTTTTGTTTGAATCTCTAACAAGATTCACACTGATATTTAGAAATAAAACAGAAGCTTAAAGTGTTTGCATTTATCATCTCTCAGAGCAGAAATGTACTTTTCTGAACCTGCTGATTATCTACTGCAGTTTATATGCTAACATTTCAAATTTTTATTTTGCAGGACAGTAAGCAATGTTTCCTTATGCCTTGGAAAAAAACAAACAACAAAACCTCCAAACAAACAATCCCCCATTTAAAAATGCTTTCAAGTATATTGTCAGCTAGCAAATACAGAATTAAAGACAAAGTTGCAAGGAATAGATATTTAAGTAGCGATTTTTCCACATACAAAAGGGTTGTTCATGCACCAGCTTCTGAGTCTTACAAATCCTATCAGCTCTGGTGGTCTCTGATTCCTGGGGTGCAAAGCACATGGCTTGGCATGAACAGTCTTTGAATGTATTTACTTTTCCTTTGTGTAATGGAGAGAAATTAATTGATTAAAAGGGCATGGTTAACAAAAAAACAAACCAAACCAAACCAAAATCCAAAGATCGAGAGACTGTCAAGAAGAAACCAGAAGCTGAGCATTCCCCTTAATGGCAAGACTGGTCCAGTTTGTTCACTTATGAGAAAGACGGTGTATTGCAGTAAAGAGTAACTAGAGCACAAGAAGCAGGCAATGTCTGTTACTGTAAGTTTTGGTGGATAAAGACTCACAAAGGAAAAGCTATTTAATATTTCCTCATATGAGGTCACTAAGATTTCTAGATTTGCTAGTAAAAAAATAGCTTCTCTGAGGATGCTGCAACTGTTGGCAGTAAATATTAATCATGCATTGGTTACTATCAAGTAAGTAAACTACATGCACAAATCTTTAAAGTAAGGTTAAAACTGTGTATGACTTTTTGGCACTTTAAGTTACTCTGCTGAGATTTTTAATGCCATTTGAATGCTAAATCCATACTAGTGTTGCTGCCCAGATTAAACATCATTTTCATTGATAAATTTGATGCTTTAGCAGACTGAAGGGGTAGGATTTCTGTCAAATAACTTCACATATCTATGCCACAGAGATGTCTGTATCTGAAGACAAGTTAGGCTCTTTTATAGTCATTTCAGAGAAACAGAAAATTCATGGATGTGATTCATCTTGTACTTGAGGGGATATCTAAACCAAGTCACATGAACTGTTCCGTAAAAGTGCCTATTTATCTCCACTGACAATACAGAGAGTGACTGGAGGTGGACATCTACAGTTCAGAAGAAACGCATTCCAGCTCTTTTGCAGCAGTGAAGATCTCCCACAAAAGAAGTCAGCACTGAACCTAACTAACATTATTATGGCATTAAAAAGGAGTCTGTTTGAGATTCCTCGACACTTTGGACAAAGCTGTCATATGTCTCAGTACTAACATCTTTTACAAAATCATGTGCAGTGTTAATACCTTGCACAGGGGTTTTCCTAAAGCCAACTAGGTAGAGATGTTAAAAAAATGAATTAATAAAGTAGATGATAATCCTTAAAGAACAGGCACTTTTATACATATCCTCTCTTTCAAGAGCAAGGAGTCTAAACTCAGCACATCTGGGCAATCTGTTTCAGATTTCAATTTCAGCCCCTGATCAGGTGAAGGATATCAAAAAGCAGTAACAAAAAAAGAGACATTTTTCTTTAGTCTTTGTTCTCCCTCTAACGGAGTTGTAAGCTACTATTTGAAAATCATAGCTTTATTTCTAAATTACATTAATACTAAAAAAAAAAAAAAGGTCAAAACCTTGAATGGCAGAGTCAGCTTTTCAAAGAATCTTCATGTTGCATTTTTCTTTGACTCAGCTTTGACATGGTTGACACAGCACAAGGATAGAAGGCATAAATACCACATTGATGACCTGTTAGTACCCCAAATACTGGTCACTGTACTTAAAAGTTCACTAGGGTTTGGTGGGGGTTTTTTTCAAACTTGCTCATTCCTTTCTTTCTTTTTCTTTTTAATTATTATTTCAATTTTCTGGATAAGTTACTTTGGTTTGAAATAATTGAACCCTACAGTTCCAGAATAATGGAGGTCCAGGCATACTTGGAAACCAGCCAGGTGCCACAATTTTCCCCTAAACTGCTTGCTGAGCAGGTCAGCAACTTGAGGACTGTGATACTGCTGAGTATGAAACTAGAAACTAGTTACTGAGAAGCTATAAATCACAACTAAAATTTAGGGCCTACTAAAGAGATTAAGAAAAAGAAGCATGTGACACTTTTGGCACCCACAGTGCAATAGGGACATTGCTTATAAAGGAAAAATTGTTAGAGCATTAAGGCTCTTTTTGCCAAGATAAACCCAGTACTGTAGTTTGGTTTGTGGTTTATAAAGTATCTGCTTTATGGTTTATAAAACCTGATGAACGAAGTCAGGAAACAGTACAAACAGATATTCCAGGGTTAGACAAATACTTCAAAAGTTTCTGGAGTTGGCAGGAGAAATGTTAAATGACAGGAAAAAAAAGTAACTACAGCGAAGAAATGCTGATGTAGTTCTAAACACGAAGTATAAGGCTATTATTTTCAGTTCACTGAAAGATATCTGAAAGCACCGAAAACACAGTTTTATCTGGGTTTGTGTGTGTATATATATAGACATATCTTCCCATAGAATGTAAAAAAAACCTCGGTTAAATGCCAAAGATTGAATCAGCCTTAACAACAGTGATGCAACTGTTCAGTAGTGCTATAGGAATACATAGACAAGAAGAAAAAACGGGATGTATCTGTACTGTTTAAATAAATGAGACTAGGGAGCAAACTGGAGCTCTAGCCATCTCGACTGCAGAAGCGTTCGCAGCATCCTAACCAGCTCTCGCCGGGACTCAGTCCCAGCACAGCTCACAGGGCCGTTCACTTCAGACACCCTTCCTAAAATTCAGCAAGGATGTAACCACAGCAGTTTTGGATCCTTTTGCCCTGTGCTGCTCTCTATCAGCACTGTCCCAGCAAGCTAATGCTGGTAGCCTAAAAAAGCCTTGGAGTTCTTTAGGACCTCATATGCCCACACCTGAAACACAACATGCATCCTCTGTTTCATGCCACAGAAATGTTGCTTTGATGGTTTGCAACACAGCCCTCACACCAGTTCAAAATGTTCCAAACTGGTACCAATGCCTCATACAGGAGTACCAGCTGAGGCTCCAAGGAAACCCGCAGCTCAACACCGTGTGGAGTAGACAGAGCCAGTCTGCTCCAGAGGGACACAGTCCCAAACGATGCGGGTATCAACCATGCTGCAGGACTTTTTTGTATGTAAATAATGTATTTGTTCATATGTGGACATGTGATAGAGAATCCAGTTGTTCACAAGCATTAGTAAAAGTACTACTCTATTTATGATTTACTACATTTACCATATAACACAGCGGTAAAGTGAAAAAAAAAAAAAATAGGGAGTAAGAATGCACAAAATTTGGGGTAACTGAACCTGGATCACTACTTAATTTTAGGTCCTTATTTCAGAAAAATAAATTAGGAGGCCTGCAGTTACCCTTCCTAGGCAGTGGTAAGGGCCTGGTGTAGCCCTGTATTTCCACGGCCAGCTTAAGGTCTGCATAGTTAAATGCTTAAACTTGGGTAAGACACTTCCGAATCCTGGACAACTGAGAGCTTGGAAGAGCAAGTGAGTGTGAATGTGTGAGAAGAAATGTAACAGAACAGCAGAGGAAGACAAAATTTATGTTTGAAATGCTGAACAACACAGTGAGGTGTTGATAGTGTGTGGAAAGAAAAAAACCACCCTTACAAACCTGTTAAGTGAACTACTGTGATCTTTTTTCTCAACAGGTGGCTATGAGAAAAAATATATGATGATAAATTGAAAGCAAGAACACCAGCACAACATTCATGAAATGCTGTAGGAAATTTTAAACAATTTTTGTTCTATACACCTTTCGAATAAACTTGCTCTTCCTAGTTGTGCCGGAAACCTCTGAGAAACTTCAAGACCAGCAGTTCTTATCCTCAGTCCCATATACTGCCACATTACGTCTTTTCCCTGCAACCTAAAAAATCCAAAAACTCTGCAAGCAAAAACGCTCAAGAAATTCAGAGCACATACATATGCAAGATTTTGACTTTTCAGATAATGTTTAGATTGTATATCCTTCTATTTTTTTACCTACTTCACGTTTTATTTCATATTAATCTGAATACAGTCCTTTAGATACTTCCAAGAGCAATGAAAATGAAATTAATCATTATGCACCATAATTTGGCTTGCTTCTACAGGAAAAGAGATAACAGTATTCCACCACAGAGCATTTTAAAGGATTACGTTTCTACTTCTTAAAAAAAATAAAATCTTGATGTAAAAGGAGAGCCTAAGGAAATACATAAAACAGCACTTCAGTTTTTACCTTCACATCACTGCACAAGAAGTGCCAAACCCTACTTTGGAGAAGAAGAAAGGAGGAGGAGGAGAATCCTACACAATTGATAAATTAAACTTCATGCCTTAAAACCTTTGTTAAATGAATGATTAAACAATAAAGCATTATACAACGAGTGTGTGTTGTGGGTGTGATGAGGGGGTTTAAGTGAAGGACAACTGCAGTAAGCATCTCTGTGGAAAACAGGAGTAGTAAAAATAGCTGTAGTCCCATCCTTTGTCCCAATCACAGTGATTTGGTATCAAATTAAAAAAACACAAAGTAACTCTCCTGCAACAGTCGCTATGTGCACAAAAACATGTATTTCAGGACACATGGTATTAGATTTTCATGTTTATCCTATTGTTGCTAGAAGAGGCAACTAACTCCCACAAAGCCATGTTTTAAACTTGCAGCTGGCTAACACTTGCAGTGTGAGGGGTGAGAACAAACTACGTAAAATTCTGTTTAACCTTTAAAAATGTTATCAGATACTGACTATAAGGCTTCTGATGAAGTAAAAAGAATTAAGCCTAGCACCACATTACCGTTTTCATACACTATTGAAGCCGCATTGAGTTGAACAACTGTAACCTTAAATTTCTTTGAGAATTTCAAGGAAGAGCCTTTAGGTTCGATCGGCCCTCAAATGCTTTCACACTTAACTCTTACTTACTTCAAGGGAGTTTCTCAGGTATGCCTAATGGAAGATTTGGGCCCTCAACACTAAGTTTTCAGACAGATTAAAATAGTGGTATGCACTTTTAGATAGCTACTTACAAAGAATATACACCCAAAATAGCCAAGAAGAGATTAGTGAATATGCCACTGTTAATCACAGAAGGTCTCTGCAAACATGTTTGTTAACTTGACACAACATTGAACATATTTCATAAATGGGCATCCTGTTTTGGCGGTTTAGTCTATTCTACTTTGAAATATATTTTTAACTTCATGGCTTTATTGAATATGTTATAAGCTAATAGATTTTACATTCTATTTTTATAGCCTCACTATAACAAATTTATAGTTTTTTCCAGGCACCATTCAGTCCCAATTGTTATGATTGTTGCACTTCTCAAATACAGCCAGCAAGATTTGCTCTGAACTTTAAGTTTCAAACATTCCTAAAGTAAAATTACATGAATCACAAGGCACAGTGAAATGTGTTTCAGCTTTCCATAAAATAAGCAAAAATCTAATGAAAGCATATTCTTGGAAGTATATAGTACATGATTTTCGTAAATCTGATTCTCCTCACAGGTGATATTATGAAGTGAAGAAGTAGATCAACATGAATAATAATAAAAAACAAACAAAACAAAACAAAACAAAACAAAAAAGTCCAGTATTTAAATTGCAAAACAGTTAACTCCATGTGCCAATGTTATTCAAGGTCTTAGTTCAGTCTTCATTCAGAAAGGTTTGCTTATCATTAGTATTATATAATTTCTGTGTTATTCAACTGAAATTCTACGTGGCATAATAAAAAACATACAAGACAGTAAATATCTTAATTTCTAGTCAAAATTAATCAACATTAAGAAAAAACTATGCAAAACAAAACAATATTAACCCACACTAACACCTAATAAGATACTACATAGTATTTTCATAGAATCATAGAATCATTTAGGTTGGAAAAGACCTTCAAGATCATTGAGTCCAACCATGAACCTAACACTGCCAGGTCCTCCACTAAACCATGTCCCTAAGCACCACATCTACACATCTTTTCAATACCTCAAGGAATGGTGACACAACCACTTCCCTGGGCAGCCTGCCCAGTGCTTGACAATTCTTTCGGTGAAGAAATTTTTCCAAATATCCAACCTAAACATCTGCTGGCACAACTTGAGGCTGTTTCCTCCCATTCTATCGCTTGTTACTCAGGAAAAGAGACAGACACCCACCTCACTACAATCTCCTTTCAGGTAGTTGTAGAGAGTGATAAGGTCTTGTCAAGTCCCCATGTCTCAGGATGATGACTCAGGTTTGCTGATTCCCAGGTCAGGATTAAGGTGAAACGACACCAGGGATCCTTTAACTCACAGAAATCAACTTTTATTCGCTCACAACAAGAACTGGCATGCTCACCGCAAAAGTGGGTATGCTCACAACAAAAATTGGCATGAAACTATGTCAGTAAACTGTGTAACATGTACATCACCAAACATATACTACAGGCCTTGCTTATCTGGCAACCAGTTCAGGGGAGACCATAAGGAGATCCCTCCCGTTGAGTCACGAGGCTCAGAGCAGACCCCCTCGCTTTCTAGACTCCTGCTCCGAGGAGAGCCCGGGGAGGCTGGATCCACTCCTAGGCCCAGACTTGCTCAGTGGTTTATGTCTAAAGGGATGAGGTGTAGGGATTATGGAAAAGGGAAAGAGAGAGAAGAGAAAGATTTCACCGGTCCTGGGTCCAGCGTCAGCCGAGGGGTCCAGTTCCGGTGGGTTGGGCACCCGGGGCTTCAGTTTGTGTCCTCTTATCATCCTTGCCCCTCCTTCAGGCAGGCTTTAGGCTAATTAGGTGCCATGAGCACTTTGTGAGCCTTTGGGCCTGGGGGTCGTTGGGGGAATAACTTCCCCTTCCCGGCATGGTGAGCTGTCCTGCTCAGCAGATCAGATCAGGATTATCGGAACAGGGAGCTGTGCACCCTCCGGCACGGCCTCCCCCTCCTGCTGCTGATCAGTGGGTGCTGATCAGCTTCTTTCCACCTGAGGTTCCTTGCTAGGCAGAGTTCCTTGTTCTGCAGAGTTAGTCCTTAAGCAGAAGTTGCCCCACCGCAATGTTTGAGACATTAACTCTTTCAGTCTCTCACATCCACTCTCACAAAAACGAGGACTGTTGGCACCGCGACATTGTGTCAGAGGTTGCTAAATGATCATCTTCGCCCTTTTTGAGCCTTTATAGAAAGTAAACCACTTTTCATCTTAGTTTCCTGAATGTGTATATTACCCTTCAGAAGATGTCCACCTAAATAATTTGGTCGCTATTCAAGAAGATGTAAAATTATCAGAGTATTAATATATTTTCAAACCTCCTTCTATTATTAGGTGTATTAGCTCTGTGTTTTATATGCAGAAGAGACAACACGTTTTGATATCAGTCTTTTTTCCATACCGTATCGCTTCTGGCTGTAAGGCCTCCTATTTGCTGAGATCTCCTATTTTGAAGTGATGTCAATCCATACTACATTTGCAAGAAGTTATTTGCAAGGGGTAAAATGCCGGATTGGTAAATACTGCATTTTAAAGACCCATGTTTTCCTTTGGGGAATTACTTGCATCTGGGCAAAGTGCTTGTATGGGTTGTGCGTACTTTAAAAAAGAGTTTAGATGATCACAGGTTAGTTCAGAATGAGAAAAGTGAAAAAGCAGATCCTGAGGAAACACTCAGTCCTGTAGAAAAACTGTGTTCGCGTCAGCATGTGACAGCTTTTTCCAGGCTATCCAGAGAAATCTGCAGCAAATAAATAAATAAATAAATAAGATCAAGTAAATTATCTTTTCCAATTGCTTTTGTTAACTCCCCAATACAATGCTGCTGCTGCAGCCTTGGCTTGGTCAGATTTTCTCATTGCTTTTGAGCCTCCTCCCCTCTCTCTGCCATTTCTCATTTTCAGGATATCGGATCAACCCGGGCCTTGGGATTGCCGTAGCACACAGGGAAGCACGCTCAGGCATTTGGCTTAACGGGCTGTCATATTTCATCACTGTTAGCTGGGAAATAGAAGAAGGGTATGAAATGAGGGTTGGGGCTGGGTGGTTTTTCTGGTGAGTAGGTGTCTTTGCTCATCCTGGAATTTCAGACACTGCTTGAAACTTTCTCATTTTGAGTGAAAACCATCTGGAATTTGAAGTGACTACTGAGAAAATGAGATTTGCCCCCAAAAAGTTGTTTAAAGAAATCTATATAAACTTTCATGCATCTATTTGAGTAGTCCTGCTGTAAATGTTGAAACTAGTACAGAGCGCAGATATGTTGCATTGGCATTGTGGGGTTGAACCTGCATGGGAGAGCCTGGGAGGAAATCTGGGCTGAACAGGGTGGAAATCCCCTCCGCGTTTTCCCATGGACATGGTACCTTTTCTGCTGCCTTTTTTTCCCGTCGGAATAGCAGAGGAGGAGAGTGATATAATCCCCAAAGAGCCTGGCTTTATTCCTTTCCATTCCTCCTTATCCATTTTCCTCTTGGACGAGAAAGGAGGAGTTTGATTGCATCTGTATATGCCTAAAGAAGAAAAAAATAAATTGAAGGTCTAAACTCATCCCTTCAACACCCAGCACTTTGAGTGCCAAAAGGTTTCTGCAAATGCATTTTTGTTACAAATAAACCCCCTAACAAGTCTTTCAAATCCTCCTTGCTTCTCAAATTGAGATGCACGACAGTTCTGCGTGCAATTAAAACGAGCTGCCCAGAGCTTTTACTGTAGATTAGGAGATAGAGATTGGTTAGGTCTGATCTGATAATTTTGGTTAAAGACCAATGAACCTTTAGTCTAGATCTCTCTTCTGTGGCAGAATGGGGCGAACCTCCATAGCCTGCAGTTGTGTTTAACAAGTGCAAGTTTGGGACAGTTGCCATTGTATTAAATTTTCAGCTCAAAGGAGAGGCGGGTGCGGGACTGAGGAGGTAGACGTGTTAGCTTTGCTGCCCAGTGTCATTTGTATAAAGTCTAATTTTTGGAAATGACATCAAAAAATACTTGTCTTTATGCTCTGGTTTTAACGAAGGTGTTTATACCAATAATCTAGTATTAGATTTCAATCCTGATTTACCTTCCCAAAGTCAGCGTGTGCAAAACGGTGTGCTTTTGGAATAAAGGTGTGTGATTAGTGGTGAGACATTAAAATAAAGGGAATTGCCCTTTTCCCAGCTCCAATTAGAGTTTGCCAGGCAGCTTCTGGATTAAAAAAAACCCCAACCCTGAACTGTTGTTGCTGATACTACTAATCTGCACTAGTTCGTAGAGACCCCCCATTGCTGTTTGCCCTGTACTTCCCCCCGCCAGGCTCCTGTCCCCAGCAGAAGCAAAACTCAAGTGGTACAACTCAGGAGCAAAAAACAGAATATTTTTTATCTGCACATATGAGCAGCAGAGGGATGAAAACAGCTTTCTGCAGCGCGGATGCAGGGGGCTTGCCAAGTCCAGCCCTATTTTTAGCCAGTGGGGAGCATTTTAAAGACAGATTTCAAGGAAGACAAGGAAGTAGCATCATTATTCTGTATCAGCCTGGGTAGCCCCAAAGAGAGAGCCTGCATGATTTAGATAACGTGCTCTTTGGTATTTCTGTGCTTTTCCAGCATGTGTATAAATGTCGTTTGGCTATGGAGCAGGAAGAACGAATATAGCTATCTCTTATTACAAGCGTGATTATTTTTGATGCATTCAGGGAGGGTGAGGTGTGTCATACCCTCCAATATAGCGATAGATGCCAGGAGGAGTAGTCCAATACCCCTTCTCATCCTCTCCTGCAGCACAGAAATATGAAAAGCTGGGAAATGAGACATGGTGTAACCATTTTAAAATTAATATCTTTAATTACGAGATGCAATTTAAAAACACTGCGCTCATTAGTGTAGTGTTTATGATTAGCGCTTATTACCTAAACTTAATTGCCTCAACCTCCTCCATCTTTGTTCCTTTTTCCATTTTATTTCCTGGTAATTTAGTACATTGTTACGTTTTATTAAAGCAGTGATAGGATCTGAGGGAGAGATAAGATAGGATGAGCACATTTAAGTTGTCCAAAACCAAACAAGAATTTATCCTGAAACTAAACTTCCAAAGTCCCAGCTTTACCAAAATTTAACGCTACCTCTGGAAAGCAAGGAGGGGTGAGGTGTGCAAGTAACTGTTTCCATAGTATCTCCTCTCCCTCCCAGGTGCGGGTTTTTAGACAGTGTTTTCTGCTATAAACTATACATAAAAATTGCAGAGCTCTCTATATTTGCAGCTGGATGTATTATGGGCTTCAGAAATTTTTTTTTGGCTCCATAAAGTTATCTTTAGCTGTATTGCAATTACGTTGCAGAGTCTGTTGCAAAGATTTACTGTGTAGTACAAATTATTTTAGGCTTTCTTTTTTTGGTATTTCCTCTCCAGCTAACCATAGGAGCTGTTTATGAGAAAACAGTTTTTACTATGTAAATACTGCTACATTTTCTTGACAGTAAAATATTTTACCGATACATGTGGATTTTTTGAATTGCAACCTGGCTGGTTCCCAGGTTGTTTAAAGAACATTTCTTTGTGGGGCAGTTCTTTTGCAACATTTTTTTGCTGTAACTTGTTTTGATCAGTGAGATTAAGTGTGATTATTTTCATCCAGCTGCCCACAACAAACCCACTGTCTCTGGTTTTTGTTTTCATTGTATCAGTCCATAGTATAGGTGTAACGAAGTCATCCCATAGTCATAATTCTCATCTTCTCTCCCCTTTGTTATGATCCTAATAGCTCTTACGTTCAATGCTAACATCTTTCATAGGGATGGAGCTGCATAGGGTAGTCACACTTGTTCCTTTGGGACTCCGTAGCATTTTTGATGAGCAAATGTTGAAAATCTGGAATAAATGACATGGATATATAATTAAAGTCTTAAAGATCTAGAGTTTCAGCAAGAAAAGCCAGCCCAACACTGTTTCCCTGCAGTTGTTACATCCTGGCTCGCAGTGAAGCTACAGGGCCTGGGGAATCGCAGATGAATAATGAAAAATTATCCATGTTGTGGGTTTGAATAAATACAGCATTATTTAGCACAGGTGTTCCTGCGATTATGATGTATTGATAAAACGTGCTGCTTAGGAGACCTGAAAGTTGCATTTCTACTTGCGTGGAGCAATGTTGGGTGTCGTGGTTTCAGCCCAGCTGGCAACAAAGAACCAGGCGGCTGCTCACTCACTCCTTCCCCCCAGCTATGGTGGGATGAGGACAAAATATAAAGAAAAGCTCGTGGATCGAGATAAGGACTGGGAGGGATCACTCTCCTTACTTAGAGTCACAGGCAAAAGACAGGCTCAGCTTGGGGAAGAAACAAAATCAGTTTAATTTACTACCAGTCAAATCAAAAAAAGGATAATGAGAAGTAAAACCAAATCATTAAAACACCTTCCCCCCTCCCCTCCCTTCTTCCCAGGCACAGCTTCACTCCTGAATTCTCCACCTCCTCCCCACTAGCAGCACAGGGAGTTGGAGAGTGGGGGTTGACGTCAGTTTGTCAAACATTCTCTGCTGCTCTTTCCTCCTCAGGGGGAGGACTCATCACACTCTTCCCCTGCTCCATTGTGGGGTCCTTCCCACAGGAGACAGTCCTCCATGAACTTCTCCAGAATGGGGTGCCTCCCATGGGTTGCAGTCCTTCATTAACTGCTCCAGTGTGGGTCCTTCCTGTGGGCTGCAGTCCTTCAGGAACACACTGCTCCAGCGTGGACTTCCCATGGGGTCACAGCCTCCTTTGGGCATCCACCTGCTCCGGCGTGGGGTCCTCCCCGGGCTGCAGGTGGAGATCTGCTCCCCCGTGGACCTCCCTGGGCTGCAGG
>JAVJGG010000008.1:21555170-21625221 GCA_035590195.1 Aviceda cuculoides | reverse complement strand
CCTGGTTGGCTCACTCACCAGCTGTGTTGGGAAGTTACCTTCCACACACTCCAAGAACCTCCCAGACTGTTTCCTCTTTGCTGTATTGTATTTCCAGCAGACACGTGGTAATTCCCCCACGACAACAAGCACTAGTGATTGTGAGACTTCTCCCAACTGTTTATAGAGTATTTTGTCTGCCTCTTCATCCTGGCTGGGTGGTCTGTAACAGACTCCCACCATGATATCTGCCTTGTTGACCTTCCCCCTGATTCTTACCCATAAACACTCAACCCTACCATCACCATCATTAGCTCTAGACAATCAAAACATACTCCCTAACCTAGTCAAAATAGCTCCCTAACATACAAGGCTACCCCACCGCCTCTCCTTCCCTGCCTATCCCTTCAGAAGAGTTTATAGCCATCCATTGCAGCACTCTGGTTGTGAGAGTCATCCCACCGTGTTTCTGCAATGGCAACTATATCATAGTTTTCCAGCTGCACAATGGCTTCCAGCTCCTCCTCTTTGTTGCCTATGCTGTGTGCATTGGTGTAGATGCGCTTCAGTTGGGCTATTGATCCCGCCACCTTTTTGCAGGGGAGAAGCCCTAGTTCCTACATGACTATTCTCAGGAGTTTCCATGGTTTCTAACACATCAATAACCCTTTGTGTCTTTGCTGCCACATGGATCTCCATCCCTGCCTCCACTGAGATGGCAGACCGAAGGACCTCGCTAGCACAGCATTATTCAAACACTGGCGTGTTGCCCCGAGGCTTATCTCAAGCAAGCTTGGTTTTATCCCTTCCCCCCTTCAAATAAAGCTCTTTCAATGAGCCCTGATAACTCCTGCACAAACATTCTCTTCCCCCTTTGAGACAGGCACACCCCATCTGTCGCCAGCAGGCCTAGTGTTGTGTAGACCAACCCATGATCAAAAAATCCAAAATGTTGCCAGTGACACCATGCTCAGAGCCAGGTATGGATCTGCTGGCTCTTCCTGTTTCTCCCCTCCCCATCATTCCCTGCAACTAGAAGGACAGAGGAGAACACTACTTGTGCTCCTGATCCCTTAACCAGTTGTCCCAAGGCCCTGACTTCTCTCTTGATTGCTCTTGGACTTATTGTTGGAACTTCATTGCTGTCTACCTGAAAAATCAATAATGGATAATAATCTGAGGGCCATAACACGGTAGGATTAATGGTTTAATTAATTTTGAAATTAAGCAAATTAAAGCATGTAAAAATAGAGATAATTCTAAATATACAGATGTAGAGCATCTCCCTTTATCTTGTAAATGCCACCCTTCATCTTGTAAATGTTTGAAACTTTTAAGGAATACCTCCTTCTTCTAAGCTGAGTTGATTGTGAAGGAGGTTAGAACAAGGAATGAACAGTGGAAGTGGATATTTTTGTGCCACCTTTAGTCAGCTGAAGGGGAAACGGGCACTTTTGTAATTAGGTCTCTCGATACATTAAAAATTGACTGGAGAAGGTAACCTTGACTTACTATTTGTGACTAAAGTACTATGTATATTTACAGTTCTGTAATTATAATTTCCTTTGGTGTTTAATCCTTGTGATAAGGACAGATGTAACTCTCCTGAGTTCATGGAATACTTAGTCCAGAGATGACTTTCACCCTGTTTTATTTATCTTATGGTACTCTCTTATCTCTTGGGTGTAGAAACCCTACAATTCCCTTGAAAGCACATATAAAACTCCAGTTTTACAGGCTGAAAGTATAGATATATCAGTATAGATATGACAGACTTCCTATGCTTACACTTCATGTTCTTTTTTTTTCTTTTTTTTAAGAAAAAAAAAGCCATCTAGTTAAGCAGCTTAGAATGCACTGATGTGAAAAATCCCTCAGAATTCAGTAATGATGTGTTCATCTTTCTGCACATCTGCTCAAATTCCAAGTCATGATGAAGAACCTATAAAAATTCCAAGTCAGTGGGAGAGAAAGAGACACTCACAAGTGTTAAAGTGCTGCTGAATCAGTATTTCCACTACAGAGTTCTTATGGCTAAGGAAGCGTAGCAGTTATAGTCACAATTTCCCAACTGGGACGTAGGAACACATGGGTGACAAATACAGCCAAGGAGGCAGACCTGGCCTGTTTCCTGTAGCTTGTTATCTTCATGCTTTGTTCAAACCCCACAAAGAAGGAAGGGTGAACCTGGCCTTTGCTGATGTCAGTTGAAAGTTTTGCCTTTTACTTAAAAAGTTCAGAATTACTTATCCTCTTTCTACCCTTTTTGGTTGTAACAATCTTTCCAGTTAGGAAGGAAAACCTTTCTTTTTGTGTCTGAAGATGGCCTTAAGCAGTAAGTCAAAGAGAGGAGATCCATACTACTCATTAATTTATTGGATATGTTGATCTTGAAACCAATATATAAAACTTTAAAGTGGGCATTACTTTTGACTTGTGTAGCTAGCAGGAAGTAAAAGCCAGAAGTTGCTACAAGGAAGGAGAAAAGATGGATCTCAGTGAGAAGAAAAAGAATCTAAAAGAAGTGTGTAGAAGCAGAAAAATAAAACCCAGTAATTTAGTCCTCAGGACAGCATATCTTTAACTGGGCTATGTTAAACCTAACAATATTTTCCTTTCCAACGTTTCCAGTATTCTCCTAGAAAATGGTTTTTTTTCAGTAATTTTCCAGGAATAATCATATTAATTATAAATATAAAAAATAAAATAGGTAATGTATTAAATCCCAGGCCATATTCTTTCTCTGTTGTCTAAGCAAGCCTCCAGCTGATATCACTGACTGCTTCTTTCTCTGTTGAGGAATGTATCTCTCCATCATCCTAAATTTATACCCAATTCACAGACTATGATTGAAATGAAATTGACTCGTTTGTAAAATGGATATGTGTACTACTGGGCAATGAGGTAGGGAATGAAATTCATAACGGGTAGATACAAAGCCTTTGAAGACATAAAAAAGTCAACTGATCATTAGATCAAATTTTCAACGTCTGTTTCAAAATAGAACCATACAAGAAGGTGCAGCACTGTTCTGCTAGTCTGAAGTTGGTAGTTAGCCTGATACTGCATGTGTTCATGAAGTTTTCTTCTGACCTGCCGTACTGCAGTGATACTGATGAGCAACTGATGCAGGACCTTGCCCCTTTACCTCAGATACACTTGATGAACCAGAAGAACCCACGGAGCTTGGAAAATTGGTTCCCATAGGAATGACTGTGGTCATCTTTTGCTTTTGTTATTTTCACCTTTTTTATCATGCCTGACAATTTTTATTACAGAGAGTTTCTTTAGACACTGGGCAGGAGAGATGAGTATTTACTGTGCAAATACACACAGTTAGAAATATTCTAAGAATTTGAGATTCACTTTGCCCTTGGTATGATTCTCATAGCAAAATAGAAAATACATATTTAAGATATCTTTCCCCACAGCCATTCTCAACAAGAACCCTGAAATCTCAGCATATATTCCATTTGCCAGGCAATAAAACACAAATAATAAATAATATATACAGAATATTATAACATTTAAACTGTCACACTAGAGTTCTTCTGTGTCAACTAGATTACAAGTAGGAAGCAAATGAATGATTCAAGATAAACCATACGTAAATAAGCAGCTAAAGATTTGCTGATGGACAATGCTGAAATTATCAACTTAATTCTTCCTAATACCAGCCTCCCAAACTGATTTTAAATCTGCACAGGAAAGGTATGCAAAATATATACAAATGCAAAAACTATGGTAGGATTAATGATACGTGTTTTTTCTGTAGAGAATGGATATTCTTCAGAAGAACCAGGCTGACACACTGGGGTAGGAAGAAGCATCTTAAATTGCCTGAGTTGCCATAAAGGGTAATAAGTATTGAGTGAGGCACACTCACACATAGATCTTTTTTTTTGTTTAAAATATTCTTTTTCTCTGGAATTTTGTATCTGCTGTTAAAGTAATTGATACCTCATTTGAGCAAGGCTGGCTGATCATTAAATACCACTGCTAAGAGACATCCAGGGCAAAATGCATTGATGTCTTATCTGCAAGGTAAAACAGTTTGATACATGTGAAACCGTATTCTGCAACCCAATCTATAAATGAGAAAACTATGGAATACAATTTTATGAGAGGTAAGGAGTGAAGAACTAACATCTTAAACTATACTCAACAAACACATTTATGCAAGCTAAAAAGCTCTTTTGTCCAGTTTACATCCCTGTAAACTTACGTCCATTCCCTAATTTTCATTGCTACACAAATCTCAGTTCATTTGTAACTTTCTAGAGTAAACCAATTCTTTCCAAAAGAAACCTGAGAGATTGTGAGAGACTGAAGGAGACAATATCTCAAACCTTGTGGTGGGGCAACTTCTGCCTAAAGACAAACTCTGCACAGCAAGGAACTCTGCCTAGCAAGGAAGCCCAGGTGAAAAGCAGCCCATCAGCTCGGACCTCAGCAACAGGAGGGGAGGGTGTGCAGGAGGGTGCCCAGCTCCCGGTTCTGGTGTGCTGAGCAAGACAACTCACCATGCATGGCGAAAGATCACCATGCAAGGAAGGGGAAGCTACTCCCCAAACAACCCCCAAGCCCACAGCCCAAAGGCTACCTAATTAGCCTGATGAGTTCGAGTGAGCCACATGGGCACAAGCTCTCTGGAACTGGACTCCTTGGCTGACTGAACCAATGCTGGACCCAGGACTGGTGAAACCTTTCTCTTCTCTCTCTCTCTTTCCTTTTCTGTAACTCCTACACCTCATCCCTTTAGACACAAACCCGCTGACCAAGTCTGGGACTAGGAGTGGATCCAGCCACCCCTGGGCTCCTCTCTGAGAAGGAGTCTAGAAAGCAAGGGGGTCTGCTCAGGAGGGATCTTCTCATTGTCTTCCCTGAACTGGTTCCCAGATAAGCAAGGCCCGAAATATAGGTTTGGTGACGCATGGTTAGCACATGTGACACAGTTTACTGACATAGTTTCATGCCAATTTTGGTGGCGAGTGTACCGATTTTGGTGGTGCGCATGCCGATTCTTGTTGTGAGCAAATAAAAGGTGAGGTTTGTGAGTTAAAGGATCCTTGGTGTCGTTTCACCTTAATCCTGACCTGGGAATCAGCAAACCTGAGTCATCATCCTGAGAAATGGGGACGTGACAATGGTTCTGGGGACAGCTTGCTCCAGGGATCATTTGTACAGACAGGACTATATCAGATTTGCTTCCTTTGCCCTACACAGTCCAGTAACACACTTCCCACAGGTTGTGTACCTGCAAGTGTTCCTGCCTGCCCTCAGGCCACATCAAAGGAGAGGCCACCCTCACACCCTCCTTTGTGCTTTAAAATTCTCATGCTGAGCACTGCAGCACACCCTTTGCAGTATTTCAGACACCCTGAATTGAGAAAGCACACAAGAAATGATTGCTTTGTCTTAGGGTGATATAAGCATTACAGAGGCCCAGGACCGTGTGGTACGTAGCACGCATGCAGCGAGTCTGGTCTGAGAAGGGGCAGCCTGGAGTGATGCTCTGCACATGAGCCATTCTGCACTAGTTGGCATGGGATCAGCCCCTTGGGGGGAGTGCAGGTGTAGCCAACTGCTAAAAATGAATCCAAGGTGAAACCAGCACTAGAAAGTGTGGAAGCTGATACCAGATTTCTCCTACCTGCTCTCTTCATAATACTACCATGGAACTCTTAAATGTCCCTTGAAATTCTGGAGATTATTTTCTGTTTAGATGTAAATACTCACGCTTGCACTCAACATCAATGTAGTCAATGCCTCAACTGCATGCATTTGGAAAACAAAACAAAAAAAGCACATAAACCCCAAGGTTTACTTTATTGCACTGCAGCTGAGATTTATAAGACATGTTGGAGGTAATTTCACCACCATCTATATTCCAATGGTACGTGAGGAGAGTATGTCTATAAGCACATACATACAGAGAAAGACAGTGTAAACTTACCTATCTCATCCTCAAGGCACCTATAAAGCTATCAGCTGAGGGGGGCATGAAGTATATCAGGCCTGCTTTCTCCAGGCCCATTCACTTTTAGGGGCAGCGAAAGTCTCATCACTGAAGGAAAGCTAAAACGTGACATGCTGCAAAGAGACTCAAATTTATATCCTCAGAAGCAGCCCAGATAGAAATGATTACCCTGACTTTCCATAAGGGTACAATTAAAAGAAGATGAAAGCTTAGAGAGTGGAAGTGTCCAACACCAGTATGAATCTGCAAACAAAGACTGACTGGCATTTTGTAGTATGAGCATCCCGAGCAAATCTTTCCCCTGCTGTCCCTCAATAACTCTGTGCCATCTGTGAGATAGCTTTCATCCCTTGGTGTAGACCACGACAAAGCTCACAAAACAATTCCCAAAGTTTAAATGGAGCCTTAAGTGTTACTTGGGTTTGTGCCCCTCCCTTCATTAGGGACTGCACTATGTGGCATACCCGACAGATCAGTCTCTTATGATACCAGCAGCCCCGGGACAGGGACCACACTCAGCATTAATGGAAGCACTTCTACTGCTCCGCTTTAGGCAGAGGAGCTGCATGTCCTGACCACGAGTCTGTTGCCCAGTATCCGCAGTCCTCTTTCTCACAGGTAATGAGTCGCACAGAACAAACTAAAGGAATACAGGGACCAATAGCAAAAATGAAACACAACAACCAGAAAATAAACTGTATGAAGGTACGCTAAATTATCTAGTGTCATCTACCAAACTGGAAACTCTAGGGACATGATCAGTCTCTTCAGATACCTTCAGGGTAATAATATATAAAAGGAAGAAGGGATTTATTTAGTCTAGAAAATGGTAAGGACACGCATTGGCCGAAAGCAAAGAAGAGAAAAGTGGTGGCAGTAAATAAGAAAAAGGTCTTAACTTTAAGATCAATTGGTTGCAGAAATAAGTTCCTTAAGGGCATTTGGTCAAGGCACTATCATTGCAGATGCTACAGCGAAGGCTAGATAAATCATTAGTTGGAATGATGTGACATGGTTCTGCAAGGGGCTGAGTAGCTGCCCAGTCTGATGGTTTTTAGCATTATTATTGCACAAATAATACATACAGCTCACTCGCCCCTAGGTTTCACATTTTCATTGTAACGCAGGTCTAAAAAAGACCAAAGACGGGAGAGACATTATTAATTTCAATGTCCAGCTGTTAATGTTTTGAACATCTCAAGAATTAACTGTTATATTTTTAGCATCTCATTTAGATACAGCTGAGACTCTAATTTTACACCGACTTTTTATGCATAAGAGCTGAAATATTTGTCAACACCAGCTAGATTGATGTTAACCACAATACTCATTGTTTAAATGTAACCTTTTGGAGCATCCCTTTTTGTTATGAAGTTGTTGTCTTTGGCAAAATTTCATTTTCATTTTTTCAAATGCTTTTGAGAGATCTGGCAAAGAATGACCATAGAATTATAAGCTGTTAAGGAGCAGCCATTAAGAAGGAAGCTATTTTCTTCATTCATGAATAAAAAAATGTAGATGAGCCATTATTTAAGCAATACATTTTTAAACAAAACAAAAAGGAGGGAAATCTGAATCCACTGAAGTCCTGAACACCTTGTGTGGATTCCTTATTTAAAAGAAGATAATCACAAAATTCCTTTGACACTAGAAGGATCAGGATTTTATTAAATTTCATGGACATCAGCTCCATGAATACACAGATTAAAATGATAGGATTAAATAAATAAAAAACAGATTGGGTAATGCTATGAATTTATGCTCCCAGTAACAACTAAATTTATTATGTCTGATAAGCTATTAAACAGATCTAACCAACATTTAAGTACTATGCCTTTTTACAGAAAGAAAGTGTAATTTCAAATGCATTTTCTTGGTTACAGTGGTAGGAAATTACATGGAATAGGGATCAAATGGATGTGTCTATATGCCAAGCCATTATCAAATAACAGCAAAAGTAACACAACTGCCTGCACTGTAAGTCTGTCATGTTAGCATGAGAGCAAAGCTTATTTACAGGCTCCAGAGAGACAAAGTCTGATACCAGCAGCTAATAACTAACAGGACAATATTGCAATACAACTGGGCTAGCTAGGATCACTGAAGAAGACCATGTTTGGGGAATTCTTTCAAAGATGATTGATGAGGTTTACTTTCTTTCTACTAAACATGTGGAGCTACACCGTCTTCAAAGCAATATTTTTTTTACCACTTTTCTCCCTGTGCAGTGTCCAGAATATAGCAAGAACCAATTTTTACTCCTCTCAAATATTATATTATGATAATTTCTCAACAACAAGGTCATTTAGGAAGACACGGGAAATAATTGTCCCCAAACCTTATGCTCTTGTAGTCATTATATTAAATACTGTTTACTAAAGGAAAACTCATTTTCTTCTTTACACTCTTTGTGTAGAGGTTGCAAATAAGTGTCCTACTCTTTAATCTTGCATCAGATTTCAATGTTTGTGTCTTTATGTGAGCCAGATACTTTGTTACAGGCATAAAACATTAACCTTGTGTCATATGAAACATTTGTTAGAATCTGTTTTCCTAAATACATTTTAGAAATGTAATAAAAACAAGTGTTAACAAAACTGTATGGCACATAGATACTGAAAATAAGTAACGTATGCTGGATATGGTAAACTTGTGACTTCAGACTGATAATTCTGTGAAATTAAAAATGCTAATAAAAAGTAACTTTACTACATGTTCTTGTTGCCATTCGGGGGGGTGGGGGGTGTACCTTAAAATGAATGTGTGTTTAGTGAATTAGGATTGGTGATTCTAGTTAGTGATTAATTTAGCATGCCGTGTTTTTTTCAGGTACAGCTCCCAGAAGAAAAACGCTACTGCATACAGTAGATATTCTAAAGCATGCTTTTTGCTTTCAATATCAGGAGTTCAAACTGGCTTCTGTCATCTCTTATCTTCTTCGTGCTGTCTGATACTTACTCCAATACTTGCAGAGCTCCCACTACCACTGGAGAAAAGCAGTACTGAAAATGTTATTCACAGCGTTCAGCAAGTTGGACAGATGTACACCAAAGAGATTACAGTGCACGAGGATACTAGCCAAGAGGGTCTCTAGTCCATGAGTTTTCACAGGAACTTAATAGTTCAAGGGACATGGCTACTGCATCTGCACTTGATTAAACATATGAAAGATTCAAATCTCAAAAAGGTCTTTTAATAAATTGCAACAAATAATTTGTTGCAGTGATGGGAAAATGGTAGGGCACTGTTGCAAAATTAAATGAAGGGTTTGGGTAGGAAGGAAGCATAACAAAGCTTAGAAGAGGAGGGAGAGGAGGAGTAACAAAATAGATACAGGGGGAAACGATAACCAGGAACAAGAAGACAACAGCTGATGGAGCCTTGGAACTGCCCAGACTTTGGAGTATTGGCTAGATGTGTGATTTCTTTTGCCAGCTGGGTAAGGAGCCCCACTCCACGTATTTCATAGTTACTACTCCCCTCGATTCCACTTAAAAGTCAATCATAAAGCTAGCATGATTTGTCCCTCGCAGATCCACACACAGATCTCACGTGTTTGCCTTCAGAAGTGCTTACCATGATTAGAGAAAATCTGCATAATTCAATGTAGTCTATAATCCATTTTCCATAATTTAATCAAAGAAGTGTTTCAAATGTTCTTCAAAAAACTGATCATTAGATCAGTTGGGCAGATTTCTTGTTTCCACGCACTGTAAAAATCATAAAGGAATTAATAAATATTGTATTCCTTCTCTCCTTTTAATCATGGTGACCCAACTAGATGTGAACATATAGCCATGAGTTATTTTTTCTTGGGATAAGAAAAAAAAAGTGTCATACTGTTGTGGGTTAACCCTAGTAGGCAGCTAAGCACCACACACCTGCTCACTCACTTCCCCCCGTCCCACCCCCAGTGGGATGGGGGAAGAGGAAAGGAAGAATAAAAGCAAAGAAACTTGGGGTCAAGAGTAAAACAACAAAAAAAATTAACAAGCAAACCAACATTATAGAAGGAATTATTTAATAAGTGGAAGAAGAGAAAAGAGAATAAAGCAAAACAAAACAAATTATGCAAAGGCAATCACTTGCCACCTCCCAAGGGTAGACAGATGCCCAGCCAGTTCCCAAGCAAAAGATGGCTAACCTTCCTAAAACCTCCTCTCTTCCCTTTTGTTGCTGAGCATGACATCATATGGTACGGAGTATCTCTTTGGTTAGTTCAGGTTATCTGCACGGTTGTGTCAACTCCCAATAGACTGTGCAACCCCCGATCTATTCACTGGGGGAAGAACGTGAGAAGCAGATGTCATGAAAATGCTACTCAGCAAAAGCTAGAATATTAGTGTCTTATCAATGTTGTTTTGGTCAGAAATCTAAAACACAGCACCATATGAGCCGCTATGAAGAAAATTAACTCTGTCTTAGCCAGTACACACACATAACATTAAAAGTTAATAACAGGTAAATTAAAAGCAGGACATATTGTTGGGTATTTCCCTTCAACGTCAGCCCAGCTTCCATTTTAAACATGGGTTTCAAGGCCATATTTTACAAATTTTCCATCTACCTTCAGATTTTAAAACAGCTGAATTCCTACTCAAGTTCAGTCCTTTTTGTGGGGTGCTCGGAGGTGGGGAGGCAAAGAAAAACCCTGTAAGCACAGACCAACTGTAGCAAGAATAAGTTTTTAGGTTAAATTTTTACAGATTAATAAAATACTGAAAGAACTGCAGTTTAATATTTTAAACTTAGCAATCATGCCTGCTAGCCTCCCTTTATGATGGCTCTAAACTATATATAGAATGATATACTTATTGTGAGTGTTCTCTGATGTTATACCGCATAAATTATCAACTTAGGTTGATAGCTGTCACACAGAAATAAGGATAAAGCACTATATATTTTAATTAATACATTTATTAAATGAAAATTATCAACTAAATTAAAATGCTAACCTATAATTATCATAGTTTTAAATGGCAAGTTAAATGTATAATCATCGATTAAAAGCTTAATTCATTAATATATGGAGAATTTCAGCAATTACCCTTTTTTAAAATTTGTAGTTCTTTAATTATAAAAGAATAGGTCAAATAATCTTCCTTTTCAATGACGTTCCTGTAAAAGTCACCTGAAATTAGCATGGAATTAAAGAAGGGTGAAATGAACTTTTAGCTACGCAGGGCACTTATGTGGGTCCTAAGAGGATAAATGAGGGGAGTAAAAGCCAAAGGCTTTATGCCAGAGTGGAAATTTATTATTACTAAGCAGAAGAGTATTAGGCAATGAATAAACTAACAAAATGTGATTTTATTTATTTATTTTTTAAAAAAATTTTAGTGGAATTCATCAAGAAAGTTTCCATCAAGGCTGGCAGAGCTATTTGTCTTACATGACTGTAAGTAATCGTATGTAATCTGTGTGAGCACCTTTGTGTGAGCAGCTAAATGAAGCCTTAGGTGCTTACTGTGGCTAGATCACCACTGGCTATAATGGGAGCTTCCACACCTGTCTCAGATGTGGGCACCAAATTTAAAGTACTTAGTGTTTTTCCTGTATGTACACATACATACCTTTAGGGGTTTCTATTTCATAGGAATTGTAATCTTCAGGTTTGCCCCTCAAAATTTTTTCCTGAGTTCAGCTGGCAACAGCAACACAGGATAGAGAGCGGTATGGAACATCCTGACTCCTTGCTTGATTTCAGCACTCCTGCTCTTTGTCGTTATATGTGTAAGACAAAATTAAGCTTGTTCCTTTTGAAACACCAAATTCCTCATTTCTATCCAGAATGCTCTTGACTATCTTCTTTTTATATGAAGACATGACAAAGGACCATTAAGCACAGGTAAAAATAATATTTTTTAAATTTAATATAAAACTCACAAATTTCCTAGGAATCACAAAATCAGTGACAGTTGCAGTGTCAATGGTTGAAAGCATTTAAAGATCAGTCACTAAGACATTATAATTTCCTCTTAAAGGTTTCTCTTGCAGTTATATCAGTCCCAACTAGTCACATATCTAAAAATAAAATAAAATAAAATAAAATAAATCCACTTCATGCTTAGAAATTTAGAGCATTATGAAATGCAGCAACCGAAATAAGTAAATGGCTTTGAGACAATCTGGGGGAAATATCATTATAGCAATCAGAGCTAGCAATTATGTTGTTGAATAATACTATTAAGCAGCTTGTGAGCTAAATAATGTATGCATTTATCAAGGAAACTTTTTTTAAAAAAGAATATAGAAGACAACAGGCTCAGAAAGATAGTCATTTGGAAGATCCAGAGGAAGAAGTTTATTTAGACTAACTTTTCACATTTTGCACATTTAATATGACAATAGTCAGTTTTTTTGATTATTTGAGAAGTCCCACTCACAGTATCTATCAAATTTTAAAAAGTAGTAAATAACATTATTGAATGTGTTTGCCATTTCACAAAGAAATTAATTCATTCTGTTTACTGTATTCTCTATTTTTGTCTTAAAGATTAAAAAGACATCAGTATCTCAGGATGAGCTTTCATGACCCTGGATGAATAAATAGGACGGCAAAGAACTATATTCATAACCTTTAGATCCCTGAATTTACGCATCAGTGAAACACACTTTGCCAGAGAAGGAATTAAACTAGAAACTGCCTCTTAAGGAAGGGATAGAGAAATCCATTAAGTCTCGGCTGGATTCCTTGGTGTTTCAGGGAATGTCAACAAATTAGCTTTTATTATTTGTGCCTCAAACAATTACAAGCTCAGTGATGTTTAGAATAGAACCTAGTGAACTGAAAATGCAAATCACAAAAGAACAATTTAAAAGAAAATATTTAAGGTAGTGTAATTAAAATAGAATTAAAATACACATAGCAATGCTTTAATCTCAAGGCTCCTTGAGTTCAACATCTATTTCAGAAAGGGCAACTTCATCTCATTTGTAGGGAGAGGGAAAGTAAGAAAAGAAACACATTGGTGGAGGCTTCAATTCTTTACTTTGAAAAAGCAAATGAGTGTTTAACAACTTCCTTTTGGCAACCAATTCTAAAAAGTGTTAACTAAAAATACAATTAGCTTCCTTTAGCTGCTGTCACCCAGATTTTAAATCTTGCATTCATCTTTTTCCCCCAGTTTTAAAATCAAGTCAGCTGTGTCTTCCGAATTCAAGCTGAGAACACATTTGAACATGCCTTAGAAGGCAGCATCTGCTAGTCCTACTCTCTTCCAGCGCAAGGTGCCAAACTTATGATCAGAAAGAAATTAAAGAAAATGCATGCACCTTGTGTATGGAAAGAGTAATTTTCACTTTCTTTCATTAGCTTTAGACTTTCCACTGTTCATTTCATTTCTTTTTAACGTCTTGCCTATCTGTGTTATGAGATTGAAGCTTCCTTATTCACCTGCTCTGCACTGCTTGTTCCCTCTTCTTTCTTTTTATTGTATTCCTCTTTAACTACCTCTTTTTTTAAATATTCCACTTTTTTCTTTTAATGCAGCTATTGACAGACTTGCCTTAATGCGAAAAAATCAGAAATGGAAATATATACTGTATTACACATTATAGTTTTATAGTGACACAACATGACAAACTTCTAGAGATCCCAGGCAAATCTCAATCCAAAATGACAAATGTTTGTCAAAATAGTTTCAACCTTGCTTCAAAGTAGGATTTGTTGCATATTTCAAAGATACAGGACTTCAGTTTGACTTAACAGTATATGAGGAAACCAATATCTTTAGTAAGGAGAAATAAACCATTATGTATAATAAAATGTTAAGCAGCAGCACATGAAAGAGACTAAAAAATAAAGAAAAATCTACCAACCTAGCCTTTTAAATTTCACCACTGTTAAACTCTAATAGGAGTATTAATGATGCAGTTAGAAATCACTAAAACACCATACTGCATAGGACAACAGCATCAATAAAAAGGAAATATATTTGATTATTTTTGTTCTTATTTACTGATAAACTATTTGGTGAAGTATAGACTGCTGAAGATGAATACACGAACATCTAGTAGTACATAAGATTTTTTAGGATTTGTATTTAAATATGTGTTCGAGCTCACATGTTTACTGAAGCATACTCAGTGCCTATAAATATGCATATTAATTGAACACTTGAGCTCGACATTTCTCAAAACCAAGATTACCACGAGGTTCATAAGCATGCAATCAGACACTTCTTTCACTCCAGGTTAAATTACAAAACATTTGTATTTTAGGGGCATGATGATTGTAATATTCCAAATTGTCACACAAAAAATAATAGAAGGAATAACATTTGAGGTGAATAGTTCACATACAATTAAAAAGTGTCAGTTACCCATAAGTTTTAGTTGTGGGCTGGTAATTGAACTGTTCTCAGAGAAAGAGGTAATATAATGTTTTCCAAATTGTTACTCCATCACTCATAATGCTATGAGCTGTAAAAAGAGCAACGAATAAATCCCTATGTTCTTCTACAGTGGACATTAAAAGAAACTATCACAGTTGCAATGAAGAAGATATTGAATGACTGTGGGGGAGGTTTTATCAAAGCCAGCAATATTCTGAACAAAGGTCTTATCATATACTTGCTTCTGTATCATATTAATTGGTTTCTTATCACATTAGCCAACTCCCCTCTCCCTAATAGCATACAAAAGTGAGTATGTTAAAACATTGATAATACTTTAAGACTTATTAACAACTTTCATGAGATTAGCTTCTTCCTTTTTCACTAGCACAGTAAAGCGCTCAGATCATGTACTGTCAAGTACCTTTCATATCATATTAATTTAAATGAAATCATTAAGACAAAAGGCAGGCCAAAGATATGATATAAAAGTCTCACTGTTTAAGTAACTTCCTTAGTATACAGTCCTATATTTTATTACACTAGATCACAGAAAGCATTTCTACTGGCAATATTTCCCTCACATCATTAATATGATGATAGATGATTACATTTCATATAACAGCGAAACAAAAGGCAGTCTTAGCATCCTCTCTTGACAGTGCAGCCACTGTAATAACTCAGGTTCCTGGAATACATCCACTGAGGTATGACTATTGCATCAAGGGGTGATGATGTTCTCAGTCCTTTTCCTGTATTTCCAGTTGGTTGCTCTCTGATAACTGACTACCATACGATCATGGTATCTTAATTGAGGAATATGTTGGAGATGATGCGATCACTGACAAAAGATATAAACATGCTTTTACAGCTGTGGTTTATTCATTTGGGTAAGAAAAATTTTCCGAGTTGAATTAACACAAATTTAAAAAGAACCAACATTTTTGAAAAGATAGAAGCTGTCAAATCTCCTCACACAAACACTTCTCTATTCATTAAGAAAGTTGAGGGGAAATTGCCAAAGAGGGAGTTCTCATAACTGAATATGCAGGATGTATTATGTCATTCTGTAATGCAAATGGTGCATAATGCAAACGGCCTCCCACTCTCTTTGCGGGAACACGGTGCCATTTACCTTGGGATCCAGCAGAGCATTAGGAGGGTGACCATAACATCAGCAAAAGCAGAGGGAAATGAGAAAGTCTGTATGCATCAGTGCTCACTGGTTTATTACTAGGAATTAGCAGTATTTTAATAAAACTGTCTATAAGTGTTAGCAGCACTGTAATTTGACTCACAATAACTTTGGTTCTACTTTCACTAGGCAGTTCAAATATTGATTAAACAATCAGTAAATTCCTGGTGCTTCATAAGGTGCATTTCCTTAGTCAACACAAATTTCACAGGGGAATAGCACATGTCCACAGAAAAATTATCTGTAGAATGCCTATTGCACTTAGCATGTACACCAAATTTATTTAGCTAAGCATAAGCTCAGCTCAGGTACCCCTCTACCTACGACTGTATTCATGGAATGATCTGTATTCATCTTCTGAATGTGCAGACAAGACTGCTATCTGCTATTATCTGCGTTAGTATGCAGGCCAGGTAAGGGTAGACCGAACCCAAAGGCATTTATAAGAGCTATCTCGATGGGCTGCAACTTTTTCTGAAAAGTTGGGAGAGGTGGGAATGAGTGGATGGAGACAGAGTGATGGCTCTTACTCGGCTGTTGCCCTGAAATGGCCAGCACAGCTGCATTGGTGTAGAAAGACGCAATGAGTCAGATATCCACAACTGGCATAATTTACTTTCCTTTAGGAACAAGGGTGAAAAAAATGACAGTTATGATTTCCTAAGGCACAGTCTTGTCTCAGCTCTCTACTCCTGAATAGCAAGAATTGCACTTCCTTTTTCTAGAGGCAAAATTTCACTGCAATATTTCTTCAGCAGAAGCTGTATTAGAGGTACAGTGTTGCAGATCGAACTACAGTCTTGAAAACTGCAGCAGTGACCCATTATCTAATGTTTCAGTTGTAAATTTTTTTTTTTTTTTTTTTTTAGTCAGCTGTGTTAATAGATCTTCTCTGTAGCATTCCACCCTCTGGACTGTAGCTATAATAGGACAGATAAATCTTAATAGGTAATAAACCACCTATAATTCCCTCCCTTTCAAATACATAATATTTGCATATGAATGAAAGCAGAACTGTGCCTCAACACACATTTTAGGCATGACTTACATCATAGTGCCCCAGATTTCCTATTTAAATAAGTTTATAGTACCTTTGTTTCCTCCAGTTGGATCGGGTTTGTTAATTTTAGGTTTAACATTTATTTTCCTAAGGAATATGCCTTGAAGTGGGAGATGCAACAGATACTGTATATTATTCCCTAGCAGTAACCTGGAAATCAATGGATTAAAAAACAGAATACAAAATCCCCCACTAAAACTTCCAATAAACAACCAAAACCAACAAACTTCCCAAATCAAATAGAAATAAAATAAGCAACTTCCCAATATATATTGGTAGAGACACATTTAGAAAGAGATTGAGAAGAAGATGAAAATTATAAAATCATCAAGAATAAGCATGTAACCTGTAATCTTTCCACTGTGATATGAGAACATTTGTCTTGACTAGTACTATGGGTCCCATTTCTAAGAAGGAAAGATAACAGATATGCAAACATATACCTATGCCCATATAAGCATACATTTACCCATGTATTATGCGGTTGAATATATACATTCATAAATACTTATATGCATGTGTTCTACTAATATCAGTGGTTTACTTTGATACTGTCAATGGACGGTACTGTATAAATCTATTGATGCTCACATATCATTTCTGTAATGTAATCATCCTTAAAACTGAAAGCAATAGAGGTGTAGAAAGAACAAAAAATTAACTATTTTTAATAGGCCTTGTATATACACAAATTTGATAAGAAAATAAGAGTAATAGTTCAGAATGTAAGTAATTAAATGGCATAGTTTTAGTTTTAGAAACTTTTTCAAGAATTACATGTATTTCACTAAGAGAAAATGAAAAGTACGGTGTTTTCCTAAACATGTAGTCTGAACACTTGCCTTCAGTACCACACCTTGCTCAAGTTAGTATACTTGGCTACCCCAGTCATTTTCTACTTTTATCTAATCTCTCTGTAAAGTATCAGCATCATTTGGTGGTCCCATTACAGTCTTTCCAAGGGGGCTGAGTCTCCCCATCTGTTTCCAGATGAATAGTCAAAACATTAGACCATAGAGACAGCACGGGTACAATTAATCTTATCTACCTGAAACAAAACTACAATGTAGGCAACAGAGATAATCAGTCTAGTTTCCTTTATAATCAGTGGAGAGAAACAGATGCTGTTAGCATGAAATTTATTTGATCTCTTAGATATCTGCTTTACGATAAGACGAATTACGCCTAGAACTGCCTTTTTCTTCTGTAACCTGTAATCAGAATCTAGATAGGTAGCTCAGACATAGATACTGCCTCTAAGATAAATACCATCCCTTTTTGCTCTCTAAGTGTACCTACTTCAATTTTTTTGGCATATTGATTTACATAAAATGAAAGATTTGGAGTACTCACTCCTGATAAAAGAATTAAGATCCTGTTCCAGTGTCTATTTAATAAAAAGTTCAAAGAGGGACAACCACAATGAGACTGAGAGAAACCCAACCCAAAACAGTCAATAAATGGATTTGTTTCACTTACTTTAGAGAGCCAGCTCCAAGTGTCTGCTCATTCACAGCAATTTTGAAAAACAGGTATTACCCATTATCTGGAAGTATAGTAGTCCTTTAGAAAAATGGTTATTTTGAGGTAAATAGGTCTCACTTTCTTCTTGAAGGGCTTCAGAAGTCTTAGTTTTATTAAATGCAGACCACAAAACTTAAAAAAAATCTTAAAAGACTTCACAGAATAGAAAAATCATTTCCCATTCAAATAGGAAATCAAAAAAGATTTTAAGAAAACAACAACAGTGTGCCTCACAACAAAGTTCAGTAACTGCTAAGGGTTCATCTTTGCCATTTAGAAAGTAAATTTCTCTTCAATCTGCATAGCTACTTCAGCCAAACCTGTGGCAACAGAAACATGCCAAGGTCCTAGTTTGTCCCTTCGAGCAAGATGGAAGTCAAAGCACTGGAGCTAACTATATAAATGAGAAAAGATAAATGTATTAACTGATATTTAAGGTGACTTTGCCAAGAAACAACACTAGAAGATTCTCTCTCTGGCTCTGCCTTGGCTTGGTGTCAAATGTGAACACAGAGCCAAGCCAGCCACAGGTGCTGAACTCTAATTTAACTTTAACTTTCATTACGCTCCTCGCCACATTGTGGCCAAAACAGTAGACTTGCCAAATCTTCAGCTGGAACCAAAAAGGCTCTTAATTGGCCACCAAGGGTGAGGACAATAAGAAAGAAGTCTTATTTCCCATTGGGAGACTAAGAGTCTGATATTATAAAGTACAACGATGAGTTCCAGAGTCCCGCCATGTTTTTGGCTTTCAACATATCAGTACTTCCTCTCATCTTCCAAATCATTACATTAGGCAAAATGTTTCTTCTTCATTTTTTATTTATACAAAATCCAGGAAAATAACTATGTTTATAGAGTCAATATTAATCCAGTCACACACACACAAAAAGCAAAAAGCAAACCCAAAACCAACCCTCCTCTCAGCATGGCTTTAGTATGTTGCTATACTAACAATGATCTATTCCCTGTCATTACCAAGAGCTTTCCATCCCAGCCTGATATTAATCTTCCAATCTCTTCTACAGAGAAAACTATAACCAGTTGAATACTTAAACCAGTGTGGCCTGTGCTTTTTCAGAAGTCACCGGGATAATATCAGACAAAGAGAACAAGTGGTTAACCACCAAGTCACTCGGTCATTTGTGAAGAACCTCAAGTGCAAGGTTCATCTTTAAAAGAGCAAGTTGAATGTATCATCCATGCTGCCTTTATAGTTAAAGGAAATAAAAAGCCACTTTGAAATTTAGGTTAATAACACCATTTTAAGACGAGTTAAATCACTGTCTGAAGGTACCTATCTCCATTGTCTACAGAAATAGCCTGGAAGAATAGCTTCACTGAGACAACTAATTGCTAAATATCTATGTATTTCATTGTAACTGAGTTCCCTGGGAAATAAGTGCCTAATTGTCTTTCCTCCATTAAAGGAGAGAGGAAAGAGGTAAAATAACAGTTATTTACTGATAAAAAGGTAAAAAAACCCTTTTTGTTCTACATAAAGCAGAACAAAATTATTACAATTATTTCCGATGTAGATTCCTCATACATTGTTTCCTCACTCCAACTTTGTGATGGCTTTTTGGATCCTTTCTTTTTAGCCTTTCTGGTTTATGAACCATAGGAAAATTTGAATTGTACCATTTTAATGTCCAAGTATTATGGTTTTGGTAGCATTTTTGTCTGGTATAAACATCAATTTGTGAACCAAAAAAATTCTGAAGTCTAGAAACACCAAATGCTGATCAGTTTGCACCTGTTTCAAGAGATAGGGAATTCTTGGAAAATGATGGCCTTTCTTTTGCCTTGACAGTCTTACTATAAACAAGAAACACTGTTCAAATACCAGAAGTTTGACACAGGCTTCTGTGATCTCCTCTCAAACCTATGCAAAATATTTAGATTTCAATGTTTATTACAAACCATGGCTATTGTCTCTGTATATCAAACATATTTTTTAAAAAAGAAAAACAAAAGCGTCTTTTCTAACTAAGTATATTTTGGCAAAATAGCTATTTACCTGTCTAAACCCTAACTTGTGTACAACATTCTTACTACTTTTTCCTGCCAGCACTAGGTTTTAAACTAGCATTTGACTATCCTTGAAACAGACAGTTAATTTTCTCATGTCAGCTTTTCTTGTAGCTTCTTACCATCCAGAAAACTACTTTTATTTATGCCCAATTCCTGGATGTTGCACAGCTGATATTGCAATCTGCTAATACCTGATTTTTGGATAGCCAGTTGTACTTGTCTCATAACAAAACACTCTTGCTCTCTAACACACTAAGAATTAATATTTACCCTTACTGAACCTTTCAGCCTGTACCAGAAACTTTTAACATAAGCTGTCCAAACCTCCATCCACCCTTGACTGGGAAGATTAATAATAATTCCTTTAGATCAGAATTACTCTGTTGGCCAGCAATCGTTTCCATGGTAATCAGGTGGTAGATAGAGCTGAAGCAGATTTCATCAGTTGTAAAACAGCACTAGAATTATCCTACACTTCTAATTATATCTTAGTAGGACTGACTTTTACATACTGTAGCTCAGAGGCATAAAAAGAAGACAGTTTTAACTATTGGAAAGCTTCCACAGAGAACAAAATTGCAATGCTCTCTTCTAATAGTTAGGGCTTTTGGGGGTGTTTGGGGTGGCTTTTTTGGTTTGTTTGTTTGTTTGGCTGTTTTTCAGGTAAGAGTGTTGTGAATTAGAGGATTTTTATAAAAGGAATGAAATATAATGAACTACAGTTAAGATGCACCTGCTGTATAAAACAGACTTTTAGTGAGTGTTTCATGTGCTAGTGGGAGCAACTCAAACTGCTGCAGGTCTTAGGAATTTCATGTCAGAGTAAATCATATACCTTCAAAAACAGTACGTTTAATTGAGAGGATAGGTGATTCCAGCAGCAAGGACAAACACTTTTTCCAACTCATGCTGTAAACATTTGTATTGTGGTTTGTTTTTTTATATTTTTTTTCCTGATTATTTCTGTTTGTTTCTTTAAAAAAAAAGTCCTTGGGAAAATCCAATATGAGATTTCTATTCCACAGTCCAGCTGGTTCCCCTGGCATAGCAGTAGCCAACGTATGATAAGCATGCCAAATGAATACTTAATCCTTATTTTAGTGGCAAACTCAAGAGTTCGTTGATGCATGTTTAGAATATGAATTAAACTTGAAAAGAAGGCAGCTGAAAATTATTATATATGCCTACATTTACCACAGCACAGCTTAATTCAAAGGATGGCAGTACATTTACAGTAAGTATTCCTGGTAGCTCTAGATAGATTTAGGAGGGAGAGAATGGGGACGAAGAAGGGAATAACCAAGAGCTCTTTACAGGGAATTTATTTTGCAGGTGAGAAAGCCATGGGATAAGGCTGAATGGAGAGAAAGAATGCACATTTGACGAGACTCTAGGATGACAAATTTGGCAGCTTTGGCTCCAACTTGAATTTTCAGCCTACAGGCCTTGTGTACACATCTGACTGCAAGCATTTTTATTACATGAACAGCTACAGCTGTACATACCCCAAATCAGAGACACATCTTTGAAACTATGACCCTCACCTTAAGGCATGTAGTCAATAACAGGAAATGACAAAAGGGAATGATAATGCAACTTTTCCTTCTAGTAACCACTGTAGAAGTTGCCACGAAAGGACAGAAGAAAGACGTCAAAATATTGCAAATCTGTAATTTTTCAAGTTTGATATTGTATAAAGTTTAAGACTCCTAAACTCATGCCAGAGTCAATGGAAGAGGCCAGAATGTGTTCATGGAGCATAACTGACCAGTGAGTACACACCATGAACATGCTCTGCAGCCAGGAGACACCAGGTGATGGGCAGAGGTTTGAGCTGCGGGGCTGCAGGCAGATGCTGGCAAGTGGAAGGTCCTGCCACAGGGTTCCTCGAGTCCCAGACTTGTGCCTGCAGGGCTGCCAAATCCTCACTGCTCTCTGTTCTCGGAAGAAGGAGCCCCAAATCCTTGGCTTAAGTCATGCTCTTCAGTATTGCAGTTACAGTAAGGATTCTTGGAGCATCTGGGAACTCCTGCTGCAGAGGCAAGACTCCAAATCTGGAAATCTGCCAAATGTGATCTGAGATCTGAAACCTACAGGATGGTGCATCCAGAGGCTATGAGCAGTTAAAAAATCAGTCTGATGATTGTGGGGAAGCAAGCATTAGCTACTTCCATTTTTCAGGTCTAATTTTGCCTGGAGATGAAATTGTTATTTACTGTTAGTTCTATTAGTTTAATGTCCAAGAGATCCAGTCAAATTTGAGGACCTAAATGTGCCTGATACAATATAAACATGGAATAAAAAATACCCTGTGAAAAATAAGGCTTTAAGACAAGGCTTAGAAGATAGTTAAAAAGAAATATTACAAAAAAAATGTTGATAGAAAAAAACCAGAAGGTAAATGAAATAAAACATTTCAGAGTACTAAAGAGTATAGAGACTGGTAAAAGCACTATGACCTTTCAACTTCTGACAGACCATTAGTTTGTATGTGACCCAGTTCATTAATATGTCCAAACAAAACATCATTACTGACTGATGGCTATTCAATTGTTTATGAAAATTGATTCTATGGTCTCAGTTCACTTCCTGTTGGACAGATATCTGCATTACAACTGACATTCTTGTTGACAGTATGGAGAAGAACACCATGAATAGAGCAGAGGTGGAGAAAACCTGTAAAGAGATTTTGATTTCTTGTAGAAAACAGATTGTTTGGTTGGCTTTTTCAATATAGGACTTTGAATAATCTTTCAGAAGATATTCTTTGTAGCTAATCTCAGATTGACTGTAGTCCTTTCCTCAATAGAAATGTGGTGCTCAGCAATATTTCGAGAAATATATGTAAAGGATGGAATTCTGCATTTAAATCACTTCCGTTATTCAAAACCTACTTTTTCAGATGTGCCATTTTTGCATTAGGTAAATGGCTATTCCAGTATTTACAGTATTTCATAAATCTTTTATCCTTGTAACAGATTATTCTGAAAGCAGCTCCTACTACCAAATAGCAGTTATAGACAACCCTAACCTTCATCCTGAGCAGTCTCATTAAATTCAGAATTATTCCTAACAGAACTGTGGATAGTTGTAACCTTAAGTATCTTTCTGAATCAGGGCAAAGCTAAAGTGATTTGTATAAGGTAAACTGATAAGACTATAAGGGGGACCACTGTTCACCAGACTTTAATAAAGGACACAAAGTTTAGCAAAAAATAGTCATAAGCTTATCACTCCATTTGTTTAAGAGGGAGGACACAGAGCAAGCAGCAAAGGAAATGAAATGAGTTCCAGATTTGCCTCATAATTTGCAAATGTTGGGTAATTAACAAATTAAGTTCAACGTTGCAAGGGAAAGCACAGTAGAAGGACAAAAGTGTAACATAATTAGAATCACATTAGAGTAATAAGACTGAAGACCTGATTCTGCATTTATCGAAGGCAATAGGAAAACTCCATTATTTTTGACTCAGGCAAGATTGGATCCCTTAAAAAACTGACATGTTTCCAAAATACCTAAACAATGGCTAGCAGCAGCAAAAGGAAACAGATTGTTCAGATGTTGCAAATAGAACACAGCTAACAGCATCAGAAGGAAACACAATCATATATTTATTAGTGTGAGATACAATGTACCATAAGCTATACGAAATCTTCAAGGACCCCTGGATTGGAATACTTTAGAATTGAGGAAAATCTAGATTTATACTTTCTCCTATCCACTTAATAACAACTGAATTGTAATAGAAATGTCTTGGGGAAATTCAAAATAAATGTTTCTATGTGAGATTTATCTAACTAAAACTACAACTAAGACAGAGTTCCTTATACTCAGTAAAAAGAACTAGTATTTTTAGAGTGTGATCTTATTTCACTACCAGGTAGCTGTTTGTAATAAATTCGTTGAATCATACCCTAGAAAAGCCTACATCTTTTCAGTAACTGAAGAAGTAATCTAGGTAACAAGGTAAAGTACATCAGGCTGGTTTAAGGCAGGAGCACCAATCTTTCATAGGGTTGGCTAATCACTGCTGAAGATCCTTGAGTGGGGAGCGGACACTCAAATTAATGTAAGCCTCTATCATGACCTGGATCATATGAAACATGGACTGAGACTTGACAAGTGATCCTTCTATGTCATTATGTTCACACGGAAAATATCAGGAACCAAAGGCCTCTTCCACCTCTCTGCTCTTTGCACAGAAGAACACTCCTTTCCACAAATTAGCCTACACCAAAGCCAGCCTCAGACCAGCTAATCGCTGAGTTCCCCTTACGGGTAAATTGTGCCTGACCAACCTGACTGCCTTCCGTGATGAAAGAACTGGCTGTGTGCGTGAGAGGGGAATGGTGGATGTGGCATACTTTGACTTTAGCAAGGCATTTGTCACAGTCTCTGATTGCGTTCTTATAGCCAAATTCACGAGCTATGGACTGGGTAAGCAGACAATAAAGCGAGAGGAAAAAGTAGCTGGACTGTTGGTATTAAAGAGTGGTGATCAGCAGTAAACAAGCCAAGTGGCAATATTACTGGGGCAAATATTGTTCAGTGACTTTATTAACAACCGGGAGGATGGAAGAGATGACACTCTCAGCATATTTGCAGATGACACGAAATTTGGAGGAACAGATGATATGCTTGAGGGCAGGGCTGCTATTCAGAGGGACCTGGACAGGTGTGAGGAGTGGGCTGACAGCAACATCACGAAATTCAACAAAGTGTAAAACCCTGCATGTGGGAGGGAATAAACCCATGCAATATAGGCTGGGGGCTGGCTGGATAGAAAGCAGCTTGACAGAAAAGTTTCTGAAAGTTCTGGCGGACAAATTGAACGTGAGTCAGCAGCGCACTCTTGCAGCAAAGACAGACAAGTGCAAGCCGGGATGCATTAGCAGAAGTGTGCTCAGCAGGTCCAGGAAAGCAATCTTTCTCTGGGTGGCAGTTGCCAGACTACATCTCGAGTGCTGTGTCAGTGTTGGGCTCCCCAGTACGAGAAAGACACTGGTAGATGGAGTGGGTCCAGCAAAGGTCAACAAGCTGGTGAGGGCAATGGAGCACATGGCGTGCAAGGAGATGCTGTGAGAGGCCGCGAGGTCTTTCCAGCCTTCAAAGGAGAGGGCTTGGGGGAGACCTCACTGCTCTCTTCACATACCCCAGGGGAGGGCACAGAGAAGATGGAGCCAGTCTTCTTGGAGGTACGTGGTGGCTGGTCTGGAGGCAATGGACACAAGCTGGAGAGTGGGAGATTCTCCAGTGGGGACATGGGGTTTCTTTACCATGAGAGTGGGAAAACATTGGAAGCTATTACCCCGAAGGACTGTGGGGTCTCCACAGGGGCATCAAGACATTCAAAATGCAACTGGACACATCCCTGGGCAACTCTCTCTCACTGGACCTCCCTTGAGCAGGGGTCAGACAGAGGACCTCCAGTGGCCCTTTCCAGCTGATAAGTTTCTGCTTCCTGTGAGTATAGATTGCTCTGATGAAATACTCTCCTGCTTCTGAAGGCAGAGAAAGCCATGGAAGATGTCATTGTTGAGATGGACAAATGACATGTACGCATTCTTATAGCACAACAAAGAAGTTCTGTTTTATCCGAGGTCCTCCACAGGAAGCTTTTGCCGTTTACGACATCTAGCAGAAGTAATACTCCAAGAAAAAAGTCCTAGTCAGGTCTGTCCCTGGGTTAAGGGGGAGGATTTATGCAGACAGTTCAAAAACCTTAAAGTTAAATAAAAAGGAAAATTTAGATATGCTGGCACTCAGCAATAGAGACAAATTTGTATTTAGTTCAGATAAGGGCACTTCAAAGAAATTTATTCAAGAGGGGCTGAAGAAAAATAAACTTGACCAAGACCGAAGGAACCAATGGAGTATGGTAGCCAAAAGGAAATCAATGTTTGGAAATAGGGCTATGAAAAAAAGATAGTTATTTAAGGAAGTAGCAGATAGATACATAGCAAGGGCTATTTGTGGAGGCAGCAATTTATTAGAAAGGATTAGTTCTTACGTGTTTTTGTTTTAAAGTAGTTGTCCATTGCAAATAAGCTAACAGATTTCCTCTAGAAGTACAGTAAGGTAACACTGTTTAAAGAAACATACTTTAAAAAACTTGTCTTGCAGGCTGCCACTGAAGGTCACACTTGTTGTTGTTTAGTCTACCGTACAAGCCTATTTTCAGTTTCTATCATCTATCCAGCTTCTTGTCAGAGGACAGGAGCCTAATATAAAGAAATTAAACCATGAAGACAATCTCTTTAATGCAGTTCAGAAAGAAATGTGTGTTTGTATATTAGGGATAAACTGCAAGAGCATCTGTTCCTCTCAGTGAAACCTCCTAAGATTAGTTTACATGTAAAAAGGGACAGCAGGCATTTGAATAGGAATATGATCTGCTTTTCTAAGAGCAACTACATGGATAGCCACGGAGCTCAATAATTTAGAACATGATAACGGCTTTGTGGTGCTATTAAGTAGTCAAAAGAACCTGAAAATAGTAAGGATTGGAAAAGCAGTTTCATAATTCAATCCTTTACACAATGGAAGTGTTACAGTTTCGGGATTAATAAAGTTTTGTATAACTTGGAGAACAAAAGCTATGCTTTCTCAAAACCAGACTTTTTTTCTTCTTTGAAATTGTAATCTTGAAGTACCTGCTAAAAAACAGTGTAATTCACTGCCCTTTTTCATTTTTTCATTCACAATTTAATTAATATGCTACAAATGAAAAATCCGTATACCCTAGCATAATGAGCATCAGAAATTAGTATGATTTTTTCCTGTCCCTTTCCAATTCCCTTGTGTTATTGCTAAATCCTGGTGGGCAGTTAAGCACCACACAGATGCTCGCTCTCTTCCCACCCCACCAAACCCCTTCAGTGGGATGGGGGAAGAGGAAAGGAAGAATAAAAGAAAGAAAACTTGGTTGTTTAGATTAAAAAAAAAAAAAAAAAAGTGAAGGATAAGTGGAAGAAGAGAGATGGAAACAGAACAAAACAAATGATGCACAGGCAATCATTCACCGCCTCCCAAGGGTAGACAGATGCCCAGCAAGTTCCTGAGCAAAAACCAGCTAACCTTCCTAAAACCTCCTCTTTTCCCTTCTATTTCTAAGCATGACATTATATGCTGTGGAGTATCTCTGGTTAGTTCACATCATCTGCATGGTCGTGTCAGCTCCCAACCTATTGTGCAGCCTCCCGTCTTTATACCAGGGCGTCACAGTGAGAAACAAGAGAAGGCCTTGACACTAGTAAAGCTAGAAGAGAGGTATCTTACTAGTATCGTTTTGGTCACAAATTTAAAACACAGCACCATATGAGCCACTGTGAAGAAAATTAACTCTATCCTAGCCAAGTACACCTTCTTTCCTTATCCCTTCCCTTCTCTCTCTCTCTCTCTTTCCCGTTCTTTCAAGAATGGCATCTCCAGCATGCCCTGATTCGTACTCTTTTGTTCTTAGTAATATAATGTTAGATATATAATAATATTTCACTTCTGCATGCTAATACTGAATATATTTTCTCTTTTTCAGACCTCCTGAAGGCTGGCTCTTTAGGTTCTAAATATAAGCTCGTAAGAACACACATTCCTATGCCCAGCAGACAAGACCAGTGCAAAAGTTCTTGTGCATAGTTTATTGCTACAGTCTTTCACGAAACTGCTAGCTTAAAAATATGAACAAGGGCATTGCTTTTGTGAAATAAATTGCAAAGTAGTTCGTGAAGAACCGGCCTTCACTCCTCCCAAAAATTCAATAAATGACATTTTTATTATTAGAAAGGTACTGAATCAATGAAAATGTTGTATTTGTAATTGTAATTGCCCTCCTATCAGTATTCTTCAGTTATGTCACTCAGAGAAAGTACCCGCACATGCAGAGTTTTCTATTCCTTTCATGCAGCTAAGACAGATACATCAGAGGAAAATATAAATGCTTTCTTTTAACCAGGTATTACAAGCTAATAAATAGCTGACCTCTGTCACCATAGACCCAGATTGCTTTAGACTTTTTAATAATTTCAGCCTTGCAATATCTTTTATTAGTAATGAAGTATTAGAATTCATATTTTGAATACAGAAAATTTAGGCAAAGATAGACCAAACAAAGAGTGCACAAAATCCAGTGGAAATAGAATGTACCTTAAGCAGGAAAAGCAAAGAAATCTGATTAGTATCCAGGTACTGACAGGTTTTGCCAGGAAAGCTTACAGCTGCTCCAAGTTCTGCAATTGCTCAGACCCAGGGGCTACCCCAGAGGCTACTTTACTTAATCTGAGCATTTCAGTATCTGTTGCACACATGAAACCCATTTGAAAGTCAGAAATGGACCTGTACCTGAGATCCCTAAGGGACCTTATCTGATAGGCATGTCTGATAGATGGACACCACCAAGTTCACTGTAGAGGCAGCTTCTGGCTAATGTGGTGGCGGTGGTAGGGGGGTCTGTTTGTTTTTTGTGGTTTTTTTAATAGAGGAAATATCAGGCAGGGGGGAGGCACGGCAACCTTTTTCAAGAAGGGAGGGAAGTGAGGGAAGGAAAGAGAAGGGAAAAACCAAGGTGTAACTAAATAACTTTGGCTTGAGTTACCACTCATCAGCTGAGTGTGTCAAGTTTGATGTTTGTGAGCTATTAGCATATCATAAAGAAAAGGCAAGAATTTTTTGTTCATACCACTGTTGCTGTGACGTTTTGTGTGAGAAAAACAAACTTGAGATGCATCTCCCTTAGCTTTACCCACCTACAAGCTCTGTATCTACTACACACTACTGCCTCAGACTCACCATACATCCAGTGGGCTATTTCCAGAGGACAATTTAATTTTGAGATAATTGTCCAAAACAGATTATATGACTTTCTGTTAACGTTAATCTCAGGAGTGGAGAAGACATTTTTTGTCTGTTAAGAAGAGCTTGATTCACTACTTAGCTGAAGTGTTGCAAGATGAGAACAGTACAGCACATTCTGCTTTTACTTTACAGGGTAAAAATACCCATGCTGAAGTAAAGCTATAGAATCATTAGAAGGCCGTTCTTAGGATCAGTACTTTAACCAGACTTCAAAATATTTTATTCTCACACCTAATTCACTGTACTCATAAGACAAAACTCACTTTGTAAATACAGATAATATGTTGTGCTAATCTTAAATGTGCTCTTGTAAGGCTCTGTCGATAGCATCTAGAAGATTCCTATATTCAGTGATTAAGCTAAGTTAAGAAATGGTTATACTGAATTATAAAAAATTGGCCCAGAAGGGAAAAGATTTGAGGAATAATTAGAAGTGAATCCACCCCACCCGGGATGCTGAGCTGGTGATATGATGAACTTGTAATATTCATGTAACACTCGAGCATATTTGCAGCAAGTAACAGTCAATCTTTCAATAAGATATGCTTGATAGGTTAGTAGGTTAGGAGTATATTTTCTACAGAATTACTGAGTATAAATAATGTTAAAACTAACTGGTATTAAAAGTAAATTAGGTAGTTAATTAGTTCTTTAAAAGAAATCAAATACTTTATTGAAAGCATTAGTTTTCATTCTTTCAATGGTTGATTCGTTTGAAGTCTCAAAGAAAGCCCTATTTCCACGTTGATCCCATGAAATCTTAATGCAAGGGATAGGAAAGCAAATCAAGGAAACAGCAGGGAATTATTTTTCATTCCCTTGTCACTTTGTCAACTCTGATAAGCATGTGAATTCATTCTAAAAGCAGTTCCAAATCCATGAGGTGTGAGTTCATTGACAGGAAATCAGTAAGTTCAAAAGATAATGCACATGTGATTTTTTTGGTGTCTATCATCCTTCCTGCCACGACATGGTCTTTTAGCTCTACAAAGTGTGAATGTCTGAGCACCAACAGTGCAAGACCAGCTTGTGGCGTTCTCATTCCAAGAGACACAAAGCAGATGTTTCCAGCTACTACCAACCAGAAATGCATACAGTACCAGTGCACTTAGCCCCTGCTTGTATGCTTAACATTTAGAAAGCGGCAGCTTTCTGTTTCACACATAAAAACTCCAAAATGCATGAACTATGAACAATGAATCATCTTTTGTGCTAAATTTTATCAACTCCAATCATGCTGTACATATATTCACACAATCGTATCAAAGGGAAAGCTACATCTAACCTCTTCCCAGCCGCAGTACAGGGGGTATTTGCAACGGACAGCCATTTTTACGGTCCCATTGGTCTATGTTTACAGTATGTAACACCATTACTTCAATTATAATAGCTCTGCCTCTTTGTGACCTGGTTCCCTGAGGCTTAGCAGTCACAGGAGGTTAATCTGGTTTTCTGATTTTTGATTTACTCCAAGTTCCAGTGTCTTTACTTTTATGCAAGTTTCCTAGGGGCTGTGCACTGGAGTGGATATATGTACAATCTCTCATCCTCTTTAGTTCAAGCATAAACCCAGACCAAAATAAAAGCCTAGCTTTTACAAAGCTCAGTTACTACAGGGAAATGATGGTAGGATTCACAAAGTCATTAAAAGTAAACAAAATCTAGGCGGGGGGGGATCAACCCCCCAAAAAACAAAATTAAAACACTGTGTAACTTTGAAATAGACGTAATTTGGCTCCTGTGAGCCTCTGGGATTCTGAGACCCAGCCTACAGCCTTTCTTCTAAATGTTTGCTGAAAGGAACCAAATTCAAAACCCTACCCTTGTTTGGGAGGATGGGAGGCTAGGGATATCTCACTCCCCATTAACATTACTATAATCTCAGTGAGGAATGAAATAGCTCCTGTACCTTGAGAAAAGGCCTCTGGGTAAAAAAGCCTGGAGCTATTTCGCTCGCACTTTATGAAAAAATAATACTATGTGCCATTACATATACAAGTATTCCCAGCACCTGTCATGCAACAAATGCATAATAGCTTTATTTCTGCAAAGATTATGAACGAATAAAAGACCCTATTAACAGCTTGAGACTAAACTCAAATACATTGCATGTACATATACTTTTAAAAGAAGTATACTACCTTAAGTGCCTTTTGAAGTCCCAGAAGCCCACTGAAATGACCATATGGATATCACTGGCTGGAGACTTGTTTACTTTACACAAACTATAATTCCGCTGGATTATCCACAGGCATGATTTAGCTGATGATAAGATCAGTAGCAAATAAAATGGCCTATCTAGTATCTTATTAGGTGATCCCTTTAGCTGTACCCAGGGAAGATTATTTAATTCTTGACCATGATAAATAGAAAAGACAAATTTAAATATAACTAGTAAATCTTCTGTAAATTGGCAAGCATTTTCAAGACAGCAATTACAATGAGGAAAGCTACTTTTAAGTCCGTGTCACTCAGCTGACGTGGATTTTTTTCTTCATGTGGTGATCATCCACTTATGTTCCTACACCTCCACTTTTAAGCCTTTCTCATTACTCCTTTGTCTCTTTTTGTTTCTCTTCAATTCTATACCAAATGTAATTTTATGCACCATATACTTAGGTATTTTAATAATGTTCTGCAAAGCCAAGTAAATTATTAGTAGCTCAGACAAATGCATACACGATGCACTGTATTTGTTTCTCCAGGAAGTCCTCTAAACAAATTTTAGACAATCCTCTTTCCTCAATAATAGTGAAGTAAGCTAGTCCAATTAGTGTCACTGGGTATCACTACAATATTAATTTCCATTACCCACTCTTGCATGAGATGATATGGTGATGATACAAAATAGTATTACAGGAAAATGTGTTGCCTAGCTGAAAACCCTGTTAAATGAAATAGTACTGCCAGTGAGGAAAGGTTTATTGAATAACACTATGGTAATTGTTTGAATCAAGGGCAAAATAATTTTAATTTAAAAAAAAATTATGATTAATTTATTTTCTATATCCTCCTCTCTCACAGTTCACTAGTGTGGGCTTTGCTTAAAGAAAGATAAACATCTACTTCAAAATGAGACTCAGTAATATTAGAGATAGAGCAAACTCATTCTAACAGATGTGAAAATGAACATACTTCATTACCACTTACATGGTATCTTAATTACCACTTACACAGAGATTCATCGCAAAGTTAATACTAAGACCCTTTTCTTTAAAAAAAAAAATTACTAATATTTTAAAATAAATGCAAACATTTGGAAGTTTTACTTTTCTAAAAGAGTTTGATTTAAACTCAGTTTAATATGTAAGCACTGGGCAGACCTGGGTAATTAAAGATGCAAGTAATTAGTTCTAGGAAAAGAGATCCAAAATGCATCAATGCAAGCCTTTGTAAATAATCATTTGCAAGAAAAAAAAGTATTTAGAAAAGAAATAACTGTTAAGGTATTTGGTCCCCTTTTTCCTTCCTCTCTGTTAATGAGTTTTCATATGTTGCTACAGCTGACTTGGTAATGAAGAACTTTTACTAATGCATCTGGATTTATTCCTTTGGGATTCAGTGGCAGAGTGCTACAATTTCCCTAGTTGTTGAGATTATTTCCTCTTCCTTGGTTAACAACAGCCTGTTTATTAATATCCTAGAAACAGACAAAGTATTCTGTCTCTGATTGTTGACTATTATGAATAACTTTAGCTGAAGGTCCTATTGTTTTGCAATGCAGTCCTTAGCAGAACTAAGTATACTAATAAGGACTAAGTATGCTAATAAGTCTTTTTTTATGCAGGCACTTTACATAAGTGTCCTCAAGGTAGCAGGTACCTTGCTTCAAATATTCACCACAAATAGCAGTAATGAAATGGATAACAACATATATTTCTTCCTTTATAATTCTTCTTCTTCTGCCTTTTACACAAAGAGTTCTTTATTTTTATGAAAGCAATTTAGACCTAAGTATTTCAACAAGTTAAGGCCAAACTACAAACACAAGGTGTCCATTTTCCTCAAAATATACTCTGTCCTATTGTACCAGATTAAGAGGTCCTGCAACTGAACCTTAACAACACGACATTACTATGAAATAGTGCTTTATTCTGCTAAAGAATTTGGAGAATGAAAGAATGAATACTGCATGGGTCGTCTGGCTTATTAATCCTGTGATCTGTATTTCAGGATCATGAATTTATGTAAAAGAATGATATTTTTCCCCTCTGATTAGCATCAGAAGTAAGTATACTATGCCTTAAGACATACTTCGATCAATAGTTGTTCTCCATAGAGATAACAAATCATAAGCATTGTTTGTTAGAAAGAAGTAACTACCATACACAAAATGTCAATAAAGAGCATGGGCACACTTGTGAAGAGAGAAAAAGAAAGATATTTTGGGGGTATCTTTCAATTTGACTGAACCAGAGAACACTTACTCACTTAATGTCAGACTTCTATCCTCCCATCCTGGTAATCTGCTGGCAGTGCCCTTGGAAGAACATGTAGGAGGATTACTTTTTGTTTAACTTCTCTGCTTAACCTTCACAGCATTTGCTTACTGTGTTGTCAGTAAACACAGGTCTTAAAGGATATGCGCTGCTGGAAGGATAGTTAAGTGCAGCATTAAGCAACTCTTCCTCAATCTCTGTGTAATTGCAGGTGGGAGTGAGTGCACAAAAACCTATGTTTCTTAAGCAGGAAAATAATAAAAAAAAAAGACTGAGCAGAAATTAAAGGTAAGTAGCTGACAGGCAAAAGTATTTTGTTTGATGCAGATTCCTCCAAATGGACTGCAAGTCTAATTTATTTGAGACCCATAAAAATAAAGGATTGTCATTTATCAAGCTTCCTGTAGATTTGATTTATTATTTCTTTGTATTATAGTATCTCTCCAGAGTTCTTGACTGAGACCACGTATCCAACATTTTTTTGCAAACTTGTGAGGAGACAAGCCATTGGCTAAAATTACTAAATACACAAAACAGTCAAAGAACGGAAAAAAGATGGAAACGGGGGTCAAATGGGTTGTTCTAAGTCCTATAATAGTCATCGGCAGATTTATTAAGAGAACTCAAGATTTCTTAGCCATAGTTCAGAGGTTTTACATTGTGCGACCAGTCCTTTTCACTGGATAAAATTGTTAGCAAGGACAGAGAGCTCTGTAGCCCTTATTTTAGTGAGAAAGGGTGTTTTGCTTCAGTAAGGACTGCAGGATCAAGAAGAAGCAATGACTGTTAAGGAAAATTAAAGTGTTCACAAACTCCATTCTCCTGTTGATAAAGAAGCTATAAACCCAATTTAAATAGCCAGGCATATGAAAAGAAATTGATCATTCTGAAATTTCTGATTATTGTATAGATTGGTGAAGCAATTAATTTACCAAAAGAAAACAAAACTTGAGTCAGAAAATCAAATGCCTTTGCAACACCTCTTCACACATGGATTCACTCAAACATGGAGACCAATATCTTTTTGCTTCTACTTACAGGATATTGACAGTTTTGATTTGCAGTGGCTAATATTGTAAAAGAGTTCTGTTTAGTTGCACAGCTATGGAAGCATGAAAATACTTTGATAGCAGTTATTTGCCCTTGGTGAAATTCAGTGAAGGATTCAGAAGCTTGCATGCTTATAGGAAAAATTAATTTGTGCTCATCTGCCAGAGACACAAGAAGCTGAAAATACACTTTTATGGCATTTATCCATTTTAAAATACAGTTTGGTTGGCAGACAACAGAGTACTCAGCGTAAACTTCTTGGATCTTTTCTATTTTCTCTTCATTTAGTACAATTGTTAGAGTATACATTTTCCGACAAATTTCTGACCAGTTTGTGATGTTTGGCTTCTTAAGACTATTGTGCCATGTGTCTTTATGGCACAGAGGAACATGCAGGAATTGCAGTATATCCACCATTCTCAATGGAAGTATGTTTTTCAAGAAGTACTGAGACCAAGGCATGTCTTTTTTTTTCCCCAGTCCTGGCAATGAGCAGACAGTAGAGAATGAGCACTTCAGCTCTGACATCTTCCTACCATTCCAATGAGACTTTAAAAAAAAAAAAAAAAAAGAAAAGATGTTGCAGGCACGTAATCAGGTTTTAACTTCTTCTTGCAACATTACTGGCTCTCTCCCTATGGATTAGCACATGGAAACCAAAACAGTTTTAATGATGACTCATTCAAAATGTTATTCATGCCATTACTAAGCAGCAATGAGATAATTAAGCTATAATATCACAGAAAGAGAGCATCATTACTTATTATCCTGCTTTCATGCCTCTGAAGGAAAGATGTAAGCATAAAAATAAGATTATTCATTTTAGATAGACTCTGATTTCTTTATTAAGAAATTGCAATAGAAATAATTTCTATGGTTTGGGTACTGTTTCACTTTGTTTCTTTCCACCCTCCTGCTGAACAGGAGGTAACAGACAAGTGAGTAAGTACTTATGTCATCTGAATTGAAAAGCCAAGTTGAACACAACAAAACTGCCTCGACAGAAAAATACGGTAAAACTTTGATTCGCTCTGGAACATTATCTGAAGACCATTCGCACTGAGTAAACTGTGACTTGCCAGAAGTACGACTCCATTTTGTACAGCAGATGAACAGCCAGTGTGTCCTCCCCATAACGGTGACACGGCTGATATGTACTAGGACTGCATTTCTTAGATCAGCTTAATGAAGAGCTCACCTAGTATATACTCTCTTATGTAAATCATGCTTGGTTCAGTATATTAATTGCCAAAAGATATCTCCGAGCTACCAACAATAACTGAATAGCCTGTGTTTCAGAAGATGACTCGTAACATCTACTGTCAAAACCCCGACATTTTATTCAGACTAATGCAGTAACAGAATGTGACACTAAAGCAATATTCTTCAATTACTGTAGCTAAAAATACGTAAGGAGTAGCAGGAGAGCATCCTGATCTTCACTTTTTTTTTTGCTGGAGAGTTTTCTCTGCTCTCTACTGACAATGCTGCCAGCACAAATTTAGGGTCCTGCTATATCCTGGGTAGAAGAGAATCGGTCTGCTTCAAGTGGCTGCCTGCGTGGTGGGCTGACCTAGAGCACTAGAGTCCATCCAGCTGAGCAACCCGATAATGCACATGCTCAAAGGGCTCTGCTCCAGGGAAGGCTGTGTGTCACGCCACTGCGCCCAGCTGTCAGCAAGCACCTAAGAGCTGAGAGGAACAGGTGAAAAGGCAAATAAAATAATTAATGGTATTCTGTATGACTTGAAGACAAAATACATGGCTTTTTGGTGATACCTCCATAGCTGTTCATACTGATAGATTCTGACATGATCAAAAGCTCTGTATTTTTAAAATGGCAAGAAAAATCTAGGGTGTCTTTGGTCAGCCATTGTTGTAGATCTGAAAGCTACTCTCCTCAGTATGAAAGTCAGGAATTAGCTCGGTGAAACTATAGAACAGACTATCATTTACAGTAATAGAATTAGTACATGGATGCATAGGTCTGTGTCTAAACATTTTAAAATAATTTACTGTATCATTATCCAGCACTTGCAGTACAAGTTCATGTCTTTCTTTTTCACTATAATATTATCATCTAGCATAGAATTATTTCACATATTCAGGTATTTAGTATTGCAGCAATTAGTAAATATCTTCCTGTTGCATTTCAATTTAAATTCAGTATATCGCACACTTAGTGCCAAATTGTGATATCTGCAGATATTAAAAAATTTGCATAAACACAGGGAAGTTAAAAAAAGAAAGGAGTAAAGAAGGTATAAATGTGTACCTTCTGTTGTTCTAATTTTTCCATCATGTAATGAAGCTGCATCCTGAATTGAACTTCAAATTATCCTGAAAGCCACCTGACTACAATGATATGTATGTTACAGTTTTGAAACAAGTCAGTAAGTCTGAAAAATAATTTTGCTGTTAAATTAGATATTCTAGCATTCATAATTCTAAATCACTTCACTTTTTTTGCTGTTTTGTTTTTACTAAGCGTAACATTCTAAATTTTTTGAGACTCAGTGAAATACATACTGTAGACATCACACAAAAATTTTCGATGTTTGTTTTTTAAATATTTGTAATGGAGATCCATATCTCAAAGAAACAATACCAGAAGTGGATTAAATACCAGAATTGGATTAAATAATGAGCAGGAAAACTCTAGGTTGCCTATGAGCCTATATAAGGGACCTGAATGTAATATAAAGAGACAGGGAAAGGTGAATTGCCACATAGGTATAAAAATTAATGGCAGGAACCAGTTATAGAGTTGCATGTTTTTCTAACTGCTAGAAACACCTGAAAGGCTTTCTCTGCCTGAAGTGATTCTAACCCAAGGAATCCATACAGAAGACTAATCTATAGTTTTCCAATACAGCCTGATTGGCAAGAGTACCCTTCTAAAGTAGTGATTATAAGAGATGATGGTAGGCAGAGTCAGGAAAACAAGTTCAAGAAAGAGAGAATTCCAATGCCGATAGTTAAGCTGAGACTCGGAATGAGGAATTCTCAGAGTACCTCTCTTATCTGAAGTGCTGCTGACTTAGAAAGGAAAGCCAGCATCAATTGCTTCTTCAACCGTGTTCTTCTCTCCACACTCCAACCACAACATATGCCTCCTGGAAGCTCCTATTCTCATGTTGTCATTTTCATCCCATTTAAAACTTGTTCTATTGTCAGTGTTACCAACCTCAGTATTCTGTTTGCTTGAGTGGTAGCCCTCAAGGCATGTGGGAGCAACCTGTAAATGCACTGTTCTTGCATTAGGATCTGCTTTACTAATCCACGATTTGTAAGGAGGAACACCTTATACCATGTTTAGATGAAAAAGAATAAAATTAATTTATTTCTGTGGTACTGTTTTGATTTGCGCATTTTTGTTAGTAAAACAGGTTATTACTTCAACACATTTTCCTACTATCCACAGAAAAAGAATATGAAAGAAATCATACGTGATAAGGTGAATTTTCCATATTTTCCACAGTAGCAAATGTGAATTAACCACCAACACGTGTAAACATGGACAAAAAAGTGTAATGTAAAATATGTTAAGTAAGAAAGAAATAAACACTACAACTGTTTATTCAAATGGACCACTAGGAGATCTCCAAAAATTCTGGGTTCTGTGGAATTACAGTGCTGGTAATAATTAGGCAGGATGTGACCTACTCAGTAAGCTGTAGTGGCCCAAGCGCAAGTTTTAACACACCCGCTTCAGTCATTTGAGGCATATCAGTACATACGAGGGACGTTTTGGAGCACACACCCAATTTTGCATAAATCTTGAACTCACTGGACATATTTTGTGATCACAAATATGAACAGGCATTCTGCAGTCTTGATATGTGTTCGCTTATTGGTAGGAACACTAGTATGTATCAGAAGGCTGTGCTGCTGAGAAGTTGCAAGGGCATCGTTTTGGGAAGGGTTCTGTTCCACCGCAAATGCAGAATGGATCCCACAAGACTAGTAAGGGGGGACTACACAGAGGCTTTCCTGGGTGATTTTTCTGATGTTTGTAAAATTGAGTGATTTTGAAGTAAAATCTAACTATATAGAAAGACATGGAAGATTGATTATGAGGTTAACACAGCCATTCTCCAGGGTTCATTTTGCTAATATCTAAATTCCATGAAATTGGAAGAGGGGCAATGTTCCAGCTCTGCCTCATTAATGAGATGCGAATAAATACCTTGATATCTATATTTTGAGTCTGATAAAAAGTACAAATTTATTGGCAGTCTGTATTCGTGTTGATTGTGCTCCAGGCTCTCTCTTTCATGTTTCTATTCCAATCTGAAGGTTTGGGGGTTTTTTTCTTTTTTTTCTTTTTAGCTTTTATTATCAAAACACATTATTTGTTCCTTGCTTTTGGGCAGAAGGACTCCTTGAAGTTAGAACCAACAATAAAGAGAAATTAAAGTTTTTCAAACAGTGAGGGTATTAACTAAAACCAGACATTTGTCGCTAATTGTACTGAGTACTTCATTACTGAACTTTTTAAATAAAATTAATATTTAATATTTTTTCCTAAAAGATTGACAAGCCTTGGCTGCTCTTCTTAAAGATCAAGTCAGTTCAAGGAACTACCACAAGTTTTGTTATGAATAAAGACAGATGAAATTACAACTGGTTTTTTTCTTTTTTTTTTTTTTTCCTGGTCTTAAAATCTCAGTGCTGATTCCAAACCCACTGTCTGTTCATAACTTCTCACACGCATTCTTCACCAACCCATTTTCACAAGATTTTATCAGGCGTTTTACAGAACACAGAGTAACACTAAACTAACTGAATGCACACATCCAAACTAAACAGTTCTGGTGCAGAGGTTGGCCTTTTTGTTGGCTTAGCAATAGTCCCCTATTCATCGGATTGCAGTTAATTCCTTGATGCTTCCTTTTTCTCCCATCGTGAAATGGAGTTGTCTTAGTTAACTTCCTTGTGGCTAAGCCTGTCGTTCTTATAAAACATCCAGAAGAACTGTGACATTTCCTGGCAGTCGGAGCGGTGGTGTCAAGCAGCGAATGAGCAAGCGTTGAGTGCTTAGCCATGCATAGCCGCGGCCTCACGCACAGCCGGGGCCTCAGGATTGTCGCAGGCTGGCTAGGCACTGCGGAGAAACTTGCATTGTTATTTCCCTTTTCAAACTAAATCTCCAAATCTGCCCATCCACGGTCACTTTGCATAGGGATGAAGGCTCAGTTTAGACAGCTTAACTTCAGGTAATTACTGAAAACACAGTAGGTTCCTATAGACCTCTATGAAAAGAAAGACGCAGACTCCTTCCAGAGGATGAATGAATCATCCTTTGGAAATGGCTGTTTCTTCATGAAGAAATACTAGGTAATTGTGACCCTAATTTCGGTGCTCTTAAGAGCACAGAAATTAATTTCAGTGCTTCAGGTAGCTGCCTTAAATCAGATGGATAACTCCAGGCATAAATTTACACTAGAAGTATGCTAGCGTTCCTGTTAGAGATGGATAGGAGTAAGGCAAGAGGCAAAAGAGATGTTCATACTGCAATGTTAGGACCAAGGAAGATCTAAACTACTGAGCAGGAGGAGAGATATTGAATATTGAATTCATATGAGAATATGAATATCAACATATTGGATCATATAAGAAAGTATTTTAGGGAAGTAAGTACTACAAATATTTTAAAATCAACAATTTTTAGTGTACAAATGAATTTTTAACTGAAATGCTTTTTTGTTTGCAAGTTTTCACTACTTTTTTACTGTACAAACAAAATAGGATTTCTGTCTTTTTAAAACACCAAGGAAACACTGACTGTTCCTATATTACAGTGGAAGTAAGTCACAGGAGAAAGACACAGAAAATCTCAAATGATGACATAAGTTCTGAGACTCAGCAGCATACTGAGACCACTGTAATAGGTTAAACTCAATTCCTTTGCACAAAAGTGGAGATTAATTTTTCAAGTAAGAAGTCCTCACAAAACCCCTAAATATTTAGGAATGGATTTTTATTCTCCCTTGTTTTTATTTAAACAAACCCAGCCATAATTTTAGACAAAAGTAACTGAACACTCTCACATCCTCTATATTTATTCAGATTTGTTACTAAGGGTCATATTCTGTCCTCTGATGCACATCTCAGGGAAGATTTAGTGTCCAAAGTCTTGCAAGAGCATAGTCTCTGACTCATTAATTTTGCTCTAACCCTAACTTACTTCCCAAAGGAACTGCTGCCTTCTGATAGATTTGTAGAGAGATTTCTGTCTCCAGATGGCACACTAATGCAGTTAACCTTAAATCAGTGACAATATCAAAGCAAAGGATACCATGAAACACTTCAGTGTCTTTTCCCACATGGAGCAACTTTGACAATGATATGTTTCTCAGCTTACATTCTCTCAACAACAAGAAAAAAATTTAATGGCAGAAGTCAAGAAAGATACACAGATGTTATATTCTACATGAGAAGTACTCTTCAACCCTGGTCTATACAGCTGGTTTCCCAGTCAGTCCTCTCAGGGAACATGTAGGAGAACAACACAGCTTTTTTTAACATAGAAACTCAGGTCTACTTATGAAGGAGCAGGAGCAAATAGCTCAGAATTCATCCCAGAAAAAGTCAGGACACTACTGGAGCAAGTATCCTAACCCCTGAAAAGGGATTCACTCTTTCATTGCATCTCAACTTTGAAAAAGCCTAAGAGAGACAGAACTCTCCTTAGTGAGAGAGTTGAAATATCTGGGTCCATGTTTCTGGTAAGTCTAGAAATTTCCTTGGCCAAACTTCATAGGCATTCTTGCAATTTACACCAAAGAAAAATATGGACTCAAATCTTTCCATGTCACAGGTGATACCTGTCAAAAAATCAACAACACTGGCTCATGAAGATTTGATATGCAAATTCATTAATACTTCTGAGATTCTCAAGCAGAAGACAAAAGTCCACAAAACCAAAAACTTCAGACCAGAATAACTCCAAATTAATTTTCCAGTTTTTCGTGATGGATAGAAAATACATAACTGTAGGGTAAAAGAAAGTGAGCCACTATTAGACTGCACAGCTTCTTGCCACCACATATATGTTTATATATTGCAAATCTTTAATGCATTAAAGTTAGCAGGAATGTAAATAGATTTCTTGAATCCCTCCCAGACACACTGAATTTCTGATAAACAGACTGTCAAAATATTCCACAGAGCTTCCTCTATTTGATTTTTAGGTAGCTGTGAAAGCACTTATTTTTCAAGATTTGTTCTGCTGCAACCTGAAAGGACTGGGCTCTCCATCTCTCAATTTTCTATATTTTATAGCATTGTTACCATCATTCCAATTATGTTTGCTTTGATCTCGATGCAAGAGCCAGAATTCTGAAAAGTAGTAAGGACGTCTTACTTCATGTATATCAATGAATAATTCACTATGAATTCACTCACAGCTCATTTATGAGTATACCTCACCTTTATTTGGGTTGAAGTGAACTTTTAAAATCATCAAGCAGTAACTTTGGGAAAACAACAACAGTGTTTTTATTTTTTTTAAATCAGAAAGTAAATAATATATTTTAAATTTTAATTTAAAAAATCAGAAAATAAATATTTAATATATGTAGACTTTAGAACATGCAAAAGTAAAGAGAGAGATAATGAGAATGGATTAGCATCAGTCCTAAAGCTATAGTGCCCTATTTTGGCAGATCCATGGGCAATGGCATTCTGTAAGAAGAATCTGCAACATCATATTATGCTCTTTCGCTTGTTTCCCACTTTATTTTATCAACAATCAGTGAGTGTGAGTTATATTAAAGACAAGATTTTCCCTGCGTACTACAGATTGAGAACACTGCCTAACAGATCAGAGAATGCAAGAAGTACAGCCTGCAAAATGGAATCTGATAGACTTTCCACGAGCCTAGTATTCCGTCAAACCCATTTCTAGATTTTTTTTACATCTAGAAATCTGCAGACATCTAATGATGCTACAACACTGAGTTACAGCAATTTCAAGTACATCTTTTCTTTTCTCAGCTTCCTTCACAAAAAAAATCCCATTTGGATGTGATCAGGACAGTCCAGAAAAGTACAGGGATGAGAGAAAGGTTTGGTTTTTTTTCTTCTGTTTTTCAGTCTTCCTCCTGACTAAACTAAAAAAACCCAAACAATCAAACAAAACAAACCTGCCCACAGTTTTCCTGTAGATGCATTAAGAGCTTACTTATGTTTTACTGGAAGAGTGTGGAAGTCCAGTTGTCTCACTGAAGAATTAGATGGGCAGCAAAAGTATCAGTTCTGGTTTTTTTATATACCTTCAAAATGCTAGGTTTAAACCTCAGATTATTTTAGCAGCCTGTGCTGAGACAGGAATGACTTCGACTCTCCATTACTCTTGGCTCTCAAATTGTTGAGCAAGAGTTAAGCTATTGTAACAGCTTTTTCAATCTTTTAAAACGTGCACTTGAATTAAGAAGTGCAGTCAAGTTGGTAAATTTAAATTGCCTTGACTCTGAAAATGTCAGTTCAAGCTGAAACAAAATTGTTTTGAAAACTAGTAATTTAATACAAATTGACTATATTACAAAGTAAGCATATATTTGAGTATGCAAGCCCCATCTAATGCTATTCATTATACTCCCTGAGAACCTGTGAAAAATTAATATTCTATACCACTTTTCCCTAGGAAACAGTATCAAATGTATTATCACACAAAAGGAGAGAAAATATGTGTTGTAAACCCACACAACCTGATGACCAATTTTCTTTCTTGTATTATTCCCACGTAGCAACAGAAGCATAGTACATATGCTCCGCAGGTACTGTCCCTTTCATCCTTTGTCAAACAACCAAGATTTATAAGGGCCCAAAACCACTTCCAAATTCTAAATTATGCTGGATACATAAAGCATTCAGGTAATTTTAAAGAAACCTGTTTAAGTTTCTCTGCCTTCTCTGTACAGTCATTGGAGCAAAAGAATCACCTAAAAGGCATTTCAGAATTTAAATGGGTACAGATGCTGGGAAAGCTTGTCTTTTTTCACTATCTGGTCATTAGCACTGATAAAATAAAAGAAAATAAAAAAGATCTTCTGGATCACAGTTCCTTTGGGACTCATTGATGATATTCTCAAAAGCTTACCGATGTGATGCTATGCACTCAGCACCTGACTCACACTGTCATCATCATCTGCTAATTTCACTATCCACTTCTGTCTGATTTTGCAAGAACAGTGTAGTGTTCAGCGTGGCGCAAAAACCTGCAGCATAGGCTATTTCTTTAAGAGGCTGCATTTTCTCCCATTTTAAATAACTCAAGCAATGGGGCTTCTACCTCCTCCCCTGCAAGACTATTAGCATTAAGTTTTCCTCATATGCTGTTCTCCTTTGTATTACTAATTCACATATTTTATTATGTTCATTAATAATGTGCATTGCTGTAATAACAGGTATTTAATACTCCTTTCCTTCAACTATCAAATTTTCTTGTGAGTGTGTAGTTATTAATGCTTTAGAGACTTTGTCATAAGCACAGTATCCAAAGTGGGTATTTTTTCACTGTAGCATGACTACACTTTTCTGGTATTAATTTAGCCTTTCCTATATACTACTTCACAATGATTATTGGCTTTGGTCTGCTGGATTATTATTCTTACTGGCACTGTAATTGCTATCATATATAGCAATCTGTTTATAAATAAACATGTGGATGAACAGCAGAAAACAAGCCACCAAAATAATGTAATGAGGAGCAATTTGCATTTAGCAGAACATCACAAAATTGCACCAAGTAACAAGAGGGAGAAATAAATATTTTTCATATTATACCCAAAACTCTAAACTTTTTCTGTAAAGAATCCAAGGCTTATTGATCACTTACTGGGAGCAAGCTCTGATCTGAGATAGGGACATACCATTAACCCATTAACCGTGGCAGTAAACCAGACTTGACCACAAACAATGCTGCCTGGGAAATCATTTTCCCATCAAGATTTACTTTGTGAGTTTTCATAAACTTCCTCATACCACAACTGAACAAATGAAGGCCTTTTAAAGTTTCTCAAGAGTAGGGAGAGAGCTACGTCCGCTCCAGAATGACAAACAAGGGGCAAGAAGATGCCAGCGGGGACCGCAGCCGCGCGTCCCCGGGGAGGCCCGGGGTCAAGGCCCTTACGCGAAGGAGGCAAGGCAGGGGCGTGACCTCATCTCTGCATCCCAGGGAACACCAGTTACCGAACGCTACGGAGCGGGGAATTCCTCTCTCTTCTCTGAAAATGATCGATGGCTGGGGGAAACATTTCTTGGGACAATCCTCACTGGAACTGACATGTTTCTGAACAAACTATGATTCTGCTGAATTTGTGTTTTCTAACAAAAAAACCCCTTTTTCTCAAAAAATCAGTTCTTACAGTTCCCGCTCTATAGTAGAAAACAAAACATCGGCCTTGACAGCGGACCGCACTGAGCCAGATCTCAGCTGATGAACTTTTGCCCCAGTGTAGCCTATCATTAGAGAAATGGTACACCCTTACTTCCTCTTTGCTCACACAATATTCAGTATTTGTGTTTTACAATATTTTCCTCCATTAAACATTTTCCCTCTAATTTTCAATTTGTCTTGTTTCTTCCCTCCTCACACCCTCCTTAACTTTGCTTTCTTATTACTGATGGTTCATCATTTTCAGCTACATAATAAGAGAGGAAAAAAAAAAGAGGTTTTGTCTTTCAATGGAAAAAGTTAGGCTACTCTTACTCTGTTGAGAAAATATTCAAATATTTTACAAATCATTTTATAAATGTATTTCAACCAGCAGTATTTGTTAGAGAAACTCCTAATGAAATTAAGCTGGTGTATTAGAGAAAGCTGAGCTCAGTTGATTTATGCACGCAAAGGGTCTGACCCCAAGAGTCCTTGCTATAACAGCGAGAACAATAAAGCCAAGAAAATACTGTCTTTACCTGGACTTATATCAGTATATATCAAATACTGAAAGCCTGGAAAGCAGCATTTCACTTGGATTTATAAATAATTTCCATTCACAACATCTCCTTAGAAAAAGCTAGCAAATTAAATAATTAGATATATAGTCATGGTTGACAATTTAATTTATTTTAATGAGGACAGGAATATACCTGTTTTCAGCACAAAGAAACATTGTGCTTTGACAAAAGCACATTACATTGTCTCACAATGATAGTGCTGCAGAAACAACTATTGAGACCATAACAATATAAAGTAAAAATATGACTAAGATCTTTTTTCTAGTGTCATTTTATTTATGAATATTACATATCAGAGATTGCTGGGGCATAGTACTCTTTTACTTACAGGTTCACTGGAGAAGAGAAGGATCGTAACTTAAAAAAGACAAAGCTTCAAATACATTCAGCTCTTCCTCCCCCTCATGTATGAATGCCTAAGTATTAATCTACTTTCCGCTATTACTTTAACCACTAAAGTGACAGTATTCTGTAATTCACTTTTGTCGCAATTTTAGTAGGGGCAAAATGTTAGAGAATTAAAAAAAAATTGCTATCCAGTTAGCTTCTACTAGAGCCGACTCTACCAGGACAAGGCCACGCCACAGACAAGGCCTGATTCTGCACATACTGACACCTTATGCAAGCCCAGGAATTCATCGTGACTGCAATTACTATGTGTTGGAGCAGTATTTGCCTGAGAAATATGAATGGCATATAAGATAAACTCAGCTGAAACCAGATTTACTATCTACTAAACTGTGCTAGTATCCGTCTTAGCTTACAGGTACCTCCATTTCTACTTCTATGGAAAAAAACAGCAATTAAGCAAGGTCCTGATGGATGAAGATCCTCAGAAATTTTATGACTCTCTTTAAAAAATACGTTTCTCATATCACATATTTCCTATGTTGTGATCTAAATCCCTGTATTCAATATTAGAATATTAACTTTTTCCTGGTATTTCCCTAATGATTCTGGTACCGCACATGGGATTTGAAGCTGAAATACAGGGAAATTTGCACCATTCCCTTCCTCTTGGCCAACTCGCGCCGCTGAAACAAGAAGGAATGGTGCTGGGAAGGCAGGCACCCACTTGCTCCTGCACCGGCCTCTGCAGCTGGAAGAGGAAACTTATGGGCAAAGACCATCATCTGCTTAGTCCTTCACCTGATCAGCAGCAACCACTGCTGGTGGGTGAAAAAACCAGTAGGGCATCTCGACTCATTAAAAAAGGGACCCTTGCTTACCTCCAAGCCAGCCCGGCCAGAGCCAGGGGAATTTAGTGACCAGCTGAGTCAGCTATTTCACTCTTTTTTTGCTATGTCCTAAAGCAGATTAAACACAGCATGAAGCATGATCGCCTCAGTGTACTCGCACTGCTGGACACTGTCTTGAGAAATCAATCTTAAACAGCAAAGCTTTGAAAAGATTTATATAGTTTAAACAATGAAAAATCAAAAGGCATAGCAAGTTGACAAAGTATAAACAATTTGATTTTGGATCATTCCCAGTTCTCAGTTTTCCAGTCCACGCAGATGGAAATAGTATTTGTAAGCAAAATTAGGAGGAAATATGCTGACTGTGTCTTGCTGAGAATTAAATCCCTAGCAGTACTTTTTGTTGGACAGAGCAGACTTATGCAGTCTAAAAGTAGAAATGACATCTTTCATGACCACCTTAAAAAATGATGATTTCAAAGTACTATTAAAAAAAAAGACTTACAGTTCCAGAAGGGTAAAAAGGCATAGGAGCTTCAAAACTGTCAGCAATGAAGTATAAAACAAGATTTAGTTAACAGCAAAGAGGACTTTGGTTCTTTACTTTGTAACTTGCAATGAGGCCCAAGTGCAGCACAATGTCCTGTGCTATTAAGTAAAGAGATTAAATGGAAAGATGGAAACTATAATTTAGTGCATCCTATTAACGCTCAGAAAGATGTCACGCTTCTTGAGGATTTCCCACTTAAAAAAAAAATCATGGACGTATGGTACAGTGATCTGACCACTGCTCACCACCCTACAGGCCTGTATCACTGCAACCCTATTGCTTCTTGTCCCTTACACTAAATTCTGGAACCAGATTTTTGTTTGCATAATGCCCAAAAGCCTCCTTAACCTAACTTTTACATAATCTTTGGAGGACTGTTACTCTCATTTCACATTAAAAATTTATTCCAAGACTAAATTACACAGCTGCTTGCTTCCACCAATAAAATTGTTTTGCTGGGTGTTTATTGTCTTTATTTTTTGTTTGTTTTTTTTTCATTTTGTTTTGTTTTTTTGTTTGGGGCTTTTTTCTGTTTCTCTCTTATGTAATGGTGACAAGCCTTAACGAACATATGCTGCCTCTTAGTGTATAAGTAGTCCTAGCAATACACACTAAAGTTAAACTTGAATTGCTTTAACAGAATTCCACCAATTACTCCTGAATAATGCATTTATTAGACTCCCTGCAATATAACCTATAATTTACTGTACAAGATGTGATAAATGACAGAAGATGAACTCTTCAGAATATTTGGAATGTCATTCAGTATTCATTTCATATGCTCTCTTACACAAAGTACCTTACAACACTTATCATCCTTGCAAAATAAAACCTAACTCTAGTTATTAATATCTTTATTTAAATGCAGATCTTGATTTCCCCTGGAAACTGGTAAAGCTCCAGCATTGAGTAATCAGGGGAAAAGCAAAATTTGAGTCATATGTTATCCGCAAAGAAAGGACTTGTCTAGGGTTTGGTAGGTTGTGGGGTTTTTTCTTTTTTCCTTTATTTTTTTTCTTTTGGTGTGATGGCAATCTGTAATTGTACATGTTTGCCTTTAATACCATATTATATTTTCAGTCATAGGACCCTATGCAAAGCAATTGTTTTCATATTATGAGTCAGTATGCAAATTACAGTCTATAAATGTAACAGTAACAGGGATGATAATGCTTGGCTCTCCTATAGCATTCTCTTATCAACGTAATTCAGTAAGTTCTAAATGGACAGATAATTATCTTTGGTTTATGGATAGAGAAACTGAGGCAGTGAAGGAACTTAAAGATCGAATGTCAATGCTTGCAAAACACGTTATTAAGTTTTGTTTCTTCATAAATTCTTCATGGAGAATTTCTTTATGGAGGAGACTCCACTGTTTAATTGAAACAAAAGCGTTACAAAAGCCCATAGTGGGTGCTGACTCAATGCGGTTTCTTCTCAGTAAGCTGTCAGCTGACTAAGAATTGGCACAGAACAGGAGAATCTGTTTTAAATGTCTTGTTCCGGGGCTTTTAAAGACTAACTTTTTTTTTCCACAAAAAATTTTTAACATAGATACAACGAAGCCAACCAGTACAGCCACTGAAATGATGTCCCAGGTATTTTCCCTTAGTGACACTAGACTGTAATAACCACTTCTTTAATCAGATCTTAAGCTTTCATTTAATCACAGTACACACACCCTTCTCCCCACCCTCCAAAGCCTGAAAGAAATCTTCCAAAGCAGTAGATAGTAGAAAAAAAAATTGTGATTTAAATGTAAAATTGGAATAACCCTGGTGCACAATAGCACGGGTTTGCAATCTTATTTAAGATTTGAAGCTGGTAAGTAGTTACAGAAATGATACAAAAGAAATTTGAGATGCAGAACACTTTCTATTAAGAATAGGCAAACAAAATATCTAAAAGAGGAAGATACATTTTCTAGGTATGTACATTTGCTTCATACTGCACTGGTCAGCACTGAAACAGAGGATATGACCTATAAGATGTTTGGATGCTCTATTTCATTTCTTTTCTGAAGTCAAAAGGACCTTTCTTTGTACGAACAAGTGACTATGTTGCAAAATAATGATGAGTGGTTTGCAGAGATTAGGTTTAGTATATATCTTCTAATAAGAAAGAGCACCACAAAGGAGGAGAATTTGATAATCTGATTTAAGACCTATACCCACCTGATACTGAACAAAAAGTGGAAACCAGAAGAAGAGGGTGCCAACTTATCCCTACAGGTTAGAAGATATGGAAGCATTCTAGATGACAGGAGGGAGATTAGAATCAACAAGACAAGAGAAACACAGGTTTAGAGGTCCAGGGAAAATTCCACATGTGGAGAAGGTTCTCCTGCAGGAAATAAATCCTATTTCATGGGAAGGAACAGAAAACAGCTGAAAACAGTTGCCTGGCTAGTCTTGCAGAATAACCATGGCTGCTTACAAACAGAAATAACTTAGTGAGTTAGAAAAAAGGAAAAATATTTTTCTCAAGGACTCATTACTGAGCATATAAAGAGTATCATGCATTAACAGGTAGATAATAGGATGGACTTTTTTTTTTTTTTCTTTGGGTGAGATTCAACTGTCTACACTTAGGAATGTCAGCTATGTGCTGGAATGTCTAGTGAATGAAAAGAAATAACCACTTCCACATGACTCAGCTAATCATTAAATGAGTCCTAACCCTAAACATGAGATGTTATTCGAGTTAACGAGACTTCATCCAGGCTGTTTCTTCCACCAGTAGAGAGATTCCAGATGATTACTCCTTTCATTTTAAGTGTGTTTCTAAATTTGGAGAATGGAGATACCTTTCTCTACTGACTGTAGAGAAAGCCTATAGAGCAACTTAGACCAGATGCCTGCCTTACTTATATTACTAAAATAAATATTATCCACAGCATAAATACAAGATTATTTATGTATCTCTAGTCACTGCACAAGAATTTATTAGTGATGGTCCATTTTAGTACAAGTGCCATTTATCCATCTGAATTCATAGAACTTGTAGGGAATCAGCTGACTCAGCCAGTCAAAGGACATTAAAGTAACAACTATCAAGGAGGGTGTAAAGGAGAAACAAATGAACACTCATTTAGCACAAAATCAAGATGTCAAGAATAAAATTAATCAAGGCACCAAGAAGCTTGAACAGAAATGCTTTAGTTGCCTATATATGAATGCTAGAAGCCTGGGTAATAAAAAAGAGAAATTGGAATTGGAATTGCTCTTTTATGATCTAGCCAGTATTACTGAGACCTGGTGGGAAGATTTGCATGAGTAGAATCTTAAAATCACTGATACACTGTATTTAGGCAGGATCTAGTGAACAAAAAAGAACAAAGTTACTTTATATAAAAAAAAAGGGGTATTACCTGCTCCTGAGTTCTCTGGTAACTCAGAAGAAAACCACTTTTCATGCTCATAGATTCATGCTCTAACAAACAACGAACAAAAAGCTTAGATAAGGTACTAGTTGGTGTCTGTAACAGATGAAAAATTTAGTCTAGGGAGAAGGATGGATGACCTGTAAAGCACTGATTTCTGCTGCGTAGGTGGAAAAACTGCATTACATTGTGTGACTTCAACTTGAATGGCATATGTTGGAAGTCTCATGATCCTTATGATTTCTAAAAATTACCAAGAAAAAAAATGTAATAAAATAAATGTTGTATCCTAAATGCTCTATGTTTGCTGCAGTTACCTTAAACAACCAAGGAATACTAAAAATACTTACAAACACACACCCCATCCTTTCCCCCTGCCAAAGGTTGCTTTTTCACACAAATGATTTTGACTTAATAACACAAGTAAACAATAAATCGAAACAAGTAAGATATGCATTCTCATCAAGTTTGTGGATGACACCAAACTGGGGGGGGAGTGATCATTATGTTGGAGGACAGGACTATCATTCAGAATTATTTCTACAGGCTGGAAGACTGGGCTTCCACAGATGTCAGGGAATTAAAAACCAACAGTCATAGACCTGCATCTGCAAAGGCAGAACTCCCTGTGCTGGGACAGATGGATAGGCTTGGTAGCAGCAGCAAAGGACCTGATGGTCTGGAGGCTAAGCTTGCTTTAGCAGGTATTTATTATTCTTCCTGACTATTTTACTGCAGCACTCACAAAGACTCCAGTCAAGAATGGAACCCTAGGTTAATGTTAGAATATGGCATCTTCACTACTAAAATAAAAGCTCAAACTGACCGTTCAACACCACAAAGCCAGGAAATATATACAAATTTTTCACTTAGAAATTAAGTAAAATTCAGGAGTCCACTAAAAAACATCCATGGAACTTGGCATAGCAATTTTAAAGCCAGTTCTTAGGACATGAGCATGCTTTATTACTATTTTTCTTTTCCATCTGAAGCACATTGTCAAAATGACATACTGCTAAGATTTAGAAAACCCGCTGCCTTGAAGGAAAAAAAAAATGCTTTCCTTCTTAACTGGCAAACTACCATGAAACAGATTCAATAAAAGGAAGGTAAATTATGTTTTAAAGATTAAAAGAAAACTAAGCAACGACAATGAAAAAGTTCAGTGTTACGGTGCATCACACTAATCTATAGGTCATTCTCACAGCAGAATTAACCTGGTTTTTTAACTCCTGTATAAGGAATTCAACAAAGCATTACTAAGCTGTACAATGAAAATACTGATTATTGCAATACACCATTTCTCCTTTTCATCAGTGTCTAGATATGTAGGGCTTTGGGGGGTTTGGTTTTGTTTTCATTTTCTTTTTTTTTTTCTCTTAGGGAGTGATGCTATACTAATACCATTGCATGCTCTAAAACAGTGGGAGGCTGTGTAAAAAATGAAGTGCCAATGATTGAACTTCGAAAAAATTAGATGCAGAAGGGAAAAAGAGGAATACTTTGTAAGATTTGGAAATAGCTTCTTGCATAGCTGGTATAATGTATATGACGTGAATTACTGGTTTGAGTTAGAATGTTTTCCTTTTTCTGAGATGGATAGAAATAGCAACTTTTATTTTTAATTATTTGGAATGTAAAGTTTCTTTCACTGCAATTTTTGAAACTTCATTTTAAAATTCACAATTTTTTATGAAAATTAATTTAATTTGCAATATAAAACCAGATTTTTTTTTATCAGTACATGTTCTTGTGTTCTTTCTGTGTTTCAGTCAATTTAAAAATGACTTAGATATTCTACAACATGCAATTTTCTGAGCCTTCTAATTATACTAACTCTTCCAATATTAAAACTTTATTCCCTTGCAAATTTATAAATCTGATGTTTCCATAATATTATTTCGTTGTGGTACAAAAAAGCAAAATAGCATCTTATTCTAGATGGTCCTCACAGAAATGATCAGTACTGGGAAAAAATATTAAGAATACCTTAACAGCTACAAAAGGTTACTGAAATGTTTGGCTCTGTAGCTGCACGTGTTCTGCCATCTGAGTTAAACAGTACCAGAGAGTAACAGTAATTCTCAGTTGACCTTTTGATTAGACCTAGTCCTATTAGATGTTATGAGAGTAATCAATTGGTACTAAACAGTGAGCAAAACAAGCAAATAAAATTATTTCATTAAATGACCTTTTTTAACAGTAATAGCTTGAGAATGGCACTTTTGTTTTTAGCTTGGCTGTGACAGAAAAGTAAAACAAAATAATTCCCTCTAACGACATCCAGCCGCAATAAGGACAAACTCACAATGGTTATCTAAATCCAGCAACACTCTTAAAACGGCTTCTGCGTTTTCCCGTGTAGCCCTTCCTCTTCCATCACCCTAATCCTTTCCAGCCCAACAGGGCCCATCAGACGCCAAGGTTGAGCAGGAGCCCAAAGAACCGCGCGCAGGTCAGTGCAGAAGGGCGCTCTGCAGAAGGATGCTCCGTCTGATAGACCCAGCTGCTGAATGGACCGTGTACAGGGATGCAGGTAGTGGTGTCCTTTATGGACAAGGTAGGGGGTTCCAGTCAATAGCTTTAAGTCTTGGAAAAGTCTCTTTTGTTAGGGGAAAAAATCCCTACTTAACATTCATATATGGCAGTATGCACTTCATTTGGTTATTTCATTAGTTATTTTTCTTACAGTACATTCTATTGCCATGGTAATGAATTTTTATGCTGACCTGAGGCTGGCTATTTTTATTGCAGGGTGTTCCATTCACTCTTCCTCTGAGATAGATCCAACCATTCAGTTTTGCTTCACAGTCCCCTAACTCTGAAGCAGAACTGCTCACCTTTTAAAACAAAAGTGGTTTCCCTCTGGGTACAATAACAAAATAAATTGATGGTACAGCATATACAAACTTATTTCAGCCTTCAGAGACTTGCTTACTGCCTTTCACACTCAGACACATATAAACATGGTAATTCACTCTGATTTTATGAATTGTCTCCTGACTATCATTGGGGAGCGATGGTTAGGCAGTGCTAAATGAAAGCATCTAAGGCAGGTTGAGAATGACTGCAGTGTGTCTCTAAAGATAGATGAGTTGGCAGGTAATGTTATAAATTACCATCGGGTGCCATTCACAGACGGTAGCAGCTTCATCCTGCATGACAGTCATTGATCTGATGCAGAACTAAGATGCAACCTCTGATGACACTCCTTGAGGATAAAAGGTTATGCTTCACATTTAGGTATGAATAATAAGGTCATGTTTTAATTAAAGTAGTATCTCAGTGGAATATTAGGGCAGTGAAAATGTACAAATTAGTATGACTTGTATAACAATTGTTGCTGGAAAACAGCCTAGTGCTGAAGATAATAATGCAGAATAGCAATGCAATTACATTAATGAGGCAAATAGCCCACCTCATTAGAAGGAGCTGAACTATTCAGACCCAAAATTAAAAGAAACTAAATTAAAATTTTCTGAGTTTACATTTGACACTCAAACTGGCATAACAAGAAAATTTACATTTAGGTAAGAAATATATAAGGCATACACCAATATGTTGGGATACAGTCGTTTCAAAACATTTGAATTGAGAAATACTTTCTGCAAAACTAATATTCAAGCTAAAAATAAGCTTGGGATTGACTGTTTATGGAGATTTCTGAATCTTCTTTTCTGGGCAACTCAAAGGATTGTTAACAATTTTCTTTCTTTTGTACCATCCCAACAACATTCCTGACTAAGTTTTCTGAAAACAAAGCTGGCCATACAACAAACTGATGTATTCACAAACTGCTATTAAATAAAGGCTTGCAGCAAAAACTATTCATAAATATTTGTGTAGTTTCTATTACATAATATAATAAAATCTAATTGATAAATATTTGTGCTGCTGATCTAGCAAAATACTTAAGCTTGTGCTTAAATAAGTCATCTAACAAACATGAAGATTTAACAAGAGAGTACCATTGCTACCTTGCGCATTCCGTCAGCATGGCAAACTTTATTTATTTATTTTGACATACTGCAAAACACGTACCACCAAGCCTGTCTTTCTTCCCACCCACAGCTGTTCCAGTTTATGGTGTCCTCAATTCGGTCTAAAAGTTCATTTTGCAATTACTCTGCTGTCAAATGATAAGTGAAATATAGGATATATACACAGTAAGTACTTAATAGCTTTAAATATATACTTTCCATCATAATGTCACCAGTTGCTTGTCAGAATTAGTATATTTTAAAATGTTTAGTGCTCAAACTAGCAGAACACATCCAGATCAGAAACCAGGGATACTGGATCTGCAGGAGGCCGGCTATGCAAATTCCTTGAAAACATAAATTGTTCTGAAACAGCAGAAAATACAAGATCAGATTGGGAGGCCATGAGATTATGGAAATGAGCTGTCCACCTCCTGTGGCACACAACAGATTTTCATTTCTTTTGCTTTTCCCAACATGACTGGCCAGCCGAAAAGCAAACCACAGCTACTACAGCCACAGCAATGCTTGCTGCAGGGCTCTTAGTAGATCTGGGCACTTACAGAAATGCAAAGCCTCAAGGCGACTACAGGACCAGGCCAGTTACTCTGCACTTCAGAACTGCCTTTAAATCAACCAAAACTGGGATAGAAGCTGTTATGAATTTGTTTATAGCTATTTTACAGACACAATCCACAGCTTTTCAGGGCAGATAGATACACAACTTTCTCATTCTGACAAGAAGTGACATTCCATATGAAAAATGTAAATCTACTGAATATTTATTTTGCATATGCTCTATATGGTTGCTGATATCAGACTACAGCTAAAATCGTTAAATTAACACATAGCACGGACTGAGAATCTTCTTTAGAAAGCCAGACAAAATTCTCCAGAATGAGTACCTAAGCTTTTAGGTCATTATTTGTTTCCTATAATTTTTAATTCAACTCAGTTTCATGATAACAGATGCATGCAAAATTAAGAACATTAACTATTTAGCATAATGCGGTACTGATTTTTCTTGCTTCCAGTTTTAGTGAGGAAATGCACATTCTTTGCTTAAAGAAAAATAAAAATAAAATCTAGTATGTTTTAAGATGTATCCTGGGTACTGATAGTCATATTCCATGCTATAGACTTCTGCACTATGAGGAACACAGAATAACATCATTTTTATATCAAGGTCTTTTTTCAAAATGCTACTTGATAGCAGTACCTTCCAGATTAGAGAAAACATTCAGGGTAATTGTGGGTATACTTGGGGATTTGGTGGAAGCACAAAACTATCAGTTTGTAGCTGAGATAGATACATATATGTATGTTGATATAAAGCAAACATATAATATGTAGCTATCCCATTTATTTCTCTTAGGTGGAAAAATAAAATTCAATTAAAGAGACTAGCTAGGAATAAAATACTGTTTTCTGGCAATGGTCCCTTTTACATAAGCTTATTCTTTCTGCCTTTTTTTTTTTTTTTTAATGCAGAAGATTTGCCTGTTTCATAGTGGTCCATCCTTTCTTGTGCAAAATTATGGTTCGAAACAAGAATTGTGGTCAGTATTCTTCAACTGAAATCAGTGAGAATTACATCAATAGTTTTAATGGGATAAGATCAGGATCAAAACCTGGATGATATCTGCACTATCAATTTGTTTTTGAAATATTCTCAGATATTGCAGTTCCTAACACAACATAAATGTACTGTATTCATTGGGGCACAACAGCATTCTATCAGTAAAAGCTAAAAACCTTAAGAGGACAGACGATCACAAACATTAAGCTAAAAAAAATCACGTGCAGTGGTTCACCTGTCACCTACAAACCCACAGCCTCTGAAATGGTAGAGGTTTATCTGACACACACACAGCTTGGATTTGATTCCCAAATACTTCATGGCAAAAGCTCAAAAAGCCATTTTCAAGCAATCCAATAATGAGGAAATGGCAAGAGATTTCTATGTTGTTAAGTACACTTACATAGCGTGTGGAAAAGTAACAAATACCTGACTAGAAAATAAAAAGAAATAAGTCCCAAAGTAAAACAAAAGAAAGAAATGAAAAAGAAAAAGCCTAATAGCATATACTTTTTAATCTGAGGGCAGAGAAGACTTGAATGCTGAACTTACAGGTGCAACAGCATAGTCCTAGTAAAATGCCAATATCAGTACAAATTTCCTGATAGCAAAAAGCTTTTTGAAGGTACAGAATATTGTTTGAAGCTCCTCTTGGTTATGCCTCAGTAGAAGAAAATATCCAGAAACATACTGAAGATCAAAAGTCTAAATAATTATGTTCTTTATTAATTAATTCTAAAATTATATTTTACCAATGTCCCTGCAGTAGGTATTTCAAGGTTGTATTACCAATATTTTAATATGTTCACTTGAGTGCAAATAGGATTCACCCTTTGGTGACTGTTTAATTATTACCACATCAAGAAGACTGCCTTCCTTCATCCCTTTGGCAAAAATAATATTCCATTTTGTTTTCTTTATTTAGGCACTTACCCTTCAAAGAGGTAATACAGAGCATGATCTCAATACATTTATTAAGGGGAAACTTGACTTTTTGAAGTACAAAATTGACCAATGGGATTTGGTAAGAAATATCAGAAAGAATTATAAATCACATTCACGATAATATTTAAAAGCCTCCCTAGATTTGCTTATGTATTCACCTTTATGCTAGAGTTAAAATTAATGCTATGATGAAGCTTCTTTTAAAATCTAAAAAGGATGTTGTATACTGAAGACTGCTGTCTCCTAAGCTTGTTAAAATGTATTAAAATTAACACTAGCATTTCATTTCTGCTCCGTTTCCCTTTTGGGTTACATGCATTTTCCCTTATTGTGAAGCTATATTTGATATGTTAATTAGGAAGCCACCTTATCACTGGGTGGTGAGCCAGCAAACATTCTTTTATTCCATGCATTAGAAGTCTTCCCTAAATGAGTATTTGATAGATCTAAGTTAAAACCAAAAATTATTAAAAAATTGATTTAAAATCACAAGAACAATTATCAGGGAGGGCTTGTTTTGTTTGTTTGTTTGTTTTTTCACTAAGACCTAACTTTTGATTTCAATCAAAGTTCTGTTTTAATGACTAAAGAGACTCTGCTAAGTGATCAGGACTACATCCAGCAAAGCACTTAATATTTACTTTTGGAATATATGCGGAGAACCACTGATCTCAGTAAGCTACAGGAATCAATCTATTAGAATGAATTTGAAAAAAACTAGCACATTTTACTACCCTTCAAAGTAGTGGAAGAGCAATGATGCTCCCTCTCCCATGTATGTATGCCTAATTATTACTGGCTTGTTCCTTTCTATCCCATAAGATAGGAAGCAAACTAATATGAACAATTATGAATTAGTATGAGGCTCATTATTCTAAATACTTGCTCGTCCTTTTTCACTTTCTGGTCTTTACTTTTCTACTTCATTCCTCCTCCTAATTTCTGAAATCCAAACGGTAAAGCCATTCATCTTATTAGAAATCTTACAGGAAAAGTGGGCAAACTAATCCCTGGAAAATATTAAAGAAAATTGCACGTAAGCTTACCCCCCAAAACCACATACAAATATCTATATGCAAATATCTGTATACAGACAAGATACCATTTATGAAACCAAATGGAGCTAAGCAGGCAATAAGTGAGATTCTAATCTGAAACTATTCAAAGATGCATTTCTAAATCAATTTAAAAAATATAATTTATTGAGTTTTCATTGGTTTAGATAGAAATATTTTTTTAAACAACTCCCAGCTCACTGTTGATTTATTAAACATAAATAACAATTATTTATGCACTTTTGTGAATGTTCAAGACACACTGCAACATTGCAGCTGAATAACTAAGAGATCATATAATTATTTTGCCATAACGACTAGTCGGTGTCAGATTTATGCCATGATATCGCATCATCAGAACTCAGTTTTGTTTCTTATTTACATTACGTCACAATGAAACATTGCAAACCCATGCAAGGTTTTAAAATTAAAGTGATGAGTGGTGTCCCTCAGGGGTCTGTATTGGGACCAGTACTATGTAATATCTTCATCAATGACATAGTGGGATCGAGTGCACCCTCAGCAAGTTTGCAGATGACACCAAGCTGAGTGGTGCAGTTGACACACCTGAGGGATGGGATGCCATCCAGAGGGACCTGGACAAGCTCCAGAAGTGGGCCCATGTCAACCTCATGAGGTTCAACAAGGCCAAGTGCAAGGTCCTGCACCTGGTTTGGGGCAACCCCTGGTATCAATACAGGCTGGGCGATGAAGGGATTGAGAGCAGCCCTGTGCAAAATGACTTGGGGGTACTGGTGGATGAAAAACTGGACATGAGCTGACAATGTGTGCTCATAGCCCAGAAAACCATCCGTATCCTGGGCTTCATCAAAAGAAGCATGGCCAGCAGGTCAAGGGAGGTGATTCTCCCCCTCTACTCCGTTCTCATGAGACCCCACCTGGAGTACTGCGTTCAGCTCTGGGGCCTCCAGCCTAAAAAGGACATGGACCTGTTGGAGCGGGTCCAGAGGAGGGCCACAAAAATTATCAGAGGGATGGAACACTTCTCCTATGAAGAAACACTGAGAGAGTTGGGGTTGTTCAACCTGGAGGAGATAAGGCTCCAGGGAGACCTTACTGTGGCTTTTCAATACTTAAAGGGGGCTTATAAGAAAGATGGGAACAGACTTTTTAGTAGGGCCTGTTGCGATAGGACAAGAGGTAATGGTTTTAAACTAAAAGAGGGCAGATTTAGACTAGACATAACAAAGAAAATTTTTACAGTGAGTGTGGTGAAACATGAGCACAGGTTGCCCAGAGAGGTGGTAGATGCCCCATCCCTGGAAACATTTAAGGTCAGTTTGGACAAGGCTTTGAGTAACCTGATCTAGTTGAAGATTTTCCTGCTCAATGCAGGGGAGTTGCTCTAGATGACCTTTAAAGGTCTCTTCCACCCCAAACCATTCTGTGATTATATGACTGACAAATTAGAAACCTCAATAAATAACATCTACAACACCAGAAATTCTATCATATAATCTCTAGGAGTACATCTTGCCAAACCATATGTTGCTTTTATTTTAAAATAGGCTTATAAGCTAGTGTTTGACTTGGTTCGGTTTTTCTGCTACTTCCATACCTAGCTCTCACTTGTTCGTGAAAAAGACAGCAACTCTGGATTAAAATCAGCTATACTGCATTTACTGCTTATGGGTTTAAATTCACTTTTCAGGCTGAGATTGAGCTGACCTTAGACATTCAAAAGCTGGTCTTTGTGCTGGAAATGAGTACACTCCTGGAGCACCTAAATTCAGTTATCTTCGAGTATTTACTGAAGAAGAAAAGAAACATTCTCTGAAAATTTACACCGACTACAGAGAAAGCCTGTGATAACTAGCTTAGAATATAAAAATACCTTTTAGGTAGACAAAGGTAGGAAAGAGGAAGCCCATCCCTAGTTTCCAAAATGTAGTAGATGAGAAATTAGCCCCACAGAACAATACAGCACCTGAAATGACAAGCAATCTCCTTCCATGTTCAGACATCCCCCAACTGCAAAGCAATTCCTTTGACTGCTTTTGGTTCAAGATCAGCTGATAGATCAAATGAATTTAAAAGCTGTCCTTGAATCTTACTCCTTATCCAGATCCTGTGCCAAGCCCTGAACAGATGGATCAAGCTTCAGATTCAGCATTCCTGAAATAGGATCTGAAGGATGAAGGAATATTTGAGTCCCTGAATTCATTCATTTGGCCTAGCAGAGGTTGCCAAAACCAAACAAAAGGGCATATCTTATTTTCTGGGACCTGCATGGAGGTCAGCTCATTTTATCAGATGGTGATGACTTAGTTCATTACCTACCCTTATATTGAGGGGTTAAATAGAATGTATTTTTTGCTGTGACACCCTCTATACAGCTCATATAATTTTTAGAGATTTTGTTTTTCAAGAGAGAGCAGGTTAACAGAGCTGTTTTAAATTTATTCTGCACAACTGATGTATGAGTTTAAATTTTGCACATGAAAACTTGCATGAAAATTGGTCATGAATTCCTTTCCTTCAAAATTACGTATGTTCACTGTTCCCAGAAGTTTTACTCTCCTAAGTCATCTTCATTGATATAGCTGCAAAAAATCTATACTTACAAATCATGAGAAAAAAAAGAGAGACCTCTGAGAAGGCCCTTCCACTCTATAGACACTCATGCATAAGCTTGAAAACCTAATTTCATTATTTTTCAATCTTCAGGTGGAGTTAAAAATGAAATAAAAATCAATCTTAGTGCTGTACTCCAGAACGAAGTTTGACCTTGCAATTCATCTGTTCCTACTGTGCTTATGAGTTACAGCTGTCCATCTTTCTTCAGGCATAATTTAACATTTTACAAAAATCATGGTAAAGCTTCCATGGATTTCATGCTAGCATTCTGGGGTTCATAACTTGTTTCAGAGAGCCCAGGCAGCAGTCCATCTTTCAACATATCCTGCCAGTGTTTGTAAACCTAACATCATTAATGCTTGCAATTCAGAATGCATCTCATGTGGGGTCCTGAGCTGTATTTTAGTTTCACAATAAACTAATTTATATTTTCCTCACAGAAGCAAAGACAACACAATCTTTGTGGATTACACAGCATGACCTGTATAAACAGAATATGGAAGCAGCTGGTTCCAAGGGAAAGAATCATGAAGTATCACATGATAACACAATATAACAAAATATATGCAGATTGAAGCTGTGCACCCTAAGTCTCATTACATAAGATGTGAAAAATTGCCATTGACCTAATGGAAGTTGCACATAATCTGCAGACAGTGATTTCAGGCCCTCTGAATGCTGCAGTATTAGGATAAAGGTTTGGGGCAGGATCATTTACTTTGTAATTTTAAATCAGTTGTAAGTCTCAATCTAGTCACTGCAATAGAAGTGTAAAACAATCTTTAGAATGATTAGTTCTTTATTTCAACTTGACAAATTTATTTCAAAATCAGTATTACTTATGACATAAGAATTAAATGCTCAGAGGGGAGCATGTTCATTACAGAGATCTTAGGCTCTTTAATAATACAAAAACAATACATGTGTTCCTCTCTCATCTTTTTGTTTTGTTTTGTTCAAAAGCTTCCTAATGCCAACTTTCCACATCTTTAAGTAACATTACAAAAGAAATCTGTAATGTGACAAATGAGAAATCTGTTTCTAAAGGTGTCCTAGATCTCTGTAAAGACACGTAAAGGACAGTAGGTGTCTAGGTACCTACTCTCAGGGCAAACTTCATGAAGAAGCTGCACACCTAAATTCTGTCATATACTGAACTTCTTGGAATGGAATTTGCAACTGTGTACTAAGACAGGCAGATAGTGCTAGTCATGGAGGAGAAGAGCTATGCTGATCAACAGGGAACACCCAATAGATGCACCTTTCTCTCCTGGACTTGATCCTACCTGCAATCTTGAGCTAAACATCTCTGTGAGACTACAGTTTAAAACTTAATTACCTTCTTTAATTTCTATGCATTTGTTCACCCCCAAAATTGTCTGTCGTCTTTTTCTTTTCTTTCTTCTTCTTCTTTTTTTTTTTTTTTTTTTTTTTTTTTTTTAAATATGGGAGCTGGGTTAGAGGTTAACAACCTGAAGTTTTGCCCTGGATTCTATACCTTTCTTTTAAAACTGCTTTTGCATTGAAATCTTTGGGCAAATAACAGTATTGGAACTGAACCCAGAAAACGAAGAGCACACAGGTTCCAGAATGACTGAAAATATGCTACTAAGCCATGATTCCTTTTGTTTGAGCTCGCTCTCTTTTCCTGCACCACAAATCTTGGGTTCCCTGCCATACAGAAAATGTACTAGCTTCAAGGAAAGGCACTAAGTGTCTGTGATGCCAGATTCACTATCCAATATGATTTCACTGAATAAATACCATAGGTTCAAAACTTTAATTCTGCGTATGTGAAGTAAAACGATGTGCACTATGATCATTATGTGACAGGTCATACGCTCCTCCCTCGACACTGCTCTGCTCTGTCCCAACAAAACGCTGCACACCACTGTGCTAGCACCCTGTATTGTATCGCAGGTTGGCTCTGCCTTCGTCCATCTCCAAGCAAAAATGGCGATGGCTGGTGCTTCGTGCTGTACTCAGCACGGTCAGCAAATGCTACGCATTCCTAAAATCCACTTGCTAGGTCATGTATCTTCTCACAGGGATCGTTCACAGAGGTGACCAGTTTGTGCCTAAACATATTTGGAATTCACAGCTGTGACAACAAAATATTTAGTTCAGTCAATTTGAGTGTTGCCTCTGTGCATCCGCATTGGCAGATTTTTAGATACATAAACTTTACCCGAAAAACCTTAGGTATTTACAGACTCTCCAGCATCAAAGCTATAAAGTAATTTGTTTTTTCTTTTGAATTGCCTTCTACAGCTTAGAAGCTAACCTTTTTAAACACCAATCTATGTCTGGGTATATGCTCTCTCACTGTTTCTACACTCTTTCCAATGTTTAGTTGTATGTCCAGCCTTAGATAGAAGCCAAATTCTCATGCCAAGGACTTATTACTTTGATAAATAGAAACAGTTCTCTGCTTACATAAATGTACATTCCGTTCTCAGAAAAAAAACTTAAAAATGGCAGAAGAGAACATAAAATTACTACGTGATTTTAAAAAAAGAAATTACTCCAGCTAGCTGAAGAAGACACCCCAAAGGAAATTTAGGGAAGAAGCCTCATAGGTCAATTTGAGATTTGTTATGTTTGTGAAAAAAAAAACCCAAACCCCAATCCCAAAAACCAAGGAAGCACTTCTTGCTTAATATTTCAGTTGTTACCTCCTTTGTCAACCATATGGAAAAGGCACAGCCAGCTATAATCACAGACAATGATGAATAATTTCAATATTAATATAATTAACTTAACCTCTTATGGTTTTCTGAGTTATCTTTTGCATACTTTTTTTGAAACAGTGGGTCACTAGCAGTTTATAGGCCACCATAAAATGACACCTTATGTTCTGGGATTACTATTAAGGTAGTATTTAAAGTACAGTAAGAAATACAGAAAGATGATCTAATTTACTGCTCCTGGCTTTTCATTCCATTAAACTCCAGACTTACGGTGAATAATAGCATGTCAAAGCAATCTCTGGTTGCTTAACAAATGCCTAGCAAAAAAGAAGTTTAGGTAAAAAAACATAAGCTTTCACTTTCTGAGTTCCTATTTCCCATTGGAAATATTCTAAATGTGCTGGAAGGGCTTAAATGGTTTCTCTCTATAGACTGAATTCGTGCTGTAAAACTCAAAACCAATTTTGCATTGACTTTAATCAGAGCAAGATCAAACACCTACTCTTCCTTCAGACCTACTTCCAGCAGGAAAGATTCAGCCAACTGGAATAAAATAAAAGCGTGACATAAGAGGTTCCCCAAAAGAGCCTTCAATGTTAGTCGCACCTGTAACGGAACAGTGTTTGTCTTTGACACAAAGCTACAATTCATAACTGTCGTGGTTTAACCCCAGCCAGCAACCAGGCACCACGCAGCCGCTCGCTCACTTCCCCCCACCCAGTGGGCTGGGGAGGAGAGTCACAAAAAGAGTAAAACTCGTGGGTTGAGATAAGAATGATTTAATAACTAAAGTAAAATAAAATGTGTTACTAACAATAATAATATTAACATATAATAATAATGAAAAGGAATATAATAAAATAAAAAAAGTAAAACCCATGGAAAAAACCAAGTGGTACACAATACAATTGCTCACCACCCACTGACCAGTGCCCGAGCAGTGATCTGCCCTTCCTGGCCAATTCCTCCAGATTATATACTGAGCAGTCATTCTATATTATGGAATATCCCTTTGGCTAGTTCAGGTCAGGTGTCCTGGCCATCCTCCCTCCCAGCTCCTTGTACCCCTGCTTGCTGGCAGAACATGAGAAACTGAAAAATCTTTAACTTAGGGTAAGCGCTACTTAGCAACAACTAAATACATCAGTGTGTTATCAACATTGTTCTCATGCTAAATCCAAAACACACTGTACCAGCTAGTAGGAAGACAATTAACTCTATCCCAGCCAAAACCAGGACAATAATCCATGGTTGCAATGCGCATTGTACAGAGCATCTGTCAGGGGACTTCATGCAACTAGTGAAAGATCTTTGCTACAAGCAGGAACCCATCACTCCCACCTTCTCCCAGCATCATGATCTTTAACTTTTGTCCCTCTAGCCTCTGCTTTCTGTCACTGTAATACTGCCAAAAGCTGTTCTGTTACACAGTGTTTACAGTGCCTGGTTTTCAGTACCACAGACATCTGGAGGCTGGTTTTACATGGTAAAATGGACATGGGCACTGTAAGGCTCACAGCAGATGTGGGTTCTGTTATCAGGCTTGGACACTTTGCTCAGTTTCTTAACTGATCTCTGTATAGTAGCTTTTACATGAGTAATAATACATATAATAACCTATACACATGGCTATATGTAGAAAACTTATAGGTGAGAACTGTCTTTGGTTTAGTTTTCTTATTTCCCCCATTTAAATCCATTAGTAAGATGAGAGAGGGAAATTTACATTAACTGTCCTAATTTCATCGCTAACATTCCATTTAACTACCATATTAATTCATCAAGAACATTTTAAAATTTTTTTAACACAAAAAAAGATACAGGAATTTTCTGGAAAACACTAACTGGCCCACATGTATTTTGTATGCAGTGAGGATGAATAATGTATTTTTGTATGTATCATTTGTATTGTATAAATTAATTTTTGGCCTTTTACCTTCCACCAATGATATGATTTAATCACTAGCCTGATTTAAATCAGCAGCAGTGAAGGGTGTCAGAACAACAGGCATAGCAGCTGGAACCTTGTCAGGAATTCTGTGTTAAATATCTATTTTTGCTGTATCTTTTTTTTTTCCATTTGATATTTCTGACTTTGTAAAATTATAGTGTAAGGTAACAAGCAATGCTCTGTTAAGCATGCTAATTCTCCCTCCCAGTATCAAAGATTGATAGAATAGTGTCATGTGATACGGCAAAAGGCTGGAGAATGAGGAATAAGTAAAACAGAAAAACTGAACCTAGATGTCAGTTTGGCATGCAATCAAAGCTGTCGACTTCTAACCACTACAGCTGCCTAGGCTTTGGTTAACCTCTCATTGATTTCCCCAAATAGGATTTCATCTAAAGCACCAAATTAAAAACTGAGACTGAGGGCCAGTTCTGTAAATTGAAAAGTGTACAAATGTATTGCTAGCAAATATACTTGGCAGCTTTCATCTTTGTAAAGCCTCTGATACTGAACGTAACAGAAGTTGGTAGAGGTCAAGTTGTGTTTTGGGAGGAGGGGAACAAAGAATATGAAGCAAAATGTAATGATTTATTTTACTCTATATTAAGGAAATATTTAGTGAGTGAAGGGTAGTTATTAATGGATTTACTATTTCTGACAATGGAATGATATAATGAAAAAAAAAGCACAGCGGAGATCATGTGGAGAACTAAAAAAAAAAGAAAAAAAGAAAAACAAAAAAACCACCACTTGTAATAAATCCCTGTGATCTGCAGTACATTGTCATGCTGAAGAACATGCAGTAACAGCCATTTCACTTTGTGCTATTTCCTGATTGCTACATTCACATACCCAGGCATATATAGCCAATCTTCTAAAGGAAGGTCCAGGCCGTGAGGGCTTACAGCGCTGCAATATATAAGAAATATGACAGCTCAAAACAGCACTGCATTGAACGCAGAAAATTGATTGAAAAGAATCAGCACTGTTGAAACATTTCAGAATAAAATACTTTCTATTCCTTTCCTACAAAGATCACTGACTGCTTATCCACTCTATCCCTATCCATGAAGCCTCATTAATCTTAAACTAGAAACAATTAATCTGACACATCATGCATGCAAAAAATTGAAACCTCTTTCTTATTCCCATTTTGGATCCTCAGAGGCTACTAAATTCACTACAAATGTTTGATCCTACTCTTCTCCAATCAGGTGAATCATCACAAATGAGGAAAACTTTTTAAAGCTATTAAGTAATGTCTGCGTATCTCACTCTGATGAAAGGAATAGTAACAAAGCTTTTACCCAGAACAGACTAAATTTCTACAGGTAAGAGGAATCTCTGGCACATATTTGGCCACTTCCATTTCAGTGAAATAGAGTGGGTAAAATCCAGAAGCTTTATGAAGGTCAGTGGCAAATGTCTGCTGACTTTAATCAGGATAAAGATATCCTTATCTATGCTTCTTCAGTCACTGACAAAGATGGTGCCCAATTACATTTTATGTATCACTTGTGTTTATCCCCACAAGACTCTCTTGCTAGCCTATACTGACATTTCACGTCCTTATTCAATTTCTGCATTTGAAAGCTTATCAAATTCTGCCCTCAGTGACAACCATGTGAGCTGTGTTTTTTACAGGTCTTGCTGTCAGATGTCACATGGCACAAAAAAGGTGGACAAAAATGTTAGACATCCATATACCACTTCAACTTCTGTAAGCAGAGTTTTCCCAAGTTTCTTTAACAAATTCACTGGATATGATTTGGAAAAACAACAACAACAACAACAACAACAAAAACCCCAAACAAACAAAAAACCCCAAACTAAAGAAAACAAAAAAAACCCAGGATGAACTTGAGGGCTGTGTTTCAACTCTAGGGTCAGACTCCCAAAGTTAGGCATCCACAATATAAGTGTTTAAACTCCAGGTACAGGCACTGAAGTACTAAGACTTCATTCAATTGTCTAAACATGGGTTCTGCCAACATTTGAGATACTACAAAGTATGCTGCGTGCTCTCCAATACAGTCAACTACCCATTTAGAAGCATATAAGATAGGACACCTAAAAAACATCATCTTAGGTAAATATCAACAGAAAAAAAAAATATTCTTCTTGTGACACTATAATCTTCAATCAAAGGAAATGCGCACACACACCCCAAAAAAGAGTAAAATTGATATTATTGTGAATCCCACTTGTACCCTTTTTTGTACTACTCCGCCTTTGCATTTAACACTAGATCAGAAAACCTTTGAATTATGGAACATAATGTTCTTTTTAATTCTCTCCTCCTCCAAGGGAAAATGCAACTGAAAATGTATCCTTCAGTAAGGAAAGTAAATTTATTTTAATAGGTATAGGACAGATGAAGAAAATTTGTGAGGAACTGTTCTCAGGCATACTTCCTCACCTCTCCCACCTACAATGATAATTATTGGTATAAGAACAGAAAATAGCATAAACAATGGTACACAAACAGGAATGTCCAAGAGACTTCTCATGCAAATATACTATCAAAGCCACTTGGATAACCTCTGTGGCATCCTCCTTCCCAAAGACAACTGGCATATTAGTAAAATTAAATAATAGATATATCTTCCTTAAAATATTCAGATACATGAAAATGATCTTTTTCCCCCAAGAAAAACAGATTTTAAACAAAATAAATCTGTGGGAGTATTTAAAAATGTCTTTTTTTGATAGTACAATTCAGTATTACAGTTCACATGTGTTTATAATACTATATGCTGATGATTTTTCAAATTTATTTTATGTATGATTATAGTTCTGGAAGAAAAGAACATGAAAGTTGTTGTATCTCTTTAACTTCTGTATTTTGAATCCCTATACAGGACCAGCCTTTCCAACACCTTCTTTACAAAGAATAAACCATCACCATCAAATTGGCCAGGCATATGTATGACTGCTTTCTGTTTCACACTTCAATGATGTTCAAAAAAATAAAACCAAAAACACGTTGTACCATTTGAAAAATCAGACTGAAAGATAAGAGTGCCAGTAAAACATGTAGGAGGTAAAAAGCTGAAGACAATACTCCCAAACAAAAAGATAATTACTCAGTACTTTAAGTTTTTTACATTCTCCTCTTTCTCTTGCTGTGCACAAACGCATAACAATATATACAATGTCTGTTCTCTTCATGAACTTGCATACAGTATTTAAGCATGGGCAGACATAAAATATATGCATAGATATTTTGTATGTACACAAACATATATACCAAAGTATTTCTATGTCATGGTATATATAATAACGTGGGGCAAGACCCAGCCTTGCAGGGAACCTTGATATCTGGTGAAAGGGCCTTTAAACATCTGGAGATGGTGGACAAACGATCTGAGAGTTAGAGGAGGGATAGGGGAAAGCCAGCAAGTGCTCAGGAGCAAGCATGACACATGAGGAACGTCACCCGTCAACACAGTGCACCTGGGGGGCTCACTTAACTGCCTGTACACAAACACATGCAGCATGGAAAACAAATTGCAGGGAACCCATACAGGCTCCTCAGGACAAGCAAGGAGGAGAGGATGAGCTCTATGGAAAAGGGTAGTTTGAATTCATGGAGCTTTGCACTGGAGCAGGTGACCAACCAGTCCAGAGCTGGTGGGTCAAGATCAGGGTGGGTGCAGTGATGAGTGTCAGCTAAAGACTGATTGATCAAGAAGAGGAAATTAAGCCTTCTTTGGAAAACTGGGGGAAGCCTCACAATCACAAGGGTGGTTCTCAGGGAGGATACAAACAACCCCAACATCTTATGGAAGGGCAAAACGGTGGAACGCAAAAATTTCAAGAGATTTCTGGCAAGCATCAAGAACTGGTTTTTTTGGATACAGGCATACAGGTGCCTGACAAACTGACCAGAAGAGACACTCAGTTGGGCCTATTACTCAAAAACAAAAAAAAGGGGGGGAGGGGGAATTACAATTACAACCCTAAACTTCAGAAAAGCAGAGTTAAAACTTGTTCAGGGATCCAGCCGGTGGGGGCTAATGGGAGACTGCCGTGGGCGGTAAAGGAGCTCAAGAGAGCTGATTGATCATCAATGACAACTTCCTCAAAGCACAGGAAAAGTCCAGTGTGATGCCCAGGAAGTCAAACAAGCAGAGCATAAGGTCAGCGTGGATAATGGGGAAATGCTGACTGAGCTCAGCTGTATTACAAAAGGCAATACTCTCTTGGAGTTGATACTAGTGAGGACTGTGAAGCATAAAAAGAAAGTTATATTATCAGCAAAAGGAAGACAAAGGAAAACGTGGGGCTGCCACTCAAAGTGGTAGGGACGCTAGTGGCAAAAGACATGGAAAAAGTCGAGGTACTAGATGCTTTCTTTGCCTCCGTTTCTACTGGTAAGGTCTGACTCAAGCCTCCCAGGTCAGAGCCTGTGCCAGGATCCAGAGGACTGAAGAATTACCCACAGTAGAAGATCGAGGTAGAAACCAATTAAGTAAATTGAACATTGGACAAGATGGGATGCCTCTCACAGTGCCAGTGAAGCCAGGCAATGTCATTGCAAGTCCACTGTCTATGGTCTTACGAAGGTCTGGGTGATTGGGGTAGGTTTCTGATGACTTGAAAAAATGCCCATTTTTGAAGAGAAGGAAAAGGATCATCAGGGGAACTGCAGGCCATTCAGCCTAGCCTCACTACTCAACAAATCCTCCTGGAAGCCACATCCAGGC
>JAVJGG010000008.1:21472234-21555070 GCA_035590195.1 Aviceda cuculoides | reverse complement strand
TACTGAACTCAAAACACAGCACTGTACCAGCTACTAGGAAGACAATTAACTCTATCCCAGCTGAAACCAGGACAGCTCTGGGGACAGCCTTATTGCGGCCTTTCAATACTTAAAGGGGACTTACAAGAAAGATGGGGACAGACATTTTAGTAGGGCCTGTTGCAATAGCACAAGGGGTAATGGCTTTAAAATAAAAGAAGATGGATTCAGACTAGAGATAAGGAAGAAATTTTTTACAATGAGTGTGGTGAAACACTGGATCAGGTTGCCCAGAGAAGTTATGGATGTCCCATCCATGGAAACATTCAAGGTCAGGTTGGACGGAGCTCTGAGCAACCTGATCTAGTTGAAGATGTCCCTGCTTATTGCAGATGGGTTGGACTAGATGACCTTGAAAGGTCCCTTCCAACCCAAACCATTGTATGATTCCATGATTCCATGTTTCTATGATTATGTTCTTGCTCTGCTTCAACTCCATGTAATTTATTGTCATTTCTCTTTTTTTGCACAGTATGACCGGTCTCTTTCCTTTGCACCAAACCCTCTTCTGGATCTTGGATACAGTTAATGAAGCTTCAGACTATGAAGATAGCAGTGAAGACCAGTGCCTGGCTAGCAGGTTCCAATATCCTAATTGCAAGAGTACTGTGGTCAGCCATGTTCTGGTCAGACCTTAACCCTGGAACACGTAAGGAGATACCCCAGAGAAAACTAATTTGAGGTTGAGATAAATGTGAGTAATTCTGACCACAAGTGTGAAAGTCCCAAGAGTGGATCACAGGCCCCTCAGTGCTCGTATCTGGGCTGCAGGTTGAAATAGTACTGTTCTGAATCATTTATAGAGAAAAAGCCATAAACTGCAAACCCAGGAAAATGTAAGGAATGCATTTCTCCATTATCCTTAGGCACTGGCTCTTTGTACAATTTTACATATGCTGCTTGTTATGATGATATTGATTAGTAAGTCAACAGAAGCTTTCACAGGGGACTGCAGATCTCTTTACTACTGCTCTGTAATATTAAAATGTCATTACTGAGTCACCGACTTTTTGCCCTGCTGTAATGTTATTCTCTGATGATTGCCTGCCTGAGCTGAAATTTGAAACTGTCACCCACAGACTTGTGGAAGTGATTCAACTTCACTTATAAGGAAAGTGAAATGAAATATTCATCCCTGGACTGCATTTCAGGTTCAAACTGACTGAAGTTCCTCAAGGCAAAATCTACTTAAGTCATAGAAGATTTTTTTCAGTTTTAAAAATTCAGGATGTCTATTTATCAGGGCTGGACAGTCAAATAATCATTTATCTGAAACTTCTGTACACAGATGTTATTTTTGCTGCTTTGCAGCATGCTTTTAATTATTTGGCTAGGTAAACTCCTTCTCCAACATGGTTTACTTTCAGCACACCAAACATCCAGACTGATCCCCTCAACATGTAGCTGTTCAGATAAAATTACAATAAATTGTGGAGGAGCTCAAGTTTGGACCATTTGAACTTCTTTACAGCGGTGAACATTTCTGCAGGTAGCAGTGAATTAAGGTGAATTACTTTTGCAAGTAAGTGATTACAGTAATGACTAAAGTCCTGTTAAATCTTCAGATGGATGTAATATCTTGAGACTTAACTTCCAATTTACAGATTCACTTCAAGGTTTACCCAATCTGGAACCAAAAAGGTCTGAGCAAATAAAGATAAAATGTTAAATTCCCCCCTAGACAAATGTTCCTCTGAATACAAAAAGCAGGAAAATTCACTGATCCAGAACATAGAAGCAAAGGATTCTTCCTCACAGGGGAAATTCTTTTTTGAGCAGTTGCAGACGAATTAATGGAAAATGGCCCACAGACTTGACATTTGGTTCATTTACAGAGCTCAATTGGGGAAACACTATTTTTTTAGAGTTTTCTTGTTTTATTCGCAGTATTCTTGCTTTAACAGTAGGAATCTAACATAGGATTTGGTCATTTTTCATGCCATATTACTAAATTCTACTCAGAGACACATAGTATTTTGGGAGCATCCCAAAGCCATATATGATCACACAGCAAAAGAGTGAGCCAGATAGTTCACATACCAACACAGCCCTCAAGAGATGTAGTAGGCTGCTAAGTTCCAGGCAGCCTCAGATTAACCCTGTCCAGGCAGCAGAACAGAGGGGAGGCAGAGGGATTTGGGAAAACACTTAGTTCATGGCTGTCCCCCCACAACCACTCCAAAATGACACTGAGAAATAAGTAAAAATGGCAATATTTAGTATCTTCCCTCCTTCTACTATGGTCTTCATGTAGTCAAAATACTAATAAGCAAATACGAGTTTTATAGAATTGTGAAATCAGAAAAATAGAAAAGTATGTGACACAAAAGCAAATAAAAGTGCAAATGTTTATACATTTATGTGTTTTTCTAAAAATTACAGCCATCTCAGATATCTAACTTCCTATGTGTAGAGGGCTTTCCGCTTTAAAATTCATTAGCACAGCATTTCTTTCCCTCTGTGTAAGATAACTTTGTGTTGTATGTTAAAGATACTTCTGGACATATCTTATGGGGTTCCTCCTTGCTTTACCACAGATAAAGTATAAAGGTTGAGGTGAGATATAAAATGCTAGTAGAATGACAATAAAAGTGGAAATATATGTTTTTGAAAATCAGCAAAATATACGATATATTCAAGACTCAGGCTGGTACTGGATTTAAACAAGAAACGCTGGCTATAATGAACACTTCTTGCCTTTAGTGAGTACTGGCCCCTTTATCTCTAGAGTAAAATCCCAACTTCCAATTAAAAAAAAAAAATAAATGTCAGGAACACATCAGCCAATAGCCTCATTCAAGCACAAATTCTAACCTTTGGTTTGGAACTTCTGATTTAAGCTATGAGAGAATTCTCCTAATATTAAAGCGTGGATATTCAGTTTCTCTTGTTTGGTCAAGAAGACTAAGAAAAGCACAGAAACCTAGTCTAGGAGTCTTTGGGTCAACTTCTCATGTATAAAGGGATTTTACTTCATTTTTTCATGAAGGAGTCAGTATGATTACATAGCTTTCAATTTGCAGGTAGAATTTCAGCCCCATAAGACAGCACAGACTTTTCTTCTAGATTACATACCCATTTTTACAGGAAACTCCAGCTTCTATTAAATTAATGATCTGCTTTGTCTTTGATCCATATCATACATACCAGTTCTGCTTTTCTAAGATTTTAAAATGCCAGACAGGCTTGTGTTTAAATCTATGACATTCATGCTTATCTTCCTTGTATGACAAAACAGTATTTCTCTCCCTAGGCTTCTCATCTATATGAAAGAAGGTCTTGGCCTCATGCTTTTCGTCCCCGTGCAAAGTACTGTGTAGGAAAATTACTTCTAGATTTAACTCGGCTTCTGCCTAAGCAGGTGTCAGAACCAAATTATGAAAGGACAAACTCAAATTACTAATTGCAGAAAACACACGTTTTATCTCTGCTTCTTTTTGATGAACAGCACAGCTAGAAATATTTAATTATTGTTTAATTATGTTTACCAGAAGTATATACAAAAACTATAATCTTCCAGGGGTGAATTCTGGGAAAGAAATTTTAATCAATGCTGTCAATACAGAGAATGCAATACTAGAACTTATCTGTCATTAGAGATACTTTTTTTTTTTTTCCTATTAATTTATATTCATAACAAGAACAAAGAAATTGTTCATGGTTCCTCACGGACCAAAATTCTTACTTAAAAGAAAGGGAAACTAGTTGAAGAGGATACAAGTACCAGTAATGTGATTGAATTCTTTATCCCAAGGCATCATGAATTGTCCCTGAGTAACGGCTAAGGCTTTGTCCCTAAATCATTAGTACATTCTCTTAGACTGTGCATGTACCTGAAATCCCAACAGGTTTTTCATCTCCAAGGTGAAATAATAAAAGTAACAAAATCTAGCTATTAAATGCTCATTTCACATGCCAGACAAATTAATTCTCTCATTCTGGGGCTAAGCATAAAGTATCTAAAGATAGGTACTTGGAAGAATGATTACTTGTTTATCATGCCACTACTAATAATTTCCCTCCAATTCATTCATATTCAGCACAGGACCACAATTACCATGCAACAAGGGGGGGGCAGGGGGCAAGAATAAAAGAGAGTTATAAAAAGATTACAATTTCATAAACCATAACATGATTCAGGATTTCCGAATTTCATAAACAGTCTTTCATAATGGACACGCTTTCCTCAATTTATTGAATCATCTTCTATTTCCAATCCTTTAAAAGCCCCAGAAAAGATACTATGTTCAAACCCAGTGGTGAAGAAAGCTGGTTACCTAGGTATTATAAAGACACAATTTACCAATGTTTTACATAATGACCATAACTTTCTCACATGTACTACAACCGTAAACTAAATTTTGAAGGTCCCAGCAAGTTAAATTACAAAAAATAGGAAAAAGAAGGGATCATTTTTCTTTGAAGTTTACAGCAAGAAGTCTTTTTTTTTTTTTTTTTAAGCTAAACTAGATCATATAAAAAAAATTATCACCCTTGATAAAAGCATTATTATATCTTTTTTGATGTTTATACTTTATCTCTGGGTATACTTCATGCTCAGAATAAATTGAGAAATACTTTTTTTTCTATGAGGGAAAATGAATACTTGTTCTGCCATTTTACAAATCTGTAAATCGAAAATGAAATTCATGAACATATGGATTCTCTGGTTTCTCTGATATGTTACAACACTTTTATTAGTTTAAAGTGATAATTTAGGACATACAGAGAGAATCATCTCACTTAACTTTAGAACTCTTAGAAGTTACACATTTAAGTGTGCAGTAGTCATGTTAGTGTCCTTTACGATCAGTGTGGAGAATCTGATAAGAGTACAGACGTGTCTTAAATAGTCATCTAACAGATCGGAAGGGTCATGCTCTCTTGGTGCCTATGTCCTCTCACTTAGTACAAATATGGTTGAGTAAGTCTTGTTCCATGGATGACAGCTAAATTTAAGAAGTCTAAATTAATGTACATCAAACTATGCCAGGGTGTGTAAAACATTTTTCCTAACGCAACATATTCTTTCTCAAATGTTATAAATGTGGCAAAAAAGTATAGATTTCCAGCTGAGTCCGATAGGCAATGTAATTTTCTGAAATACCGAATAGAGAACTAACGAAAAAGTAATGCAATCCTCTTTGCTTGTACATAAATGTCACTGTTTTACCTTAAGAAAAAAATACCACTGAAATCAGTTAAGCTATTGAAATTAGTATTATGGCTTTTAAAAAAGGGGAAAACAAAGTATGTATGAAATGGTATAGACTCATGTACACAGATGAGAGTTACACGAGAACTCAGAGAAACCATGCACCAATTCTTTAGTTCAGAATCATACTGACTGTCCTAAACAAGGTCTGTTTGGTTTTATGTATTATTTTTTATAATTCACATGTATGAATTCACATAAGAACTTGGGAAAAAAAAGGTACCTGACATAGCTCTAAAGCCACATTTTTCTACTAGGACTGGACAGAGCTGTGACTTGAGTTGGAAAGAAGAGGCTTTCCCTTTCTTGGAATGTGGTGGAATGATCATGCCTAATGAAAACACAAGCAAGAGTCAGCTTCATGCAAAAAAGAAATAGATGGGGATTAATGAACCAGTCAAATTCCCTAAACCCTGCTAATAAAGCATCTTTTGCCTAAGCAAATTGTTCTGTAGCAGAAAGAAGATGACTTTTATGTGGATCTGCCTAAATTCCTGCATACAAACTGTTATGAGATTACAAATCTGTGGGTTGTGACTTTGGTATTAGAAGGAATATTGTTTGAGAGATTTTGTTTAAAAATTAGCAAAACTGCTTACTCAACTACTTTAAAAGGAATTGGGTAGATTTTCAAGTCCAGAGACAGTTTTATATTAGTAGCTTACCACCAAGCAAGCTGCCTTATTATGGTCTCCAAACCTTTTATTCATCTACTAGAATGTAGGTTACAATTGAATTGAAACTTGTACTACCCAATATTGAATACAGTTCAGTATAGCTTGCTTCAATAAGAAACACGCCAGAAAAAAATCTAAAAACTTACTAAAATGCATTTCGTGGACTGTGTACTTAGTCTGCCAAAGGAAAATTCATGCATACAAACAGAACAGAGCACAAATACAAAGCTGAATATATGCCTGTTTATTTTTAAGAAATTGTTGCAAACAACTGAACTAATAACACCCAAATAGGCACTGTAAGGATGGTGCATTTCATTATTCTAATGATCTAAAAGATTCCTGATGTTTAATTGAGGTGCCAGGAACATATCTTCAGTTTCCTGAATTTCACCAATTCCTCACTCACACAACTACTGTATAATGGCTATTTTCTGCTATGCTTAGCACTGCAATTATGGGCACTATTTAGAATCTATGCTAAAAATAGACAGTTGCACAAAGCAATTTATGGAATAGTCTAATTATTATCAGTGTCATTTCAGAGCAGCAATTTCCTCATACGAATTTGACAAAACTTGAAACTCTCAAAAGTATAAAAGTTTGCACATACTAAAAATGTACACTAGGATTCTTGTATTCATATTGAAATTTCCTGTAACACAAGTGACACTGTATGCACATGTGCAGTGTAGAGTGCAACTAAAGTCTACGGTATTTTCCCCCAAACGAGTAGATCAGATTTTGATTTACTAGGTTTCAACTTAACAACGTGAAGCTATTATTGCACAGCACATGTTAATAACAGAATTTTTACTGGCTTGGTGTCTAAAAGCCACTATGCACATGATATTTAGACATATGCACAAAAGGGTGTAAGTAAAGAAGAAAATTAGAACCCTCTTGTCAGAAGAACTTCTTTTCCATTCTTCATCTTTCCACATCTCCCTCATTCCCTGCTTTTCTTTTTCAGGTAGGTATATGCACCTTAACTCCTCCTGGTGCAATAGGGCTTACTTAGGGCTCAGGCGTACGATCAAGCAAAGGAGGTTTTACCAAGGGGCGAGTCAGCCCATCAGGAGCCGTCTGCATGTTCTAAGCCCACAGCAAACGCAGGTAAATGCCCACGGTTAAAGTTCGTTGCCAGTTACGGCACTGCAACTGATCCACGATAGCACCTTCTGGCTGTAGTAGTAGTTTCATTCTGCATCCAGCCTTCCTGTCCTCATTGTTAATTTCCAACAGGTTCTGCAGGAACATGAATTTTTTTTACTGAAAGTAGATGAGGATGAAAACTCCAATGTAAAGTTCTTTGCTTCAGCTGCTATGATGCTTAGCAATAGGTGCTATATATATTCAGCACTTGTGAACCTATAGTATCACAAGACAACAAAATATTAATGATATAATTTGGACCCTGATAGGTGAGTTACAGTATCATCTTTCTTTTAGAGTGTCATGTTCCTCTATAATTTAACTTGCACAAGAACTATCAGCAAACAGGACTATAATATCAACTATAGTAAGTATTACTACAGTACATGCTCCTATCTTGTTTTCCATAAATATATTTTACTTGCAATCAATAATTTCATTTCATAAAAATACATTAATCATTTTGTTCACTTAGCTCTCCAAACAAAGTAACCTTCTCCCTCTGTAGTTTGAATTTGGCACAAGTCGAAAATACAGGACTTCCTCCCCCACCCCCCGAAATATTACTCTGACAATTTAGACTTTTAAAAATGAGAGACAATTACACTGTCATTTACCTGGACGTTGGTGACGGGATGGGTGAACTGTCTATGCAATTTAAACTACATCTTAATGTAGGACACATTTTGCTGTCAACTCAGTTTAGACATCTTCAGTATCTTAAACAACAGTCATATAATTTTGTAATCCCAATAGAAGAGATATGCACAATATTGTCAGTTCAGGCACCACACATATGACAAAATGAGTAAATATGACTACTATACTAGTTTTTATTGCAGTTTCTGCATTTGGGATTTTTTTTTTTTTTTCCTAGGATTTCAAGGGGATTTTTTGTGATCTTTTTGATTGTAGTGGCAGATGTGCAGATGGGAATAAAATTATCTGGAATACCTTACATTCAGTCACTGTGTATGAAAAGTAATTTTTTTTTCCCGATATTGTTATCCCTAAAATTTTGTTTAAAATTTTAACTTTACATACATTACATAATAATTTAAAAAGCGTGAATGTTTTTTCTCTGTAGCCCTTTTATCTTCAGTGATACCTGTTCTGGTACCTGGATGCTTTTTACATAACTTTGTTCTCCAGTAAAATTCCAATGCCCTTGCTCTTTGCTTTAAACAAAAAAATGAAGCCTAGAAGCTCCAGGCATATCAATCAAAAACAACAGAGTCAGCACTAACTCTAATAATGAAAACCATGATTTCATAAATCATCCTCCACAGGTTGGGGTCATCTTTTAAAAATTTCTTATCAGGTGCAGCTCAAGATTTCTCAGACTCTCATTCTTCTTTCTTTAATGAAAACAATAGGAAGGATGTCAGCATACAAATGATGTGACCCTCTTTAGCTTAAAAAATATCCTGAAAATGGAAAGATTATGCTTCGCTTTGTCCTTGAAATTGTGAAAGTCAGGATTTCTACCTCCCCTCCCACAAAGTTCAAAGAAAAAGTTTTTCTCACAGCTCCATAATGAAATAAAAATATCTAATCATATGCAGACTTAATAAACTGTAGATTTAAAGAACCTCATACTATAGGAGACTATTTGTACTGCCTGTATCCAGTAAATAACAGTTTGTAATTGCCTAAGTGTCTTTTGTTACTGCATGTCCTTAAGCAAACCAGGAGCCCTCTATTAATGAAATTACAAATTTTTTACTTACATCAATAAGTTTCAAGGCAGTACTTTACATTTTAGACACTGCTGTATTTTGGAAAAATATTAGCAAAAAATAAATTCATTGTTCTGTCTTTCAAGCCTAAAATATGAAAAAAGATGAGTACTGCATTCAATCTCTGATAATAAAAAGCAGATTTTTCAGCCTTTACCTTCTGGACCTGATGCCCCACTGCATTTCTGTACTTTTATGCTCAGACAGCCTGACATAACAACAACTTGCAAAAGTCCATTTTTAATTTTTTGCAGGGATCTAATCTACTCCTTCATAAAACAATTCATTTTCTCCAAGTAGAAAAAAACTAAGAAAAATCAGAGGCACAAAGACCTATGGGAAGGAAAAAAAGAAAAAGAAAAAAAAATGCCTTTACCAGTTTCTGTCTGTAGAACTGAAGGAGAATTAGCCTTCAAACAAGACAATTTTAAAGAAGCATTGCAAGACATCAGTAATATATTTGTTAATTGCAGCTGTACTGTTCTGTAAACAAAACCTGGGTCACACCTTGTTATTGATTTACTAAAATTAGAAAAGTTTCTATATTAATACGGGATGGATCACTATCATTTGTTCAGTTTCACTCTTAGAGAAGGATACAGACTCTAAGGACATATCTGCACTGTTGTCTGAGATGCATCTTTAAAAGTAGACTCAGACACTGTACAGAGGGCAAAACTGCAAGAACAGACCCAATTTGATCAAAGTATGCTTTCTGAAATAACGCGTGTGTGAACTCGGATCATGTTGGCTGAACTATATACCAACTTTCACGAAAAAACAGATGCAGCCATTGATTGCAATGAGAAATATCAAGTTGTAGATGCTATCTTGAAAGCAGCAAGACGCTTTTGGTGATATCACAAATTACAATCTATTTCTTACCACTGACTGCAGCAATGTAATTAGCACAAAACTTACTAAGGTGAAGAGAGAGGAAATTCCAGGAATGGTTCACAGGCAAGAAGGGACATTGTCTCCTGAAAGGTCCCATCAACTATTGCAAATCTGACTTAGGTCAGACCTCACCAGACCTGGTGATGTCGAATCCGTAGCACCTTGCTCCTACGTATAGGGATTTAGGTCACCCAGCATAACTTTGCTGCCAGCACATGTGAAATCCACAATTTGAACTTCTCAAATGCTATTTGGTGGTAATCCCTGTACCGAAGTCTATGTAGAATTCTTCTGAGTTTTTCGCCTCAGGCAGATGTTGCTATTAACTTTATAAAGGACTTTGAGATACTATACTGCAAAGTGAACAGTTCAGATACGAGCAGACTTTATGACTTACTAGTAAAAATAATTTGACTTTCAGCATTCCATCACTTAATAAGTGGTGGAAAACTTGAGAAAAAAATGTTTTGGTAGGAAGCTACTCTTTATCAAGATTTATCTTTTCTACTTTCTTTGCAGAATTTTGGAGCATATCTGTATTAAACTGCCTTGACCTCATGGGAAGTTTCATCTGCACTGAACAGTCTCTGGGGGCATGTGCCCACTCTGCCATATAAGAACCATGATGGATCCTGAACTATCCAAGTAAATGTTAAGACTTGGTATATTTGAAATAAGTTTATTTCACCACTTGCTTGATTAACGACCTGTCATCAGTATCAAATAGTACAAAATACTTCCAAAACCAAGGGAACAAATAGATTTTTAAGTTGTTTAATAAACTGCCAGTGACACAAACAAGCTCAGAAGTCTCTTCAGAAGGGCAAGAATTGACTATGAAGAGGTGGCGATGACAGTGACCATCCAGTTCCTCCTGCAGAGGTCTTGAATGATCTCATAACTTCCATGTCAACAAAAAATGGTGCAGCATATTCACAAACTCAGTAATTCCTATAAAACAGCTGAAATATGTCATCATAGATACTACTGAATTTACACAAATGCCTGAAACCTCTTAATGGATCATGGAACATGGTACCAGATATATAGAGAGAAGCAATTGTGTGGTCATGACACCTTGGAGTTTTACAACTCCACACTGAACAACCTTAACTCTCTCAGACTTTCTTTGTAGATTTTCCAGACCTCTGATCAGGCCCTTTTGTGTCCCTCCACTGGACCTGCCCCAACAGGTCCATGTCTTTCTTAGGCTGGAGGCTCCAAAGCTGAACGCAGTACTCCAGGTGGGGTCTCATGAGAACGGAGTAGAGGGGGAGAATCACCTCCCTCGACCTGCTGGTCACGCTGCTTTTGATGAAGCCCAGGATACGCCTTGCTTTCTGGGCTGTGACCACACATTGCTAGCTCATGTCCAGTTTTTCATCCACCAGTACCCCCAAGTCCTTTTGCACAGCGCTGCTCTCAATCCCTTCATCCCCCAGCCTGTATCGATACCAGGGGTTGCTCCAACCCAGGTGCAGGACCTTGCACTTGGCCTTGTTGAACCTCATGAGGTTGACATGGGCCCATTCCTGCCTACCAGGGTTAACCCACAAGAAGGATGTATTTTTATCTATCTTTCTATCTACCTATTGCATAAAATACGTGAGTTTTATGCATATGTACATCGAATGTATATAAAATATGTACAAACAATACATTGTATATGTGTATACTCGTTGAAATGTTTTCACTACTGCAGGGCGCATATAGTGCTGTACATTTGCAGCAGATTTAACTCATTTTGAGTAAAAGTTTTAAAGGAAAGACCTTCAAGAGCATAAGCAATACAAGTTTATTGAGCATCTAGCCAGACTTGTATCTGAATGGCTTCTTCTATGCGAGTCATAATCTTATGAATTGTGGAAGAGTCATCTTTTGGATTAGCATGAGCACATACTCCTCAAAATTCACAATACAAAGCAAAATCCTACTCTAAGCAAGTCATCCAAAGTTCTGTGCAAATTAATTGGTCTATAACCCAGGCTGGCAATAAATATTTCAGCACTTCATGCTAAAAAACCTCGTAGTTAGGAACCAATACACTTGACTCCTTCTTAAAATGAAATATAGACATTTAAAATGCAAGTTCCAGGCAAAGATACAGTCCATCACTTTCCAATACTAACTGAATAGACAGATATCTAACCTCACAAGACAACTTTTTTGTCATGAAAGCTTTTTGAGTGCCAGTACACCAGCAGGAATCAAAACCCAGAATACTGTGCTTAGAGAAACAGACATTTAATATTCCCTTTTTTACTCCTTTTTTTTTTAAGATTTCCTAGTTAATCAGGGGGATCTAGTGGATTATATATTTTATAATTTTTTATTCCTGTATTCTGTGGGGCTAGTGTTGCTAAGCTGAATATAATATATGGCAAAACAGGATGGTATTATAAAGAAATTAACTGATCCTTGCTAAGGCTAAGAAAATATCTTTTCAATACTACGAGGATTCTTTAGATGTCATCCTAATGTGATTTGAATCCCCCTGTTTTAAAAGGAATTAGTGTATAAAAAAAGATTACTTCTCTTTTCTCTTTCTCATTTATTACTAACCTAAGGAAGTATGTAATAATTCAATTTAATTTATATTTCCCTGAAGAAGTGCAATTCAATGGATAATACATGCAGAGCTTCTGTATTAATAACACCTAGCTGGAGACAGTTGAATACATATGGTACGTATTGGCTACAATTAAGTAGGAAGACCTGAGACAGAGGCATTTATATCAGCAGCTTTGTACTGCTTAGGAAAGTAATGGACCCTGAGGCAAAGCAAAGGGACTTCTTTATCTGCTATGATTAAAACTATCGATAATTCCCAAAGTGGTAGGTTCAGCTGCTGTTCCACATATTGTTGCTAAAGATATTAATGAGAAAACAGAAACACTGCCTGTGCTATTTAGTTAATACCACAAGCCATATTCCATTTGCCATTTCTTCACAATTAATCTACATTACTATTGTTGATTTCATGTTTTATAAAATGTTCCTTGGCTTAACCCATATACTAAGAGAGTGTAATAGCATTACCAGCATGCCAGGTCTGTTGTGATACCTGAAGATTATCTTAATTGTGACTGGTTCTACAGTTTTACCTATTTCTACTCATCAATATTTGGATATTAATTCAAGTTAGAATAAATTTTGTAGTTTAGATTAAAATGTTGCTTCCATATATGATATATTGATTACTTGTAGAAATAACTGAAATGTTCAGTACAGTACAGAAATGCTGTCCACAGAGGAGAGTGGTAGAACAGTCTTCCCTGTAATCATTACACCGAAAAGATGCTTGACGCTGATCTCCAGTCAACAGAGACTTTGTTAACACTGAGACTTGTCCTTTCAAGTGGGATGAACAATGAAATATCCCACCTAAGCAGCAACACATTGGAAGAGCAGGCATCACTGGCTCAGTCAGTCACATGAAGAAGCACAGTCAGAAGCCAAGCAATGAGAGTTGAAGCACTGATTATAAAAACAAAGGATGAAATGAGTTTGTCAAGCTGCAGTGTCTGATGGTGAGAAACAGTCATGACAGTAACTCTACAGAGCGGCTGCTTAGGACATGAAATATTCAAGGATATCAGAATCAAAAACTCACTTCTGATCAGCACAACCCAGCAAAATTTTACAAAGTGTGCCTAACTATTTAGTAGGTTAAAGTTATTACTTTGTCTCCCTAAGCAGAGGGAGACTTTATGTCATTAAATTACCACATTGAAGCCTTTGACTCCACCTTTTCCATGTTAATTGTTCTAATTTTACCTTCAAAAAGAATTTGACAGATGTCTTTTGTGTCTGTCCTGTCTGGGATGCCCCTTTTTATGTCTGGTGAGTAAAACAATTACTGAAAAAAAAAAATAAAAAAAAAAATTGGGAATATCGAAATCATGCAAAATAATTCATGTTTAATTGAAAATGAATCTTTGCAGAAGAGTTCTCATATTTAACTAAGATCACGTGGATACACTTGCAGACTGAAATAATTCACTGGGTGAAGGTGTCATGTCACTTCTCAATGTTCACAGGACAGGAGAAGCACCCAAAGACATGATCTTTAAAAGCTATGCCATTATTCCCATTACATCTCTGGGGTGGTAAAGTTACAGTACTTTAAAATAAGGGCTTAGCATGTTTTCATATGTATTTATAATACCTGTAAACATGGCTTCATGCATTTACTCTGACAGCCATGGGTAAAAGCATAAAATAGTAATGCTTTGGGAATAGTAGGGTTGAAGAGAAAAGGATCTGGCTGGTCTGCTGGCAAGATTTGGAAAGAAAAACAGGTATCTCAATATTTTCTTTTCTGAATTGGTGCTAGACATTCAGATTACAAGAATTAAATGATAAGAAGCTATGGTAGGAGCATAATAAGGCTCGAAGACAATAGGAGGCTATTTGGATGAGACAGACGAGAGAAGAGGTTGACTGTCCCCACCACCCATAAGGTGCTCAGGAGCTAGCTTCCAAGCCACCCTGCCTGAACAAACGGGCCTACGCAGTCAGATTTGCCTTTTATCCTTCAGAGCCAACGCTCCGAGGGAAGAGACTGCAACATGATACGCACCCCCCCGCCCCAGATTAAACGTGGTTACGTATTTCCTACAGAAAATTCCAGTTACAAAGGGAACAAGTTTTCAGACAGAAGCTTTTGGCTTTCGCTAAAAGAACCATTACAGAATTTTTAACTTTTCCATAGAAAACAAGATGTATTTCATACCATATGAGACTACACACACTATACTATATACTATGACTATAAATATATGTAAATACATAAAAAACATTTCCATGACTGTGGTGCAGAACCTATGTTTCATACACACGTACAAATTTTGCTATGACTCTTTATCAACAAAGTTAAGAGAACGACCCATGATTATAATTTGCAGAATAGGCAGAAAAAAATTGATTACATATTTCACCAGTGAAACCCAAATATGTTATTTATTTCTCAAAATGGTATGTCTTATATATCAAATGGTATAGACAACTAATGCAATATAGTATCTCTCTACAGAATTCATAGTTCTATGCTGATGTAACTAAAATTCCATACATATGTTGAAAGTACCTGTTATGATTATTCTGTTTTATACCCTTATGGAATATTCCTTCCTTTATTTTTTTTTTTTTTTCTACAATAATAGGTCTCACAACAGGTAAAACTCTTAATTCTGACTTGATTGCACAGTAGACTAACTGTTTTAATTTCTCTGACCACTGTCATATGTCTTGGTGATATGGCTGTAGACAGCAGCCATAGCTCGCATTTGGGTGTCTTTTCAAGACAGAAATACTAACATGTTTAAGCTGCACAACTTACTCTTTTTATTTGACAGATCACTGGCAGTCCCATTAAAATAAGATATATGCTTTTACATTAGCCTGACAAGGGATTACGCTAAATAAAATGTTTTTGACTGGCGTGAGTTTCCTATTACTCAATTTGTCCTTTGCTGCCAGAACAGGGATATAAAAAGGAACATAACATGAAAAGTCCTTGTCCTCAGGCTCCTTGAAATTACTTGGAGGCCAGCAGTCCTAAAATTTGTATGGATGCTTTATTTAGGCTTTACTAGTATGCTGTTTTCTAATCATGATAATACTAACATTTAAATGCATTTATTTCTCAAAAGTAAATACCATTCTGATTGATAATTCACTAACAACACTTTTATACTGACATTTTTGCATGTGCACAGAACTATTCTTTCCTCTCGGCTACCCATCTAAAAATAGAATTTTTGTCATTCAACTCATGTTATACTATTATTTTTCTGTTGTATTTTATTTCTCTGCCAAGTCAAAAAGTAAAGACTGATGAACTTGGGCTCTTCCGTGATACTTTTAAGCTGAAAAAAGTGATATTGAACCAAGGTCACCAGTGGAATTGGTCAGTTAGTAGCTCTGCTCTCAGATGGAAAGTTCATGGTTTAGTTTCTAATGTGACCAACATTACATAATTCAACACTTTATGTGACCTTCAAAGAATTTGGTCTTTGTCATTCAAGCTAAAGAAGAACCTCAGTCAACACAGAAAGAATTATATGGGTCACCAAATAGCCTGTCTTTTTAAAATGAGCCAAAAGAAAGGTTCCCACCTGCTCAAGCAAACATACAATGTGTGTCCTGATTGGAAATCACTCTTGCCAATTCTTTTCCTGCTTAGTGGAAAGGACACATCAGAGTTCATCATTTCCAAATTGCCAGCTGATCTAGTCACCAGGAAAAGCCAAAAGCTAAAACAGGACTAACCATCCCACAGAATCTTTTAGTCCATACCTACAAAGTGTTGCTTCTTTATCCCACAGAAAAGAAAAATCAAATTCTTATGGTTCAGAGAGGCACAAAGTAATAATTCACAATTAAATCTAGTTTTTGCACATCTTATCCCTGGTTTTGAATCAGCAGCTCAAGCAGTTCCTCAGTTTCTATGGAGTCAGAGGTTTCTGCCTCATCAAATCAAAAGTGTGAAATAATTATGCTTTACATCTAACAACTCAAGTGGGTTCACACCGACTACACACTTGCAGACACTGAATGTCTAACTCCTTTGATCCAACTATCCTAGCTCATTAAGCAATATTTTCTCAATAATTTTTTGTATGTTCAATGTAAACATTGAACAAAAGGCTAAATATTGTACCAAAGAAGAACTGAATACTGCACAGCAGGGTTTGCTGATAGCAGCCAATTGCCTCCCCTGCAGTTGGAAGACAGCTTGGGTAACTATTCCAAAGATTAATGAGCAATCAGTTCTAAATTAAACCAAGACCTTTGTTTAAATCTTTTTCCCCTCACACCCTTTACAAGTCTGAATTTGAGTTACACTCACAGAGATAAAATGCAGTATTTGGCTTTGTGTGTTGTAGAACATTATTAGCAGAGTGAAAAATTGCTTCTTTAGCATTTCCTTCACATTTTTCAGCTTTTCTTTTCCCAAGCAATTTGAAAGGAAATGGACCATGATGAGGTTTGCTGCTTCTGCAGGAGGCTATAAACAGAAGTTTCCTGTCAGTCATTTCCAGAAACTATACAATCCCATTTTGAAACTGGAACGGAAGTATTAGATCTGTGAGACTCACAACTGTTCTGACATGCTGCTTTCATACTGACCTCAGTTTTTAACTACTGACAAAGCATTCCAGTAGTATGAAACAAATTGTATAGTGAACAATGCGAAGAAGTGTCACCGAGGGCTTTTCAGCAGCTCAGTAAATAAGAAGTTATTTGTGTCTACGCAGCCTCTGTAACGCTGCACCTCTGCCTCTGTATCAGTTCAGTTTCTAAGTACAGTACCGATAGAGAGCACGATACTGATAAAGTTCGGTGTTAGGTGCACATGCGGACAAGCATGCAATAGCAGTTACATATTGTAAGCACCAAAGTAGTTTTTAGATCAGACTCAGCAAAGCTGTTGTAGGATAAGAATGCCATTCTAAACATGACCGCTTTTCGACTGATGGCAGAACTAACAGAAATCCATTTCTTACACATTTCTGTTCTAATTTCCTAACTTCCCCCTCTTTCCCTTCCTCCTCCCTTACTTCCAGCCTAAAAACATGAAGCAGGAATTAAAAGACACCTCAGAGACTGCCAAAGAGATCAGAGATGCAAAAGTTACCCTATAAGAAAACTTTCAGGACATGTTAATTTCCTGTGTAATTTCTTCCTCCAGGTGTGAATTTGCCTCATTTTGCCCATGCACAGCTTTTTGTGCATGTATGTACGTACAATCAGAAATCAATGATATGTACCACCAAACTGTGTTTTTCACTTACTCCTTGTATTGTGTCAAGAGTAAAAACAGAAAAGATCATTTTTGCTGAGTTTAAATCCGCTAAGGTTCTAAACATGTTGAGATTAATTAAGGTACAACAAATCACAGAGTAAATAGGATTAAGAATGTAATGTGGTTTGGTAAGATTCAGAAAAAAAATTATCACAGTGATACTGGCCATTTTGATACTGAACAGCAGTCACATCATGTGCCACTGACATCCAGAACTGGATTTTTCCTTCTCACTTTCCAGTATATCTCAAAGAAAAGAGACATACTTAGTTTATGGATTTTATTAAAATAACTAAATGAAAGAATGCAACATTACATCACTCATCATTTTTGTACACTCTTTTGTATAAAAAGCTGACAGTAAAATGTAGAAGTTTGGTTGGTTGTTTTTTTTTATAGTAGTATATCAAAAGAAACTTCCAACAAAAGGCATTCTATTCAATGAAAAAACCCACCTGTGAAAATTACAACATACTACAACTGTATTACAATACAGATATTACAGGTCAACCAGGTGATGGTGGTTAGATAAAATACGATATCTATTGTGGAGTTCAGCTGTTATCTGAAAGCACACTCTTGAGCTTTGTGAAATAGATAAGAGGAAGCAATTCTGTGTTGGTGGAAAATACATGAACTGATTTAATATATTTCGTATTGACAATGTGCTTAATATTACACAAAATACAGTAGTCTTCAAAACTGCCTTTTTCCTATTTGGGAAAATCATTATTATCTGATTACCTTCTCCTGATACGTTCCATATAATCATGTAAAATCCGTTGTCATTGATTTTTTTTTTTAATTTACATACAGTTACTACATGCATATATTTAATTTAAAAATGCAATTATTCTTAAAGTCAAGCTAAAGAGATGAAAACTCTGTGAAATTAATAAAAATCTGAGATTTTTACTTAGGTGTTGCTAGCTAAATAACCTCATTAGAATATCCATCATTACTAGAAATTTTTTATGATCCTGATATAATCAGTTGAACCTGGGATATGCATTGCTCACCCACACTGGGTAATGGACCTTTGAGCTGGAAAACTACGCTGTGTTCATCCTACCAGCAGAGCTGGGATATAGAAACTATGTCTGTGTTCATTTTCCTGTCAGGAGTTATCAGTTAGGCACAGAGCTGTGCAAAAACAGTTTTGGTTCTTCTAGACCCAAGATATGCCAGCTTAGGAGTTTCTGTACCAAACTCACCTTTATTTGGATATGTGACTGCAGAAAAAAGGTGAGATAGGACTTGTCTGCAGCCACTGCTGAAGATAAGCCAAGAGACAGTATCTTGATATCTTGATACCGTGTTTTTATATGTGCCAGCAACCTTTCCACCTCTAGTTTCATGTATAGTTTTCTGTACATGCCTAGTTTCAGTATATAAATGGTGCACACAGAAAGAAAAAAAGTCTCTGTATTACACAGATTTTGAGTGCTTTCTCGGAAAACATCACATGCTGGAAGACTACCACAAATCTTCCTGAAGGTAAGTAATTTGGGGTATTTTCATATAGCTCACCACAGGAAATGTTTATTACTGGTAGCTTAAGTTTTCCCATCGTAAGCTAATGTTAGCAATTTTTATTTATCCGTCACTACTTAGTTATGTAAACAAGAAATATGAGTCATAAATAGGGAGAGAATCATAAGTAAGTTCTTGTTTTTGAAAAGCTCATGTTCACATTATTTTATCACCACTGTGTTAGAGAAATTATTGTGTTATATTCAAATAAAAGGAAAGTAATGCAAAATGAAAAAGAGGCTGAATTGTCTGTGATATATCTTCAGAGTTTAATAAGTAACGATGTTGTACAATGGTTGTTAATTTCCTTTAGAACAAAATATGCCCTTTTCTCACACACACATTAGATTATAGTTTTGATCTTGTTTTTCATTACGTGTTGACGCTTATTTACTTTGGGTGATTGTCTATCCAAGTGTGTCAAGAATATACCATTTTATAAGATTGGTCCCAGCATTACACACAGTTTTCAGAAATGTAGTGTGGTTTTTTCATATACCGTGATTCAAAGCTTGACACATTTATTCACTTACTTATTTAACTACCTAGCTGTCCCACTGTAGTTTCCACAAGAACAGCAAGTGCTGTGCTTCTTTACTCAGTGCTTCCTTGCCACCCCTCTGTCCCGTTCATCATCTCTGTCTGCAAATGGTCACCTCTGAAGGACAGATCAGCTACAAGTCCCCAGAGGAGGCACAGATGAGACATACGAGGAAAAAAAATAGAACCAGAGACACTGCTAAAGGAAAGGAGACAGAAAGACTGGGCAAACAAGTGAACTAAGAAGAGATTAGGTGAAGAACGTGTCAGAAAAGATTAATTTGAAGAGATGAGGCATAAGGCATAAAATTAGGAATTTTTATGGAACAGCTAGAGAGACAGGTCAAAAAAAAAAAGAGTAGAAAAGGAGAGAAAGGAGAGGCGAAAAAGATGAGCAAAGCCTTTCAAAGTATATCAGAATAGCCCTAAACTAAAAAAAAGTGTCAAAAAAGGGAAGGATAAAGTAAGTGGTGAGCACAAAGAAGCAAGGACTGGGTAATAAAACACAAAAGGAGGAATTTGTGTAGAAATGTAAATGAACTGGTTAAATGCATTGGTTGGAGTAGACTTTATCCCAACAGACTAGGACACCACCTGCAAAATGTAATTTCAATGTCACCTGCCGTAAGAACCAAATAAATTATATGTCACTTAACCAGAGGAGGCAAAGTTCAGTTTGCCTATGCTGCTGAGAAGCTTGCTCAGAGCCTACATTTGCTTTCCTTTGAAAGGTAAGACCATTCAGGCAATGCTGAATCATATTTTAATGAATGCACTTCACATCCATGGGTTTAATTAGTTATATTTTACACACAGCTATCCTGAATATCTATTTGTTAGCATGGCCCATGAACTTAGTTTCTTCTAAAGTTTATGGTCTGGTTGTTAAAAATCAGGTTACTTACCTGAAAAGTAAATGTTTTGTGAACACTAGCTGAAATTTAGACTTCAATTCTCATGGTGGCTTATAAGGAATTTGAAAATATATAGTTAACAGAAAGGTTAATCAAAGGTTAATAGTTCTTATGACTGAGAAAAGTGGATAGAAAGTATGGACACTTTAGCAGCTTTTTCATGTGTTAACTTATTTCAGCTCGAAATCTCTGAGGGCTGTAAAGTGACTATCCTACCTCTGTTTCCCGGACAAAAACAGTCTAGGGACATAGTAGGGCATTAGTGTCTAACCAATTTGACGTCAGTTGAGGAAAAAGTGCAAAAAGCTATATTTAGGAAATCAAAAGCGATCTATACAAGAAGTATTACACAGATTAATCTTCTAAATAGATGGTAAAAATGAGTAGTCAACCCTAAAAACATCTGGCAAAATTCCTACCTTGAAAACGTATAAATCAAGACATTGGATATTCTAGTAACTGTGGTTATGCTGATATTTTACACAAGATTATAAAAGACAGAAGACAATATGTAGAGAACAAAAGAAAGAAACAAACAAAAATGAACTAAGCGAAAACAATGTATGCCTGTGTTACTGAAAGATGTAATACATTTCATACTCTTTGCTATAAAATCTTTAAAAAAATGTAAAATTAAATATTTATACTGGAAACTTTTAAGAAAAAACAGAGTAAAATAAGAGTTAAATCACAGAATTTTAAAATTTCAAAAAAAGAGAAGGAGGAACAGGGTTAGAGACAGTCCAGTCTTACAAGAACACAGGTTTGACTTATTTGTTTGCCTGAAGGGATGTGACTCTTTTTTCTTCTTCTTCAGAAAAGGATATGCCAGAAACATTTTTGGGAGGTCCTGTCAATCTACTCCATTAAAACAATTAAAAATTAACTGGAAGAGAAACAGAAAGCTGCTTGGTTATCTCCTGGATGGGTACTCTAATCATTAGGCAATAGCAAAATTTTCACTCTTGGGTCCTGTAAGTATTTGAATGGCTTCCTATATTGAGCAGGATGTACTGAGTAAAATCCAAGCCTAAAATCCTTAGACTCTAATGTTTAGGGATCTGTATACTGAAAAATGAAAAATAGTTATTTAAAGCTCCTCAGACACAGCATGGATCTTGCTCTCTGTTTCTTCTTGAAAAGTTTAGCCACTGAAACTTTGTTTAAAAGGGAAGTCACAGCATCCCTTTGAGCTCAAGATAATCATTAAATCTATCTGAAATTCGCAAATAGATCCATAATAATGGAGACACAAGTTTTGAACACAATAACCATTGAGAAAACATCATTCAGCTGCAGAGAAGACAATGTGAGAAAATACAAAGGAAAGAGAAATCTTAGATTCAGCAAACATTGTATTGGTGATGGAATAAAGATGAATTAGAAGACATTTGGCTGGCTACCACATTTTCAGATACTGTAGCAATAATGTAGCTCCACTAGCTTCCTCATGAAGGAATACAGCTCCATTAAGATCAGACATGACTACACCCTCGCAATCAATATCTTTGGGTGTTCTTTGATGCCTCTCCAATGTGCACTGAGAACACCGCATAGTCAGTCACCCATCACAAAGCTGGCCAAGGATCACAAAGGACAGAAAACAAATACACTCTGTCTCCCACTTTCCTCCTAAACTGCACTTAAGTCCAGTGACAGTAAAGGGGAAATAAAAACAAACAACATAATTGAAGAAATATTAAATATGGAGGACAACTAACCTCTAAAGTAATGAGAGGGTGTTTTGTTTGTTTGTTTCATTGTTTCTTAATTCCCTTATGGATAAGAGAATATCGTTTTCGTAGAGATGGGATTCTTTTGATTAGCTGCTTCTTTCTGAAAAATGTTACATAAACCCCACTAAGTAGCTAAAACTAAGTTTACCTTACCAGTTATTGAATTACTATGGGAACCTTAGAAACACATAGTTCAAAACTGGCCTAATAGAAAACCTGTATATTAGTTACAAATGTCCAGTACTGTCTCTGATATACACATTTACTATCACTATTTTATATCAGCTGCCAGAACACTATTCAGTCTTTTGTTATAAAATAGAGAATGTGGGCATCTAGATGATTTCTGTATTATCAGATCAAACTGGGCAAACTCAGCAGACCAGCCAAAAATTGGCGTCAATTTTAAGACATCCTGGCTAAGGTTAAGGGTGGATTTGAAGACAGAGCACCTCCAGCAAAGCTGACTTAAAGCTGACAAAAAATTAGGCCTACAATAATCACTATAATTTGAATTTTGGATTTTATTTTTCCTTTCTCTCTTCTCCCCATATATCAAGCACATACTTTATGTTTCCTGGATGAAAGTAAAAGCATGCAAAATTTAGTATTTACTGAACATTGCTAGGATGATACCACAGATTATTCTCACTATAATCACATTGGAAAAGCATGGTAACCATGACTTTGATACCACACAGTCACAACTATTGATCAGAGCTGATTTTTTAAATCCTTTTAACAGACAACATTATTTTTTTTCCCTGATGGACATTTTTCAAATCTTACAGTGGCAATACCCAAGCAAGCTGTTCTACACACATGATCACAATTCAGAGTTTAAAGACATTTTGCTGTTTTTCACTACTAATATAGGAATTCAGTTTTCATCTTCCTGTTCTACTACACAGGAAAAATTCAAAAGTTCCAAAATGAGAAGAAAAGGGTACATTTGCACTTTAATCACTTGTCTGGATTTTCTGCACTTAAATCAGACATTCAAACCCCATCAGCATATCAGAAATTATAGAGTCTTACTGACATCACTTAGCAATCTTATATGTGATGTGCTTTATGTCAGAGAAATTTATGGAATCTGGTTTTGGGGGTCTTTTTTTCTTTTTTTTAAGTTTGGGGTTAGAATAAAGGGAAGAAAGAAAGGAGCTTTAACTTTGTGATTTATTGGAAATAAAATTATATAAACACAGACAATTATAAAAACAAAACCCTTCAATGAAAAAATACTGTACAAGATTACTAAAGAAAAACAACAACAACAAAAAGGATATAGAAAATTAAGTTATGCACTGAAAATGCCAGATACACCTATTTGACTGCAGATGTGCATAGGATTTACTGAGTCCAAGACAGGATTGCTTCATGCCTGCATGCCAGCACTGACACCCACTAATCCTCAACAAAGCTTTTCTGACAAAATTGCTCCACAGTATTGGCAAACTTTCAGGAAATATACGATTACTTAAAACTTCTGTTGTGTAATTCTATGAATCCTGTACAAGTTGTAATCACTCCCAGAGTACTGTAAGTCAGTGTTAATGAGAGATTTAGTTGGTCATCCTCTTTACTTATACAAATGGAAGAAAACCACTGCAATTACTGGTTATTTCTCAGGGCGGGGGGTGGGAGGGAATGCTCCTCGGGACAGTAAGTTGCCCGTTGTTTTTGGAGTATAAACTAGTTATATACTGGAAGTGCGTTGAACTGTTCTCTGTTTTAACATCATATCGACTTACTGCATTTTTGTAATTGGTACATATTTATTTCTCATTTCTTAATGAGAGCTTACTTTGAGCTTTTGTGGAATATTGAGTCTATACGTACACACTGAGTTTTTTGTGTATCGGAAATATCATGTGATAGCAAAAATCCTTCTCAGTGCAATGACCTTTTTATACACTGATATTGATTAGAGCTATAAAGTTGATAGAATTAAAGTAAGAAAAAAATTAAGTATGTTCCAAAGTAGGACAAAATAAAATCATGTAACAAATTATCTTCATCAATTTCACAAAGCTCGTAAGCATCCACCATTACAATCTAATATTTCTGACTAGTTTCTCATAAAATGGATACTGAGAGACAGACTTGACAGCACAAGCTCAGCAGAGAAGGACCATCCAAATACATTAATTTTAAAGCTAAATACTACTGGTTTGGTCACTTATTTGATCTCATATACAAAATCTACCAATCTCTTTTTCATACTTATTTTTGTACGTAAAAGTACTTACTATTTTTTTAATAAAAATAATCCAATAACCTTTCACAGATTTTAAGGAGTGGTTAATGTATTATGCTTGTTGGTAAATTGTGCCTATGGTTAAATACCTTCATCTTCAAAAGTGACATTTAGTTTTCCTTATAATTCTCCTTTAATCTCCAAAATTCAGTTTTAAAAATCTGGATCCTAGAAAGATTTTAAAATAAAATAACTGATGACAAAAACAAAGGGATAATCAATATCAACACTGATACATCTGATATAAAGCACAGTAAGTATGGAGTGTTCTATAACAACTGAAATTTTTTGAGACTTCATTATATAATTATTTTCATTACATGATTTATCAGAATTTAATCTACCACATGTATATCTTGAGCAGCTCATGCTTTTTGCTAAGAAGTCCCTCCACGCTTTTTGCTTTTCCAGACAAAAAAAAAAGTCTCAGTATTCCGTATCCTTCTCCTAGCATGACTATTTTGAAACCACTATTTAAAAAGCCATTAACCCAGAACAGTGAGTGAAAATAATACTTGTCTGAAAAGATATGACAGTCTACCTTTTTCCCCCAGTACACTGTAACCACTCTGCCTGGCAGATAGCTTCTAAACCGGCTCACAACGCCCTTTCTTCCAAGCACATTCTTTATACACCTCCATCATTTCCACAATCTGCTGGCTCCTATGGCTCGGCAGGGACTAAAATCTGCCTGGCAGTCACTCGTATTAATTCCGCAGAGGAGTGGCAACGTGAAGCGGAGCCCCGCTGCCAAGGCTGGCGTGGCACGGCTCCCACGCACTCGCTCCCCGGGGATCGGTTGCCGCCACAGCAGCAGAGAATCTCTCCGCTCGTCTCCTCTCGCTGGTGCTGGCCCATCTCTGCCAAGCCCTCCCCAGTATACAATAAATCAAGCACTTTTTACATGAAAAATGAAGTAATTACTCCCTGAATCCAATGGCCAATTGCACAAGGAAACCTCTGGGAGATGTGGGACAAATCCGCATCAGATTTCGAAAGGCTGAGAAAAAGGGAACTAAGTTAGTAACTCCTCAAATACTGACAGACTGAGAGGGATTGAAATGCACCATTTCTTCAGAGAAACCAATACCCTGCTTAAGGGAAATGGAAAATTCTAGCTATATAGTTTAGCTTTACAGCAACAACAGGAGTGATTTTGAGGAAACACTGTACCAAAAGCAACCAGTTTCTGGAGGAAAATGTCATGGGGCTGCAGCTTCTTATGTCAGATATCATTATTACATGTTATTTAAAGTAACCTTCTCCTTTTTATATTCTCCTTGCTTTCCACCTGCTCTGCAACTGTGTACTTCTGAGTACCCTAATTCCTCATTCAATTTAATTCAGTTCACTCACTACCTGTTTCCCCAGCTGCTCTCTCGATTGCTCCTGATCCAGCCAAACCCTCCCCAAACTCCTATTACCAATGTATGTCTCTGGCTGCTTAAATGCCACGTACCTGAGCTAGCCGGCTTTCTCAGCCGCGTTGTGGAGGGAGAGCAGAAAAGGGACTGGCATAGGGAGAAAGCAGGTGAAAACCAAATTCCCTTACTCCCATTTGAGTGCCCGGCCAGCCTTTGCTCAAAGCAAATCGCAACAGCTGTGATTAGTTTCACCCTTGCAGCTCTGACCTGAATGAAGTATTTTTGTCATGTTTGAACATAGCATCTCATCATCGGGACAGTACTATGAACTGTAAGAGACAAAAACATGCTCAGTGACTTTTTTGGAGGTAATAGTAGTGAAGTCCCAGTTAAGTACTGAACATATGTGCTTTTTCAACTTGGCTAAATTTGCTTGGATTGTCACAGGATAGCAAAAGAAACATCCATGACACAAATGCCACTCCTCTGCCAAATTTCAAGGTCACTTACAATTTAGCTTTCAAAAACAACACATTTTTTTCCAGCCTAGCTGCTGGAAACAGCTGAACCATTTTGGCGGATTTTTTCAAGTTGTCGTCCTGAGGTGACTAGCCAGCATGGAAAATTTTAGCTTGAATAGTTATAGAACCTGCCAAGCCTCATATGTTTAGTGTGACACACACATTTTCACTTATTTCCTAGGTGCTCCCATAGCAGTTACCTTCATCTCACATAGCTACAGGGCAGTGCTGAGGTCTTGCCCGCAATTCAAGACACCATCAGCAGGTTACAGCTGATCAGCTGATGAGGGTTTTTTAGTGAAGGGCAGGAAAAAAAAAAAAAAAAAAGAAAAGAAAAAGAAAAAGCTCAAAATCAAAACCTTTCCAGTTAGTTCTTTAATAATATGATGTTAAAAAAATGCAGTGACTCTTAGAAATTAAATTTGGATGCCTGTGCTTCCCTTTATTGGTTAGACTTCTCGGCAGGGGCTACAAGCCTAGTTACATCAGGGGAGATAATATCATGAGAGAGAAAAAGGGAAACTGAAATCTCTGACCTACACTTTCTTTAGCTACCTGGAATAAAGCACATTTAGACTCAAAAGGTTTGGATTAAAGATTTTAGTTCAGCAGTGGAACTTCCAGACTTTTTAAAAGTAGAAAACAGGAGACATTTGCCCAAGAGTTATAACGTTTTAATACAGAGAAATATTCAAAAACAAAAAGCAAAAAGCTCTTGGGCATTGGAGGATCTGAGGTAATTGGATTTGATCAGATAAAGAGGAAGGCAATTATTTACATAACAAAAAAAAAATCCACAGAGGAAAAATAATCTTCCTTTCATGATATCTTAGAAACCATCAGACATCAAAACATTACTTTCATGCAGCCATGTTTTATTCTCTCCTTGGGCTTAATCAACAAGCAGGGATGAGTTGGAGATACTCAGCAATTATAACTTCATTCCTGCTATCTATGTTTCCTTAAGTCATCTTCAAAAAATTTAACTTTGTTAGTCTAACATACTTGCTTATGTAAAACAAACACAGTTTCTTTTCTTTTTAATATAGCAAAACAGTGACACATCACAGTATTACAGCTGTTGAAGCAAAAATGTTAAACTTGGAAAGTTTGCACCAATGAGTAGTATAAGGTGAATAGATGGGCAGATTCAGTGGACACAATACTCTGTGTTTGTGTGCGTGCGCACGCGTGCAGGTATGCTAGAAAGGAGAATCTTTATATCACTCTTACCTTTTTTTAACTACTTTTTCAAAACACCTCCAATTTTAGTTGTTTTGGCTTTCCAAACCAAATTTCTGTCATCATTTCAGAGCACCTGAATGTCACTCTCTGCACATCAAACTTGAGAGGATAGGAAAGTCAGGAGTAACCTACTTTGATGCATTCATATACCTCATGAGTTGGAGGAAAGAAATGTTTTACTCTGCTGTTGACTGGTTAGACAGAAGAAGGACACTCAAGAGAATAAAGTAAATGAGTTTGCTCTGAGCTTTGTGCTGACATGGCTAGCACTTCAGTTAGCCTGATTATGTATATACAAGCCTGAAACAACACAGGGAGTCAATGGCAATACGTTAGTGTCACTTAAAGACTACGAGGGGAGAGGGGGAGGGAATGTTTTTATTTCTAATTTCTGCTGAAAACCTGAAGATGCTCAGAAAAATGAAAAGTTTAGTGCTGTACAAAATATCCCTTTTTTATCCTCAAATACTCCAATTAAAAATTTCTGAAGAACCAGTATTTCCTTTTAAAATATATTGAAGATGGACATCTACACAATTACATATATTTACATGATCAAAGCCCAGCAATGACATATTAAATCCTAAAAATATTTTTATATTTACATATTAAAAACATTTTTCTGGCAAACTATCTTTCCACTAAGGAACTGCAATTGAGTGCAGTAAATGTACTAGCTTCTTAAATGCTACTCCTTTGCAGAGAAAATGCACAGCTGGGAATAAGGTAAAGGAACTAAGTAATTTGTCTGTTTTCAGAAATGTGTATGTGTCCTAAACTGTACCAAGTGTCACTTCAATATGGTTTTTTTTTTATATTAAGGTGTTTTTTAAGTGACATACATTTTTTGTCTTTCCTCAATAATAACCCCAAAAGAGATGTTGCATGTTTTATACAGTGAAATGATATGATCTCTGTGCTGTTTTCTTGTACTGTAATCCAAAAGAGTTTACACTGGGTGGAAACTATTAAACATGCTTTCTAAAACACTTTACTAATCACTTTTTCTTTTGGACTATTTGTACAATCAGTGTGGAAAATTTTAGAGGAGGTTTTTGTTTTCTCCTCACTCGCCTTCAGTATTTCCACACTGTCTGTAAAGGAAACACTGATTTTCTCTTTAACTGTCACATTTGTTTTCTAAATACTTATTACTATGCCAATAGTTTTCTTTAAACCTCATAAAGGACAACCTTAAATCACTACGGAAAAAACCATACTGATACATATTGAACCAAATATCCACCCTCTGAACCTCTTGCAACTCAATTCTTGGTGTATTCCTGATACAAGACTAGGCAGTGATAAGGCAGTGAGTTTGACGATAAAGCGCTGAATCTGACACACTAAAGATAAATGAGAATTACTGACAGAAAGCTGCTCTGCTTTTGCTGCACCGTATGGGAAGGTGGGTTCATTTCCACCTCCCTGTCAGGCACCTGAAAACAACAGGCCTTATCCCTCCTTAATCTCAATGGGTTACCTTCATAAGCTCTTTAAAAGTTATATATGGAAGCTGGAGTAAGCCGATTAGCAATGGTTGTTTGCAATCGGACATCAGCAAAGTACATAATAATACTGCAACATTACTGAGAATACAGAATGAGGATAGTACCGGTGGGAAGATACAACGATGTTATTTAAGACACCGAAGGGTCACATAAAACTCAGAAAGTACCCATGTACATTTTTAAATACCACCTCTTCCATCCTGAAACAGCCATCTAAAATTTCCTGACTTTGTAGAGGGCACCTTTGCTGACACTACACTAACTACAAAAGCTTCACTGTAGAACACTTTCTAGGTAGACATCTACTCTTTCTCAAATTTTGACTTTCTGAAGTTCTAAAACAATGATTGATAGCACTCATTTATGGCTATTAGGTATATTTTATTGAAATACCATCTATTTGCCTAACACTTTCCAAAGCATATTTTGTATTTTTTACTGGATTAATGCAGCTTTTAAAAATTCACACTAGCATTTTGTACTGGAACATTCCCTCACTAATATTTGTACTGTGACAATAGTTCAGTTATGATATATATATCTTCTCTACCTAATGTGGCAGTAAAACCAATGTTGAGCAAACTATGATGCCTGATATCCCCTTCTGAACAGATTTTAGCCTGACTTGCATCCTTTGAAATGGTATCTGTGTCATGTTTGCCCATTTGTCAGTCCTAAATAACACTGAAAATTGAGAGCACAGACAAAAGAGGGAGTTGATTAAAAGTAAAAATAAGGCAGAATAGCATATACGTTAGCTAAAGTTCTGTATGTTTCTCCTCTGAGATTAAACAACCTTTTGATTTAATTTTTCCTGACAGTTCAGTATAATATCATAATAGACAGAATGTCCTTGGTTATCAATTTTGCTTCCTCTCACTGTTTGTCCTTGTCTAGTGCAGATGCTTTATCTGGACCACACCACTTTTTAGACAAAGCAAATAAACCAGAAAGTTTTTTACCCACAGTTTTAGATGAAAATAATATGAAGGGCCTATCTATGATTTTTGTTGCAATTCAAAGTATTGTATTACTTTCCTTTCTTTAACATACAGACATGGAAGGGGAACTAAGACACACAGTACCTGACAATAGTTTAATGAGCATACATGCCGACTATTTACATTAGAAACCCTCAAGGGCATGTTCAGATACGTGCATAGCCCAAGCTCCCAAATATTCTGAGCATGTTAGGATGTTTCTGTAACTATGTTGACCACGCATGACCACAGCCAAGCACAGAATAGCCCAGACAATCCAGTAACTACGAAATATTGTGGGGGTGCTCTGAGACTTTACCACAACTGTGCTATAGAAAACAATGTGGTCAGAAACAATGGGTGCCCAAGTTGGTGACGTAAAGCCCTCTCTTGTAATATAGATATAGCCAGAGATACTGGCACAGTCACTTAGAGGTATAAAGGTATCTAACCTTAGGGGGGGTTGATGATGGGAGGTTGATGACAATTAAATGCTAATGACATATCCACAGTAACATGTAATATTTGGGGTGGATTAGGTCATACAACATATTTAAACAGTTGAAACTAATTCCTAATGCTGAAGCTAGAACAGCAAACATTCATTGCTCTTCCTTAATATATTCCTGTACACCTGGATATGGGGAAAATATAGAAATATTCGTTAAGTGATTTCTCTCTTGAATCCTACTTTCAGAAGGAGAAACTGCTAGATTTTGCACTGCGGACTTGCACATTGTACCATAATGTTAGCTTTGGTTACATTTAACCCACACAATTTAGTCCATGTACAATGCTAAATATTTTCCAGGAACATCATGAAAAGGATAAAAATTATAAACACATTTTAAGTGCTACACGTATGAGGCTATCACCCTATCCTTAAAACAATGATATCTTTAAATTTCAACTTGCAACAAAGATACTACAAAAATGTACATTTTTTAATAATAATTTTTACTTATCTTTTCATCCATAAATCTCTAGTGTTTTGTTAATACAGTTATTTTAACCCTGGGAAAACAAGACAATGACAAGTGACTTCTCTCTTCCCATAATATATCAGTAAAGATGGGAAAAAACCCCCTCATTTGGCATGACACAAGATCTAGTCACCTGGTTTCCTTTGCATTCTTTCAATGTTCACATTAGAGAGATAGATGGCAATGCAATATAGGAAATAGGGTAGATGAACCACTCTGATTAAAAAGAAAGTGACTACAATCTTCATGAGAATATTCAATTATTCTTTTGCAGTTATTGTTCCACAACCTACTAAAAATATTTCTAGGCTTCCAAGCGTATTCTAATTTCTCAGACTGGGAGTTGCACTTCTCCCTGGAAAGGCTCAGTATCCTACTCTTTACATTCACATGCCTCATTACTTGCCATTTCTTCATTGTAATGACTGCAGAGGTTTTAAAGGGACAACAGAGGTAATCTAGCTTTGAAAAGAGCTAGGGATGGATGAAAAATACTCGCTCTTCCCTTTTGTGCATTTAAGGTGTACAAGAAATGCTGTCAGAATGGGAAATTGATTGGCTGCAGTTTAAGCCACCAGTAGAAATCTCTCAAGAATACACATTAAAGATGTTTTTAAGTAGGCTGATATCCAAACCCCTCTGAGATTGCTGATTTTTAAACTGATTCCTTTACTGTTTTTATCCCATTAACTAACACTTCTAACAGTTAGCCACACCAAAAATCTCAGAGTAAATATACTGATAAACCAAAGAATGCATAAAATTAGCTCTGTAGGTTGTAAAGAAAATAATTTTATTTTATTTAAACCAATGATAACTACAACAGAAGGTGGTGCAACTAAGACCTGTCTAGGGTCTGATTGCGCATTTGTTTCTGTAGCGCTGAAAGGTAAGTAGAAGTCTTTGTGAATGACTCAAAGTCCTTTTAAATCTATGGCTATGTACAATTTGCATATCCAAAGAACAGGCTAGTTACATTCTCTTTCCTACCCAATTCCGTACACTCCTATTAACTCTTGTGAATGTGGATATGTACAAAAAAAATCTATATGAAAGGATGGATGACTGCCTACTGGGGAGACAAACCCCTTTTTTAGCTCTCAGTGCAAAAGGATAGCTTTGCATTGTTTACAAATATTGCCCTGTGCCTTTCTGCTCCCATATGGCTTTCAGCACTGTGAGATAGTCATCCATCCATATAGTCAACACGGCCAGTTCTCTTTCACTTTAATGCCACCAATAGAATCAGTCTTGTTTCTTTTAAATTATGATAAAAACATTTAATTAACTATGAAGGCATTAAACAGACCAATACAGGCAAAGACTGACCTGCTATCATTGCCAACAAAGTACTTCTGTTCAAGTATCCAACTACTGCCCTTTGAATGGAGAATCACTGCGGTGTTACCCTGTATCTCACCATTTGCATTTACCTAAAATGTGACAAATAATGAAAACAAAAGGGATTGAGGTTGCTGAAATCATGTTCTTGAAAAGTGCTCAGACTGAACCTTATTAAGAGCTTGTTCCCAGACATCCTGAAAGGTTTTGTTCTTTTGATTTTTAAAGGCAAAACATAAGCAGATATATGTTTGATTTGTATTATAAAATAACAAGTAACAGAGTGTCTACTGGATAGGAGTCTAGAATTAAAATAATTTTTTGAAATCCCAAACAAACATACACCCTATCACACACCCAGTACAGTAGCCCTCTTTGCTGGTAGATGTATTTAGGAACAAAAGTGAACAGGAATAGATAACACATTTTTAACAAGATGTTTCATTGAATGACTGTCCTGATTTTGACTGGGATAGAGTTAATTTTCTTCCTTGTAGCTGGTACAGTGTGTTTTGGATTTAGCATGAGAACAATGTTGATAACTCACTGATGTATTTAGTTGTTACTAAGTAGCACTTATCCTAAGTTAAGGATTTTTCAGTTTCCCGTGCTCTGCCAGCAAGCAGGGGTACAAGGAGCTGGGAGGGAGCATGGCCAGGACACCTGACCCGAACTAGCCAAAGGGATAGTCTGTACCATTAGGAGGGATAGTCTGTACCATTAGGACATCATGCTCAGTATATACGCTGGGGGGAGTTGGCCAGGAGAGGCTCATCACTGCTCAGACATCGGTCAGTGGGTGGTGAGCAACTGCACTGAGCATCACCTGCCTTTTTTTTTGGTCTAATTTCTCTATTTTTGTTATATTGCTTTTCATTACAACTATTGTTATTATATTTTATTATTGTGGTTGTTATTCTTATATTTTATTTTATTTTAGTTATTAAACTGTTCTTATCTCAACCCATGAGTTTTACTTTTTTTCTGATCTTCTCCCTACCCTACTGGGAGTGGGCAGGAGTGAGTGAGCAGCTGCGTGGTGCTTAGCTGCTGGCTGGGGTTAAACCATGACAATGACCCAGTCCTCCAACCTCACTCCTGGCTGTAAAATGGGGATATAAACACTTCTCCAATTCTTTGTTGTTGGTTTTGTTGGTTTGTTTGTTGTTGTTTTTTTTTTAAACTGTTTAAAAAAAATATTTACTATATATTTTTTATAGCCCCTCACACAATGGGGTTGCAATAGCATTTCAGGTTTCTGGTGTTTCCTGAATACAAATAAAGGAAAGAAAGAAAGGACTTTCTTTCATTTTCTTCATGAATACTGTACATATACATTAATAATTTTCAAGCAGTGAATTAGAACATCTCAAAAATAAACTATATGAAATCCTCTGATGTAAGGATGTAGTGGTCTTTACCTTTACGTATATATTGGCCATGTGTGAGACAGCATAATGTAGAGTAACCATAGCAACAACACAATATGTTGAGTAAATTAGCTTGAAAACTGTCGAATGCATTACATATGCAGGGTGTAGAAGGGTTTTTTTATCCTGTTGTTGGATCAGGCCCATACTACTGCTTTATATTAACCAGCTCTATTATACCTAAAAAGTCCCTAAACCTTCCCAAATTAAGCAAGAATCACTTCAGGCTCTAAAAATGATTGCACACTTGAATACAGTTAGAAGAATGCTTTGTTTGTAGCCTGCTTTGAAGATAAAACCTAAGCAGAGTTTGTAATCCACACAAGCAGTAAAATAAAGCGCAGGCCTGCACATATTTGTATTAGAGAAAATTTGGAGCAGTATTATTGTGAGTGATTTTGAGGAAAACACTATGTCGAAAGTATATGGTTAATGCAGTGTTCTAAAAAGCAAATAACAACAACAACAACAACAATTTAAAAGACAATAGAAGTTCTGAGATCTAAAGGGAAGGAAAACTAGAGAACTTAATCTAATTCCTGGGATTTGATCACATGGGATTAGGTTTCTGAATGTGTCCATAAAAATGAAGCAAAAATTATGTCCTCATAAGACTGTATCCATTGTTATATTTGTTAGTGTACGTCATTCTTGATGTATTTTGCATGATAAGAACATTATAAAAACAGAGGACCATATATTTTCTCAGTTACAATTAACTAAACAGGTAGTCAATACAGATTTTTGGCAATCCCAAATTTATCGTTAAGATTAAGATTTTCATTTTCCTTCTATTTACACAAAGAAATGGAAACATTTCTTAAATATAAATAACTGAGTAGAAGATAAATGCTCACTAAACTAACTTCATCAGGTGAGGCTCCTAAGTTTTCCCATCAAATCCGAAGTAAATCACTTTGGCTCTCAGCAGTTTAGATCCTTCAAAAGGAAAACCTGCAGCCAGTTTCAGTGTTATTTCAGTTGTCATATTTTACCCTCTCAAATTTTATTGTGATGAAGTCCAGCCCTCCTGTATCCCTTAGTAAACGTTGTTGAGGGAAAATAACTGGTTTTATGTGTCTTTCCTTCACCTCTGCACTCCATTTAGCTGTAGGCAGTGTTGTGGAACAGCAATAGCCACAGCACTGTTGCAGCGATGGCAGCACACATCGGTACTCAGGGACTCTAGGGTGCTTCCGCGAATGTACCAAGGTAATGTTTTCAGAGTTATTGAAAGGCACCACAAATTTAAAAATGGCTTTTTTGTAAGGAGTGACATAAGATATAGTCATTAACACCCAGCATCATTTTTCTTTCTTTTGTGGTTGCATAAGAGACACTCGGAATTTTTTTTTTTCTGTTCTTTCCCATGGTGCCTTCTCTCCCTATGACTTCCATAGGCCAGCTGTTTCAAATCATGGTATTTTACCAAACCATGCCTATAATAAAAATCTTCAAATAAAAGATGTACCAGGTATGTCAAAAGCCTCTAACTAAATTCAGGTTGCCCGTTAGGAAGCCTTCATACCCTGTTAGCTGCTATAAGGTATATGCGATGACTGAGAAAGCAACCTCTGACCCACTGGCTTTTTCATGCTCTAACTAGTAAGTAGGAAACAACAGGGGTTGAGGGGAGCTCTATGAAACAGTGCTCGCCAGAGCGTGACAAATTGGAAAATGGTCTCTTCTGTATTCTGTAATGACAAGAATATTTAATAGGCTATGTAGGGGGTACATTAAAAAAGATGTTAGCTAGCCCGAAAGTACACTCCTGGGGTGAAGTCCTAGTCCCACTGAAGTCAATTGCAAAAAGTGCCATCAGATTGAATGGGGCCATAATTTCACTCCTGGTGTACACCCAAGTGAAAATGTCTATTTAATTTTACAATAGATAGGAATTCCAATGTATGTTTTTTTGATTCTACACTAAACACTGAAAATGCATGTTTAGGTAAAATAGCATAGGCCAGCACTACAGCTCCTGAGGCTTCAACCAATTTAATTTTGTCTTCCTACTTCACCACTCTCAAAATGAGAGTCTGCCTTTAGGTGCTCAGTGGTGAATTATGTCAGCTGTACTTTTTTATCCCACAATTCAACAGGGTGTAGAGGACCATAAAGTGGATTATTGAAAAACGGCTTGCAAGAGTGCAAAATAAAATTTATCTAAGTATGCTTTTTTCCCCCCTCTTGGCTCATAACTCCATATATTAATAATTTTGCTCCTACTGACGTTTACAAGAATTGTGACCACGGAAAGACGGAAAAAACTACTGTAAAGAAGTGATCCAAGGGCTGGGGCATAAACGTAGGATCTCTGTTAAAGTCCTTTCTCTTCCAGTAATATCTTGGCAAAGTCACTTTGGACTCAATTCTTGAAGGTGTTAGGCTTCAAGAAATACAGACAGGCACCAGATTAGGTTTTCAAAAAGCATTTCAGATATCTAACTCTTTTTAACTTCTATGTTTTTAACTTCTATGCTGACTTTACAGTATGGGGGAAAAGGTACAGATTTCTAAGATGGCCATAAGAGAACAAGCATACCTTACACATGCCTCAAAAACATAAAGATATCAAATGCTATGAAACGCTTACGTACACATAATTCACAAACATCTAAGCAGTCAAAAGAAGAGAAATACAGTGACCAATCAGGTCCGTAATTATGATATCTTTCCTTAAAATGAGTAGTATCTTATTACTCAATCTTATTTATATAAACAGATATACTGGGTAGTAAAGTAATAAAGTATGAATAAAGGCAGCAGACTTGACCTGAAAATGATTTTGTTTTCACATGCAACATTCATTACCATTCGGATTAGACTAATGTACCACTTATCACTCCAAAGTGGTGTACAGGGAAAGGAGGAATGGAAGAAACCTTAGTGTAATTATTATTCTTTCTAAGTGAATCAGTGTGCTTTACATGTCTGTTTTCTTTAATCTACTAGTGTAAAAATCCTTTTTTGTAAACTGCTGAAGAGTTCATTTCATTAATCCTTTAGGAAGAGTTTCTGTCAGATGCTTTAACTAATGGCTCTTAGCCCCCAGATGAGTTTGAAAGGAAAATATTACTTGGATCAATAATTAAACACCTGAGTTTTGGGGTTACTTTTTTTAAAAGGAATTATATATTATTATTCTTGTCAACGTTGCTTGGCATTGACTAGTGACTTCAGAAATCTTGTTATAAGACAAATCTTTTATTTGCCATTGGCCATTTCCTTTAAGTTTAAATGTCCTAAACATTCTGCTTTGGAGAACATGCCTTCAAAGTGCTCTTTAATCACTACTATATTAACTGCTGTCAGTAACCAGCCGCTTCCATGAATATTTAATACTGGGATGACTGATTTTTACTAAAGTTTGTATTAACTGTGGGTAAGTAAACAATTACAGTCCAGAAAATCTATGAATAAAAGCCATAAAGCACACATTGAAACACCATAAATTTCTCTTTTTCAGTAAGACAAAAGTTCATATATTAATTCTGGTCTGCAAATGAGTCCATCAATTACAGATCCTGAACACTGTTATTACTACTTTAAGATAGATTTTAATGTTCTGACTCATATTGGGTAGCACTTCACTGTGAAGCAGTCTCATTATTGATTTTAATAGGACTATTTATTAAGTTAAGTAGTTTTCAATAGGAGTCAAGATTTAACTATTGAGTATATATTCACATAGTCTAATTAGGTATTTTAAGTAGGGAACATCTACACTAGCATTTTGGTTTTGATCAGGAGTGCACTTTTGAAGGAAATCTCTTGAACGTCCCATTTACTGCTCTTTGGCTCAAAGCAGAGGATTCTTGGAACACACAAATTTTTTCTTGGATGAAATTAAGACAGAAAAGACATTCTAGTTGCCAACACTAACAGTAATGGGTACTCAGCCTGCAGGATCAAACCAGCTACTCTCAAGAGTACATATACACACCCCAAAACATGTTCAGTGAGGACACAGAGTCCTCAATACCAGCTCTCTCACTCTATACATCTGCTCCTACTGGGCCACTCCACCTACTATTGTAGACGTATTTCTAACACACTCCAACCACTAACAGGCATTTAATCTAAAAGATAAAAATAAAGCAGTCCAGAATAAAAACTCTGAAATGTACACAATATGAACACTGTACCCTTTGCCAATTTATTTGTATTGGTCCACACTACTTATTACTTACTTAGAAAATAAAAATAGGATCCTAAGTTCCCCATATGCTTAATGGAGATAGGAGGCATCTCTAGAGTTGTGATTCAGCACTGGCAAGTCACTGATATAAAGCAGACAGTCAGTGTTAATACTTTTCTGTGACTACTTTATTCCTTTCTCTTTGACAGCTGGGTGGCCAATTTTATGTTTTAAGAATAACAGTGCAAAATAATGTAGAAAAACTGCTAAGGAAGAATCTCAGGCTGGACAGTTCCAAGATGCTCTGGCTTAATATGTTCCAAGTAGAGAGCTGAACACCAAGCTGTCAATGGGAGCTGTAAAACCATAAGCATCTCCCAATTATAATTTCATGACTTATAAACACTTTATTTCTCATTATCATTTTAAGTGATTGCTACTCTGTTTCTATCTACTTATCTCTCTATGTCCAGCCACTGAGCTCCTGCTCACTGCTAGGTTTCATTCTCTCACTTAATGTTTATCTCCATCAACAGCTGATTCAGCTGTTAGCCTAACTGATGGGGTGGAAAGCTTAAGTGGTGAGGGAAGGAGAGAAGAAAGGGAAACAAGATGAAAAAGTCAGGAAAAAAATAAGCCTGATTTGCTTCTGACAGAAAGAAGCAGTGCTTTTAAAGTGTTCCTGTCCTTACTTATTACATAGTTCCTATCCCCATCATTCATTCTTAGTCCATTTATTATATCACAGTATACTGTAAAAATAAATAACATTGCTATATTTTTATTCTGGTTTATTTTCAGGTCTTGAGGCTTTTCTGGTGTTTGTTTGCTTATTTCTTTTTTCTCCCACCACCTGTTGTGACAAAACTACAAGATGGAGTTAAGCCACCACAGGAGGAAATTGAATACTATTTCACAGCTATGTTCTATGCAGGGGTATGGACTGAGAGATAAAGTTTGAGGAACAAGAGTCTCTGTCACAAAGAAAATCTTCCTTGTTTCACACAGTTAGCTAAAAACCCCAAACTCAGCTTATCTCTGCCATAAGACTCCACAGAAGTAAATCTGAGTTCTATGCAGTTGGGCTGGGCTCAACTTGTCCTCAGTGGCACTCCATATATGTAATAAAAGTATTATTCATACTTGGTTCTTAAGAAAAAAAAAACAATATTCATCTCAGATGACTACAAAGCCATGTGGGGTTGGGGGGGCAGAGAATAGATGTATGAAAATATAATTGGGATCTCAGAAATAAAGGGGAAGTTTTCAATACTAAGATTGTTAGACACACCTTTTTCCTACAAACCTCTTTTACTACAAATAGACCAGGCAGCTGCTTTGACCTTGATTTTACAAATGCCAAAATGTAGTTTAGTATTTAGACTATTCATTGTGAAGAAAGATATCTCAGCAGAATAGTGATATGTCAACCAGCATTTTCTTCCTGAAGAAAGGAGAAAAATTTATTAACTCTGTTAATGAAAAAAAAAAAAAAATGCATTAACAAAGGGCAATTAAATCAGACTTCAGATTCAGTCACTGTGACACTTGCATTTTAGATAGCTATAGCAATTCTGACTATTATTCATGGATGGTTCTCAGATGCAGCCAAGGACAGGAAATAGGCTATGGCTTAGTATTAGTCTCAAGTCTGTGCCCTAATTCACCAGCTGAACATACTTTTAAATCTTTAATTCCAGGCTATAGATTTAATCACTTGATACTCACTGGGTTTCCCAGGTTTAAAGGAAAGCCTCCTGAGTTCCAATATGTCAAGTAGACAGGATGGCAGGTTACAGGCAGCAACAGTTAGAAATCTGCTTGTAGCTATCTCAGCTTGTAATTGCTGCTTCACAGCTGAGTCCAGAACCTGAGTATATGAGTATTCCTGCTTCGCTTCATACATTGGAGGTGGCAACTAAATGTATAGTTCCCCAGCTGAGCCTGATGCCCAGCTGCACTTCCTAAATAATGCATGCACCCACCTAGGTGAGATGCAGGTCTCAGATGTGAACCAGCACCGTTAACCAATCATGAATACTATACTAGTGCTGCTTTCTCTCCAAGATGGAGAGAATTACATTGACTTCCAGAAGACACTTGGTCTGCTGGCTGCTGCTGAGTGAAAGCGAGAAAACTAGAAAACTCACACTGGTAGTGGTAGTTTCAGTTGCTACTTCCCAACCGAAAGAATCCCCACCCTAACTTGTCCTTTGCTCTGTCCAATAGCTGTCATTTCGACACAGCAGATAAATCAGTAGTCTTGCCTAAGCAAAGGTAAAGATTTAAGACCAGGACACTTAACAGCACATAACTTTAATCATACAACTTAAATTAGGTTCCTAAAGAAGGCAGACTATATCACTTATCATTCTCAAACCTAATTACAGCTCCTGAGGTTGGTTCTGAGATGAGAGTGGTGTAAGAGCTGGTATAAAATGGAAAAGAATATGCACACTCATCACTCCTTTATTTTTAAGCAATTGGTTGAATATTTTGATGATGTTCAAACTGCTGAGCAAGCTGATCAGTTCAGTGCCAGCCTATCTCTCACTGTAAGGAAGACACTTAATTATTTTGCAATTCTAAAAGGTCAGATAATTTAAATTAAATACAAATAATTTGCAGGACATGACACACAGCAAATAAAGTGTACCAAGAATCAATATACCACAGAGTTGTTTCTGATTCAAATAAATCAGTTGGACTATCACATAAAGCTCTGCCTTTGTACGCTTTTCTGAAACAAAAGAAAGTTTAAAGTAGGTATAAATCAGCCTGCTTAGTGCCATTTCCTATTGTCATATTTTCAACTGTAATATGAAATGAAGTGTCAAGCTACCTGGTTGATTGTCAGGAAGCCACCTCTCAGTAAATGACCAATGCTTTTACTACGAGTTAGATGAAGCAAAAATGGACTGCTTTTAAAAACTCTGGTCCTTCTGCATCAAATCACAGTGCCCCTGGAGACAGAATGCACTGTGCTTCTCTTTGTAACATTTTAAGGTTACCAATTACTCTTTTGCTAGATATACACACTGTAAGGATAAAACCTATAACAGATCAGAACAGTTATTTTAATTAGAATAAATGAGTGGTTTAGCCTGGATATCTTTGATCATTGTCATGTTAACAAACTGAATAACAATGAAGTCTTCAAACAGCAGGCTCTGCTGGGATTTCTGTAGCATATAATGTCCAACTACAGCTAAAACCCGCTAAGCCAATGTTTTTGTTTCTTTATGCAGTTTCATCGTAAAGGTAAATGTTATCCAGTACAGTTATACATTAAAACACCATCAGTGACTGTTAAGTCTTTTACAGAGAATTGTCACTGTCAAGGGCTAATCTACTTTCCTTTTTATCATTATTTTTCTGCCTGACAAAAGGCATGGATGGGGTTTATATGAATACAAGCAATGGCTGCTCACACTCATTAGACTTATCCTACTTGTCTAGGTAAGAGACAAAGGTGCACTTAAATAAAGATTTCCATCCTAATGACACATGAGTAGACAATGCAAATGTTCTACTCATGCTTTTCATTAATTTAGCTCACTTTTGTGTGCTTACTTTCCCATCTATCTTCAAAGGGAGAGAATAAGAAAAGACAGAGGCAAACAGTTATATAAACTCACATACATTTTAATGTTCCACCACTGCTAGCACTTTATTGTGTCTTGAAGATGCTGGTATTTTCCTAGCAGACATTTCAGATCACAAGATGAACTGTTTGTTCTTTCGGTCCCCAAGTACCGCTCATCTCTATGTGTTCTATTTGATTTAGAAAAAGCAAAAACATGTGACAGCAGGACTTCTTATCAAATAAGGCCAGTAGTTTAAAGAAGCTTTAATAGCTTTAAAAAACTAAAATAAGAAAGCCTATCATCCTTCAAAACCCCTATAGGTTTTACAAAGTGCTGGAAACAGAGTGACTTGCAGAGAGCAGGTGCTAGGCATCTGACAGAGGAGTTCACAAAATATAATAAAACTTTCTAGCTAATAATAATAATAATAATAAAAAGTTCTCCTAGATCATTACAGAATGGTTAAAGCATACCACAATTTGACCTTGCGGACAGAGTCATCCAGAACTGTAAAACTGCAGAGTGACCTCCCTGACACTTCTTCATCACCATCCTCACTTTGTCATTCCCTCAAGCTCGCTGGTATTGATGCACTGCTTCAAAACACAGCCATGCATTGTCACCACTCCGCGGTACAACTACCAAGCACCTTGCTTTCAGCCTCCATTTGACACAACGGGCTGTATGTCCTTAAATGCCCTAAAACCTGAGAAGAGCCACAGAGGAATCTGTGGCCAAATGACTCCTCTCACTGTGAACACAACACAATATCTTACTTGAAACACAAAAGGAAGGAGAAGGGCTTTCTTTTCTTCCCTTACTTCCCTTGTTACCAGTGCTGGCCTACAGACCAAAGTCCTGCTGTGGTCCTGCAGACAGGGTTTGTAAATCCAACATGATTCCTGTACTTTTTAACAGTAGTTTACTGGATAATTTAGCATTTTTACTAGTGAAGTTTACAGATGACACAAAGATTGATGGAGTAATAAATACTAAGGACACATCACTTTTACAGAATGATGCGGATCACTGAGCTCAAAGGCCCCATTGAACAAAATGCATTTTAATAGAGCAAATAAAAGCTAATGCACCTGGGAATTAACAATTCAAGCTGTACTTAAAAATTAGGAGCCTTAGAAAACAGTGGCTTGGAAAAGGATTGTCAAGGTCCTGAGGGCACTCACAGGCCTCACTGCCCCTGCTCACCCCTCTGGGGCTCCCCCCACCCCCTGCCCACAGCCCAGGACGCCATTTCAGCCCCCCAGGGCCATCAGCCCCTGCCCCAGCGACACCGCAGCAGGGCCGGTCTCCAGCTCCCCACAGCCCTGCCCTGGTCGGCCATGGGCCCCACCGAGCCAGGTCCATCCATGGGCCCATGTTCCAGCCCGGCCTCGGCCTGTCTGTATCCCCAAGGAGGTGCCCGATGCCTGGGGCTGGGGCTGCCCTGGTGCCCCCCGGCTGCCCTGCTCCTGGCTGGGGCGGTGGGACAGGCCCTGGCTGCCGGGCCCTGCCCTGACAGACCCCATGGGGAGCCCCCACCACTCCTGGCCCCAGTGTGCCCCCAGCCCACTCGGTACCTCAACAAGTATTTGGGAATCAACATAAATAATTGCTTTCAGTGCTATAACCAGAGGAAATATTTTAAACTTGACACTGGTTGAGATGATAAAATCTCAACCAGGCACACACACTTCAGTAAATATCAAGAAAACACAGGAGCCAGCTCAGAGGTCATCTATGAGAAAAGTGAGCGTGTGACTTGGTCATTGTTTGCAAGTACTCGCACATCCAGAGTGAGAGGTCTGACAGCAGCAAATTTCACACTTCCAGAGTTAAAAGCAATATCAAATGGCTTGAACCTCAATTTAGGCAAATTCAACCTTGAAACAAGACTTGATTTTTCCAGCTCTGTGGGGGAGTCATCACTGGATGACAGGATCACAGTAAGGACTTGCACCAGGTCCTGCACGTGTTGTAACCATGACTCACCATTACCATTTGAAGATTACTCATCTTTTGGAAGGGTATCTTCCAGTCCAGATGTAGGAAGATATTTATATAGTATGAATTCAGGAGTTCGCCCAAAGTAACAGTGCAGTCACTGGATTTCTAAACACTTTGACTTGCCTCATACACGTCAGGTGCTTGCTCATGCAATCGGCAATTTATCCTCACTGCCCCAAAGGAGGGGTACTGAAAGTCATTCAAATAAAATAATAAGCACTCTAAAACAATGATATGGGGTGCTTTGAACATCTTTTTCTTTCTGTATAGATATAGATTTGCAGAACTTTTGATCTGTTCTGGTTTAGCTTCATATGTTTAGCTGTGTTTAATTCTGGCCTGGTGCTATGCTTTTTCAGTACTTTTGTAATGGGCTGAGACATAGCCCCATGTTTTTGTCTAAATTTGACTTTTCCGTCCTTTCTGGATTAAAATCATCTACGACCGTTAATACCATGACTTGGGAGAATAAGTAAACAGAGAAAAAACATTAAATTGCTGGATTCACAGACTCAAATGGTGCAAATGTTACAACTTCTTATATCTGAAGATATAGGAAAATCTAAAAATACAGGACAAAAATGAAAAATGAGCTCAGACAAGATGTAAAGCTCACTTCACTAAGCATATTACAGAGACTGGTAATGGGAATCACATTGGTATTGTGATTGAACTGTATATTGCAATTGCTATATTTTGCTAAGCGTAACTTACATTTGTATTGTGTTTTCAGTATATTTTGTATTGCTCCACTAAATCAGAAATCCTGTATAAACTCAATTGTTTTCAAATAAGTAAATTTGATATTAAACATTACACCTTCCACATGTGGAATATCTAAAAGAACTTGATCAGAGAGTAATGGACTCTGACACTTTATAATATGTAATAAATTCAAGTCTCCAGTAACCACCTGCAGCTCTTGATACAGAGGCTAAGCCAATTCTAAAGCTGGTGTAAATCAGAGTGGTTTCAGTTGTAAGTGAAATTATGCTAATTTACACTAGGTGAATATCTGATATGTGAAGTCCACAAGACATGGAAGACTAATCATATATGTAAATGATTTACTGAATTAGGATGACAATTAAATTTACTTATTGTTAAAGTGCCTTCTCTCCATCAAACTTGGAAGGAAAAAATAAAACCTTATGTAAAATGTATGCTTACCTGATTTTAGCCATGGAGACAAAGGAAATCTCATAGCTCTTTTACAGGCTGAGCTAAAGAGAAACAGCTGAACGGCAAATCACATAAGCAGGAGGATGCAGAGCAAGGTTAATGGCCGCAGAAACTTTCCCATCATCAAAGAGATCATAATACATTGGGAGGAAAAAACCCTCTCTAACATCTATGTGGATATACATAACAGAAAAAATTTGGGATGTTTAAGGTACCATCTCATATTTTGCTGGTGGGTTTTGAGCTGTGTGATGCAGTTTTCTTCTGTTCTCCATGTCAGTCTCTTTCACTTTAGCAGTCATGGATTTAGTAAGTCTAATAGATTATCATGTTGCCATAGCTGAATAGGTGCTTAGCAATGGTCACTCAGAAGTCCTTTTTTTTTTTTTTTTTTTTTCCTGATAACTGGAAGTAGAATAGAAGATCCTTCTTTTAAAAAGGTTTGTCTTTTACAAGAAGATAACCTCTTTTTGCTAGCTCCCTGGCACTTTTTTACGTGGAGACAGCAGCCCTTCAAAAGGTGGAACTGATTGCAGGAAAGGACAACTTTATCACAGTTTCTTTAAATGTGTGTTACCCTGGAAAGGCTGCAGTCTAGTTAAACTAAGTTCATGATATTTATCTTTCTCTGCAGCAGTGAAGGGGAGAAGCATTCTGTGAGCCTAGAAACTTCACTGACAGTGTGAGAGCCTATGAAAATCTTGACAGGGCATATTCTCCCTCACAGGGATCTACAACTCTAAGAGAAACACCTTCTTCCCTCCTAAAACTAAACAGAATAAATGTAAGAAAGAATAAAAAACCTGATGATCAATCTCCTCCTGCTCACAGCAGGAGAAAACAACAAGATTGGCAACAAAATTTCTAAATCCCTTAACATTATTGAAAAACATCTGATAGATGAACATAACACATTTGATATGGCTGTGCCAGTTTTGCCAACTTAGTCATTTCAGCAAGAAATTAAATTTGACCTGAACCATGTATCAAACTGTCACGTCCATTCACCCAAATTCAATGCAACTTATGCTGTCTGAACAGTGCTATCAGCAAATGAGTTATTAGGTATTTCTTACACTACACCTAAAGTTTAAAGTTCTCTGAGGAATTCTTGACGTTAGTCTTACATGTGATGCCACTGAGGACACAACTAAGTTTATGTGCACTTACACTGCTGACAGTCATCAAGGAAAAAAAAAAAAACTACAAAAAAAAGAAAAAAAAAGAAAAGCTCTGAAAACTTGAACTACTTTTGTTTCTCTGTAAGAGCAATTATCACATATTCCCAAAGGAACTACTGAAAGAAGGAAAGAAACTGAGGATTCCCTTTGAGGAGGATAGTAACTGTAGGAGGCATTAAATATGCAAGCAGCCATTAGGCATGATTAAAGATTAATTCTGTGTCATAGACAGGACCTGGGGTCATTACAGGTCATGACTTTCATCTTAATTATTTGGCTTGCTGTTTTTATTTAATTAGCTTGGCTTAATGAGTCTTTGGTTATAGATGTCTGGCACACTGGATCGTGCACCATTTATTAAGTAAAAGGCTCAGCTTTTTAACTTCTTAGCAGATACCTTCCACGATCTCAGCAATAAGATTCTGGATAAAACCAGACTGGATTCTATGTAAGAACATAATGTTACAATCTTATTTACCTCTCTAAAATCAGCATTAGAGATTCTAATGAAATTGGTGAGACATGTGAGCTCATAATTTGGTATATTGGTAAAATTCTCTGTAACACTCACAGCTCTCACTAGGCACTGTGTACTGTACTGGCCATATCAAGGTATTTCAAGTTTTTGTGTTCTGTTCACTTTTTTTTAACACAATATATTCAGTCAGAACATGAAGGTACTGATTATGTTAAAATTAATTTAAATTATGGGTTTTATCTGAACTGCAATAAATATTTCCATAATAGATATATGACCAAGACCCTCGCATACTTTTCAAACAGAAAACATTTTCTTATGCATTTTTTTAAATTTAGTATTTGCATTCTGCTTTAGAGGCCTATCTTTTCTTCCCTTTAAAACCATAAAAACTAAAAATTCATTTAATTCTCCCACCTCTTCCTAAACATTGCCTAACAGTCAAATAAATCACAAGTATGACTGAATCTCAATGCAATGTGGTTTTCCCTCCTGTTTCAACTAGAGAGGTAATTATTCAAACAAATAATAATTAAATAGAGCACCTGTAAGAAGGAAAGGACTAGGGGAAAGAGGCTTATGATGCAAACCTAGCTAAGGGAACAGGAGATTCTCTTTCTTCTTCTTCTCAGATTCTCTGTGTTCTATACCAGAATGAAAATTACCCTGTCCTTGAAAGACTTGAAAAAATTATCAAAACTTCAGAAAAAAACATAAGTGAAGGGGTTTTCCCTTTCTCAGTGCCCCCCAAAATGCATAAACTTTCTCAGGGCAAAAACTGGTAAAACCAGGACAGAAATTTTCCTGTGAATTAAGAGTGCTTTTAAGGCACAGCAAATACTAGGGAAGAGAACTAAGGCCATTGTGGGCCAAAATAAAATGAAGACAGCTAAAGCTTAAATCAGACTTCATTAAATTCACAGAATTAACATTAGAATAAATTTGCAGCATATCTGGTGCACAAAGATACACTGGCAAGCTACTAGGTAGCCTGGTACATACTGTTTTAAAATCTTTAAGAGAGAACGCTAAGAAACCCAGTTCCTCTAACAATTACATTCAGGATTTGCTGAAGGATGAGACTAAGGGACATGAGGAACAGGGAGAAGATGATAGCCCTATGGTCATGTAACTAACATTTTCTGAAATAATGGAACAAATTATAGTTTAGTAACTTTTTTGTTACTTTCAGTCCTAGAAAGTTTTTGTCAGAGATAGCAAGGGTGCTTGTATGAGCACTTTGGAAAGGACAAATATTTTGCCTATGAAAAGAAAAGTTTCTTTATATTGAAATATTTGGAGATGGATCAAAAGAACAAAAGGTCCTAGAAAAAATAAGGGAATGCACTTCCTGGTATCAGGCCTGCTAAGAGAATGGAAGACTCTATCCAGCAACTTTTGGCATAGATTTGTTTTGGTGTTGGTACAGCAACAATAGGACAGATGTTCTTGGCCATTGATCCCTGTAATCATGTTATTAAAAAACTTATAGCCAGAAAGAAAGTTAATGATTTAATGGACTCTTAACAGTTAATGATTTAATGAACTCTTTTATCCATTGAGCCCCAAATGCAGCCAAGTCAGCTGCAAGTTCTTAACTGTGCATGAAGGATGAAGCCATTCTCTTGTTATGAAGCTAGCGTCCCTTCAGCACTCAATGATGGCTGAGCAACAGGCAGATTAGCTCCTAATTGTTTACCTTGATAGTGACCAGAAGGCTTATAACAGAATAAATCTGAAAATTAAAATTCAGAGGACAACAATTCAATGGCAGCTATTAGCAGTGCAATTAGAGTGGGTTGATTAGAAATGTTTATGAAAGTTTTGCAGACTGTGAGTTTGTGCCAGACTCTGGGGGAAAAAAAAAAAAAAAAAAAAAAAGGCCTGGAACAATCTGAACTATAACACTGCCAAGACAGTATCTTCTGAAAGTGTGGCAATTGCACAGAGGTCTATCCAATATATCAGATAGATGAACTATGTTGGGATAACAAATTCTACCAGCTGAAAAACGTAACCTTGGGAACAGACTTGGGCAAAACTACTTAGACTAGGAAAAGAGTTCAAACAAGGTAATTTTTTATGCAATGGCAAATATTTGTGACACGTATAACTACATGAATTTGGGGCCTGGACTTAGCTTTGTACCTAAAGTTGCCACAAACTGAACGTCTGCCTTAGTACCCTCTCTTCTCCACGTAGAATGAAGCAAATATGATTCAAAGCTGAAAGTATCTTACTTTAGTATTAGGTGTTTAACTGAAGACCAGATGAAGTTAAATCAAAGTTGAATCTCTCATACCATTCCTGTGCCTGAGCTTATACTGATAAATTCTGTGTACCTACCATCTACATTATTTCCTCTGTCACCTACTCCCTTTCATCAATAACTTCCTTGGCTTCATTCCCATCTCTTTTTTTCCTTCTGAATTTCTGAAATAAGGACTGTGCCTCACTACAGGGAACCTGCATTTAGTTCGGTATTAATAGAGCTTTACTACAAACACATGGTGCACTGAGCACAATGAGAGAACTGATACTTTGGAATGGATCCAAGATCTATTTAGTTCAATATCCTGTCCCTGACAGAGGAAGGTATAAGAAACCTACAACAGTTAGATCTAGGGTTATTCAATCTAAAAAACAGACAATGCTTTAACCTTAAGATTGAAATATTCATTTCAAAACAATGGTTTATGATTTGTTACAAGAAGTTAAGTGTGTTGTCAATGTCATTATTTCTTTTTTTTTTAAAACCCTCCTCAATATTTGATCTAAACTATGTCCTGTCTTAACGAGCTCTATAATCCATTTACATGTGCATGAAAACCAGTAGTAAAACTATAAGTATTTCTGGATTGCACAGCTTTTAATTTCAAGTTAGTGTCCTCTTTTTCTTGTGTTCAGAGACAGGTAGAATTTGACATGTGGAAATATGTGATTTATAACATAAATCAGAAAAACTATTATTATGTTCCTCATTTACTCATTTTCTTTTTCAGTAGTTTCAGTTTCTTTCAACAGAACTTTTCCACACCTTTCATGATTGCATTACTTATTGTTGAACCTCTTTTTGTTCTCTGATATCCCTTAAGATACAGGACAGTCAGTATTACATAGCATTCTAAAAGAGGTATTTAAAGCATTGTGATATCTTTTCTATTCTTTGCTATCCCTTTTCTTATACATGTTAAAAGCTTGCTTTTTTTTTTACCACATCTATATGTTAAGCTGAGTTGCTCCTTGAGTTCTATACCATTATACATGATAAATATCCTTTTTTTTTTTTTAAGTTGGTATGTCCAGTTTAAAAGACTATAACTTATATGATTGAATTCAATTATAAGCTATTTTTCCTGCAATTTGAATGTATTGTATTAAGTTTCATTTACCATTTGTTTCAGCTCCCTTGGATATCTAAAAACCCCCATGATTTCTCTAATCCCAAATAAACATCTCTTTGATGTTAAATATGTCATCTGCAAATATATCTACCTCATTACTCTCTGTATTTTCAGGCTATTAATATGGATATTTAAAACAAAGGTGAGAAATAAAAGACGAAATACAGAACCTGAACTTGGCCTTATTGCTGAAGTTTTGAAATGAGAAAAAAAATAACACTTTTTTTTTTTTTTTGCATCCTATTTTATCCAATGAGCTGTGACAATATTTCACTTCACTATGTATAATTACTTACTTCTTTTAATAATCTGCCAGAGCAATAAGAACTGCTGTTATAATGATATTAGCAACATTGAAAATGAACCAAATTTATTTATAATGGACTATTGCTGGGTCATCAGAATATTCCTTCAGTTATGATCCCGTATTGTCAAAGAAATTCAGTACTGAATGTCTTTCAAATAATTGTTAATGCTCCGTTTTTCTCAAAACAATAATGGTTTCTTTTTTAATTTTCACCTTGTGTCCTGGTTTTGGCTGGGATAGAGTTAATTTTCTTTCTAGTAGCTGGTACAGTGCTGTGTCTTGGATTTAGGATGAGAAGAATGTTGATAACACACTGATGTTTTTGGTTATTGCTAAGTACTGTTTAGACTAAGTCAAGGATTTTTCAGCTTCTCTTGCCCAGCCAGCAAGAATGCTGGAGGGGCACAAGAAGTTGGGAGGGGACACAGACAGGGCAGCTGACCCAAACTGGCCAGCGGGGTATTCTATACCATGGGACGTCATGACCAGTATGTAAACTGAGGGGCATTGGCCTTGGGGGATTGCTGCTTGGGAACTAACTGGGTGTCAGTCAGTGGGTGGTGAGCAATTGCATTGTGCATAATTTGTATATTCCAATCCTTCTATTATTATTATTATTATCATCATCATCATCATTTTATTATTGTTATTATTATCATTATTAGTTTCTTTCTTTCTGTTCTATTAAACTGTTCTTATCTCAATCCATGTGTTTTACACTTTTTCCTGATTCCCTCCCCCATCCCACTGGGTGGGGTGGAGAGTGAGTGAGCAGCTGCGTGGTGCTTAGTTGCTGGCTGGGGTTAAACCACAACACCATGTGAGAAACACAAAAAAACATGTAGAAGTTAAACTAGAAAAATTCAGAAATGGCCATCACAAGTCCCATTAGCAAAAATGTATAGTCCAAGAACAACGCCACAACAGCATGATACTGGAAATGGTCTCTATTTTAGGTAGTAAACAGATAGAAAAAAAATCAGTGGTGGTTACATGGTGCATTTAGTTATTTATTCAGCAGTCAGTTCTGTGTGTGTTGTATTGGTGGCCTACCTTGAATAGATTTCTGAACACAAACAATAGAAAGCGTCAATTTTCCATGTCAAGGAAGACAGTATGTTAAATCTTAGAGTGAGCCTTTTATATGCAGCAGCTAGTTTAACAAAATGCTATAAACAATTTATATGATCAAGTTTTCGGGGGAAAAAAGTTTCCTCCTTTCTATTTTCTCATTTTGCATAATGCTTTTCCTAAGGGAATGGCATGAGGGAGCGGGGAAATCAATTGTACATCAAATTGTAGAAACAGTGACACATTCCTCTAGATCACTAAAGTTATCAGGCAGTAAGTGAAAAGTGTACATAATTTGTCCATCAGAATTTGTCAAAATATTATATGACAATTCATTAACCCACAACAATGCTAATCACATCTGGCACTAAAATTTTGTATCTGTCTTGCTAACAGAACATCACCAAGACAAATTTCTAGAGGGCTAAAAATAGTGCAACGTAAGTAAAAACCTAGTTTCACTGAGGAGAAAAATCTGCTTAGCGCTGTCATTATTTCTGCACCCCCCCACCCCCAGCCCCTGAATCTCCTGGTGGTTATTTGATGTTAAGTAAGAAAACAAAGTCCTACAGAAGATGGAGTCAACATTACAGATAGAAAAAAGGATGATATGAAACAGAAAAAGTAATGGACTGGTAATAACTGAACAAGGAATTAGTTCCTTGGAAGAAAGTGTATCTCCACATAACTGCATAATCTGTGACACATCAAAAATACAGATTTTTTTATTTAGTAATGAATAAGCTGACTTCACTGTACTGCTACCCATAGGTTCAATTGTGTATTGTCTATGGATACTGATGTCATGACTGGTATCAATAGACAGTGATTATAAACACCCAGCTTACCATTATTTAGTCATTTTTCATAGATTTTTTTACTAATTATTTGTAATACTTTATTCTCCATTTAAGAGGCTGAATCTCGCTGTTATACAGTGAAAATACACCACCTATTTTAGAATTTGGTATTGGCTATCATTGCTATATGCACCAAAAATACAGATCAGTGAGGATTTCAGCAGTCTTCCTCATGTTCATAGAAAACTATGCTTACTTATCTTCTTTTTCTGAAGCAACAGTATTTTTACAGATTCAATTCTCATACTATGATTAAAAAATAAATAAATCTGATAGCAGTTCCAGAGTGGTCTGTTTCTGCTCCTTCTATGCTTTGGAATTCTTCACTAGTCAAAAACATTTAAAGGAAAAAGTTTTGTCTTTGGATTTTAAATGGGGAAAGTCCACAGGAGTTGTGCATTGATGGGGGGTGGCGGGGAGGAAAAAACCAAATGCACAACAAGAAATACTTACATACTTCAGTCAGTTTTGGAATTTGCATTATCCCTGAGGAATGAAACTTTCCTTGTGGTTCATATATGAAACTAGTATTGCCTGGATCTGTTATATTCATGAGTACCAGATGAGGATCAAAGTATGAAATTAGACATGGTAGCTCACAGGAGGAAGATTTGAGGGCAAGGACATACTGAAAAGCTGTTGCCTATTGATAAGAAAAGCAGCCATGTTCCTCACACTCAGAAACCTGTACTTTTTGTTTACATCCATCCTCAGATTTTTACATATATATCCTCGAGCTCACAAATGTAGACCTAATACCTGAGACTGGATGGGCTTCACCTGAGGATATTCAAAGAGCTTGCTGATATGACCGACTGCAAGGCTGAGGATTTGGCTAACAGCAAATCTCATGAAGTTTAGCAAAGAAGAGTGCAGAACTATGTACCTAGGACAGAATAAACCCATGCACCGATACAGACAGGGAAGCAGCTGGCTGAGTACCAGACCGTCTGAAAACGATCTGAGTGTTACGGTGAACGGCAGGTTAAGTAGGATCGAACTGTGTGCTCTCACTGCGAGTGAGACAAACCACATACAGGGCTACATAAGACAAACTGTGGTCAGCAGATAAAGGTAAATTATTATCTTCTTCAACTCAATCTACAACCATAACTGTCAAACTCTCAGCAATGGCAAATCATAAAACAAGGAGCAACCACTATAAGCTGTGACTTGGGAGGTTTACATTTGGCACTAGGAAGAACTTTTGTACAGCACTGGATCAGATCACACAGAGAAGTTGTGAAATCTCCATCTTTGGAGATTTTCAAGACTCAGCTATAGAAAACCATAGGTAACCTGATATAGTCACTATTCAAGAGTCCTGCTTCTTGACTTCTTTGGGGAGGCTGAACTACAACAACCTTCTGAGGTCTCTTCCAAACTGTATTTCTGTAATGCAGATACACATCCACCTGTAGGTGGAAATATGAGTCATGTTTCTTAGAGAACAGTAGGAATAAATACTAAAATAGAAAGATGCTGAAGCTACTTGGCCATGTAGACTGAGTTTTAAGTAAAGCAGGGACACTACGTCCTGCACTGCTAAAATAAAAGCTGTGTGTCTTCCTTATTAAGGGAAGAGAGCATTTGGCTAGCTTTTGGAAGCACTCTCCTTCAGCCTTTGCCTAAGACTGGGAATAGTTCTCAAGAGGTTCTAAACAACAGAATCTAAGGAACAAAACCAAAATCAGTCCAATTTGCAATTCGACCCAATGTCATCATTAAGACAAAAATGGCCTTTTTTAGTTATTACACATAAAACAAAATGTTTCTTTTTGACAATGCAGTACATTATTTTCATGTGTAATTTTCTTAATAATTTTTATTATTCCATGTTATTAATCTATTATTTACTTAGGCATAACAACACAAACAACATAAATACAAGCCCCTAGGTTAGAAAAAAGAAAGGACCCATTATAAAGTGAAAAATTTGGATATTGTTACATGATCTGTATGATAGTCACCTACTCTGGTAATACAATGCTTACACATTAAAAGTGAAAGGTCATATTACCAGATCTAACTCTGAAATAGTGAGCCCTGTTTTGAAGAGGCTAGGCTAGATGACCTCCAGAGATTCCTTCGAATGCAAATTATTCTGTAGGCCTATTATTACTTATAACAACTGATGGAGAAGGAAAATAAATGAAAAGTACTTCTAAGACTCACAAGCTTTGCAGGGAGCTGAAAAACCACACTGTTCATAAGTACACACACAAGAGAAGCCTACCTGATATAAAGCGGGAAAAAAAAGCCTCCCCCCCGCCCCCCCCCCGCCCCGAATTAAGGTACCTTTAAATCACTCAAATGTCAACAGACAAGTCTTTGAAAGAATGACGGATGCTACATAACAGAGACAGAAATGTGTTGGAGTGTGGCAGGGTGAGCTAAGGACACAGCTTCATTCTGCACTCAAAATGTCTTTGGTAGAGTGGGTTGAAGTCAAACCCTTAATACGACCAAAATGTGGCTTTTTTGTGTTACTAGTAAGATAAGTGAGGATACACAAACACACAAATGCATCCTCAACATTTATAAACCTCTTTTCATATCAAATACTTGCCTTCACATCCCATTATGTCAAATCAGGTGCTATAGTGCTACATGATGGATATAATCTAATGTGACAGGTTACAATGTAGCATATTATTTGGAAAATTGGGAAAAAGGCAGTTGTTATGAAATTGGTTGTTAAAGATGTCTTAGGTTTGTTTGGTTGCTGGTTTTGGTTTAGGGGTTTTTTTGACTGTGTCGGGTTTTTTAGTTGGTTTTGCTTTGTTGTTGTTTTTTTAACCCATGCAGAAGAAAACCCTAAACTGGCAGGTTTTATTTTAAAAAGCATAATTCATCTCTAATGTAAGAGCTAGGGGGTTTTTCACATGCGGCAGATGTTTAAAAGGTGTAAACAATTAGAGACAGGATCACTAAGCAGACATTCCCTCTAATGAGCCGGCAAAAGGAAAACTTGTGCATGTTGCTGTGATGGTGCTTTCTCCATTTTCCTCATAGAGAAACTCCAGCTAGGCTTAAGCATACCTCTGTAATTATAAAATAAGAAATAAATCCAAATAAAACCTGTGTTCAACCACTTTGAATGGGTACAACTACAGCTCTTGCCTTTTACCTTGTTTGGCTTTGTGTTCCATTTTTAGCATTTTAGAACCCACAAAACATGTTGGCAGCAGTTAGGAATAGGAAGACTCTGATAACCCTTTTCTTTCTCTCTTGTTCTGGTATAGAGCACACTTTTTTTTTTTTTTTTTCCCTTGAAGGACTACTCCTGTTCATTTTTAAGAGCTAAATACCATGCTCAGCAACAAAAGATAAAGGTTGCAAGTAAATTTCACAGGGGTTGATGAAACAATTCTGCTTGGACAGTAGAGAACATAAGCATTAAAGATTTTTTAAAATTATTATTTATTTATTTATTGTCTTTTGATTTACTGTGTTAGGATTGGGCTTCAGATAAGAGGCAGCAAAAAAAAAAATCACACATCTCTTGCATCATGGTGGGGCCTGCATACTTAGGTTTTCAGTCAGCCACAGAAATAAGATCTCTAAAGTCTGATTCCACCTTAGAAATTTCACAGACAGAAAGGGGAGGAATCAAAAGACTTAAATAGATCAGAATTATTTAAGAAATTATTCCAATAGCAGGAACTACTTAATTATACTCTTATACTTATGATGCTCTTTACCTTTGGCAAGGTATTTTGATATTGTGACAACATGGGTACTACAAGAATCAGGCAAAAAAAGATATAATAATATGAATTATGTATTAATATTATATATTAATAAAATATCATTTCAATACCTACCTTCGTAGATTGTTCATAGATATTTTTTTTTTCCTTAACAGTTTGGAATCGCTTCCACAATATAACATGTTTCATGGGATTGACAGCAACACTGAACTTAAGACAATGAAAATATCAATAAATGTATCACTTATCTTTCAGCACAACAGACACAGTATGGAACACTGTATCTTAATATAAATATTGATAAAAGTATGTATAGAAGACCTAATTGCTGAATATTCAGAAGAGCATACTTCATTCTTTTTTGCAAGATCCCATCTGCATAAGTTTGATGAAGCAGAAGAAAGGTTTTGACAGTCTTCCACTGTAAAGATGAAAAAGTACCCCAAATGGGTTTATATATACCCCAAATGTATACATACATATATATACATATATATATATATATATATATAATATCTATCTTTCCATTTCAGTGATGGCAAAATGTGGCAGGGTGGTGTATTAATAAGAATGTTTGCATGACTAATGCATGACTGCATTCATTGTTGGATAGGTCAAAGTTAATAAAAACAGGCATAAACTGTAGTTTTCTAGGTTTTTAGAAGGATTTGTTTGGGGTTTTTTAACCCAGAAGTAGATGTCGTAACAGATATTGTCATGCATATCTCCACAGAGCTACAATGGTGTCCATCATTATAAGTTTCTACATATCTATCATTTATATTTCCATACATCAAGTGAAGCAGTATGCAAATATATGGGCCCAGGGGAAGAGATCTTCTCATTCTCTGATCAGTCTTCAGAACACTACACTGTATAAAAACTGTTCTAGTCCCTTGATATCAGTGTGAATACAAGATGTTTTTGTTACAGCAACCTGTTAAACAAAAAGTGTAATCTCAGGTTTGAGCAGCATAATCTCAAAAATACCATTGCAAAAACTGAACAAAGAATACTTGAAATTTCTGAGGGAAAATAGCAACTGCTGACATACAGAAGAAAGAACCATTCTGTACACCAGTGCAACTGGAAGGGGTACAGATTTTAAAGTTCTGTGAAAGAGGCTTCTTTCACATCATAGTTTTGCAATGCAATCCCACCTCTGGGGGGGGAACCTCTTATTTTATTAATTATTATTTCTATGATTATTACAAAAAAGATAAACAGCACACTTATTATGCATCTTACCATACTCTGTCCTAAATTTCTATCACAGTTTAGTATCCATTCAAGCATCACAGTAGGGAAAGTGTATTATTACAACCATGAATCTTAGGTGGCATTTTGCAATGGATCATCCATTGTTACCTTCCATTAACAGCCAAATAATCCAATACAATTAGCTCTGCATGTCCCCTCTAGAATTATTTAAAATTCAGTCTTCTGGTATTATCTAAAGCTCTAACAAGTTGGATAGGAAAAAAAAAAAAAATCAAAAATTATGCAAAAAAGCTGGTACCAGGGCTTATCTTTGACTTACTGATTTTTAAATTTATTATTTCGTATAATTTTCAGAGACAATATGTCCCTAAAGCTAAGTTTCTTCAAAGATATGCCCAAAAGGGACAGCAAAACTTTTGTGTCTAATTGTATCAGGGCTTTTTATGAGGCTCATGCACATACACTTTCGGAAAAGCATAGCTGAACTCCATGAATACAACACTTTCAACGTCCTACAAATTAAAAGCCTCTCAAAGGAAAAAAAAAGTAAAATAATATTGTCAAAATTATCCAGTGGATTTTTTAAGTTTTCCCATAACAAAACAGAAGTTAAAGAATTCCAAGGTTTTATATTTAAAAATCCTGTTCATTGTAGTTGATTCCTTTAGTAGATTTAGAGAAACCTCTTAGAAACAAATAGGGAAGAATTTATACCTGAGCATCAGACTGACATTTCATAGCAGAATAATCTTTCTTTATATTTTAGGTCATTCACAAGCTCACTGGAAAGATGTCGAATAATGTAGCAGCATGAATGTTTGTATCTCTGTGAAAGACACTCACTACTGACTAACACCCCTGCATTTTCTATTACACGATGTCTAATTAAGCCCCATGAAGCCACTCTCAAATCTGACAAAGCAGAGATAATTCTTGACATTTTCAAAAACCTGGCTTATGTTCCCCTTCTTTTTACAGTGACACAAGCTGGGGCTTCAAACTGATAATGACATTGCAGCAAGTTTCTGTTTTTTAAGTCTTTTTCACACAGTAGTTTACTCAGAAGGAATGGAATCACATAGACCTTTATTTGCCTTTGCAATCTTCAAGCACAGAATCACGGCAGCCAAAAGACCAAATTTTGCCCTTACTTGCCTCTGTTCAACACCCACCAAAATCAATGGAAATTATATGTTATGCTACCCAGGGAGTGATTGGGTCCGTAGCACACAGAGAACCACCACAGCACATGTGAGGTGATAGGTCACGTCACTTCAATTGTCCCTATCTTCTTTCAGCACTAGACAAACATCAGAAGAGACAAACATAAAACAGTAAAATAGCAATAGTAATACTCAGTGTCCTGGTGCTGTCCCTGTCACTGCTGCTCCTCCAGTCCAGACATAATGCAGAATTTTCTTTACCACATGTGGTGCCTCAAATCTACCTTTCTTGGGCAGCAGCAGGAGGCAGAGCAGCAATATTTGGAGGCTGTCTTTAATTTAAGAGTCATCTCTTTAACATGAAACTGTGGCGTTTCAAATAGAAGAACAAGGACAAGGGTGAAAAAGGTCCTGCATATGCTTCTGAAATTATGAAAATTCACAGAGAAGAATAACCTTTCCTTTTTTTAAAAAAATCAGGTCTTTGCATTGCTTTGTTTGCATTACTTAAAGGATATCAATTCCCCCTTCCCTGTCCTGGTAATGCCACTATGTTCTTATTTATTTTACTATGTTCACTGTGACACTAGCCAAAGACTACACAAGATCGGTTTCTCCACTAAAAGAAACAGTAGGAAGAACTGGTAATGAATTAGATTATTTTTCCACAAATGTCTCACAATGCTTAAAAGCTGGCTTACAGATCTTAGGGGAAAAAAATAATAAAACACAACTAAAATTAGAGAAACCTATACAAATCTCATTAGTATATGGTTTAAGAAGGCACAATTTGCCATTTAGTTTCTGAGTCAAAAGGACTTAATCTCCTAGAGTTAAGACTAATGCAAAAATCATTAATATTTTCAACTGTAAACTCCTGAGACCTGTGCACCAATAGCAAAATGTCTTGCTTTTCCACAACTTTCTTCTAGAAATTGCTTTAATACAGTTTTACAAGAAACATCATTTGTTCAGATTGTGTCCCAATTCACCCTGCAAACACAGACAACAAAACTAATTATTTTCAACCCCAACCTTTACCCGACTGTATCTTTTGAAGGCAGACACCAAATTGGTGGAAAATTACATCTTACATTGGATTTCATGCTTATCACAATTTTTCCCTATCTTTCTTTCTATCTCTTTGATTAAATCATTTCACATCTTTCAGAAGTCATAAGTTGCAAAGAAAAAAAGAATTCACCATAGAAAGATTTAATGTGTATAAAGAATATTCCCATTACAGTTGTGGACTTGGTCATTTGAGCAGTTAACGGAAAGAGCACACAGTAATCCAACTTATTCCTGAGCAACAGTAGACTTTCACCAGACATAACCTCTCTCTTCCAACGCAAACTTAGAGACTAGAAGATACAGCTATTTGCAATCGGTTTGCATTTGCTTTGGTTTATTGTTCTTATTTTTGTACCATTAAGGTTCTAGTGAAACCAGGTGCTGGGCAGCCATGAAGTAAGAAAAGGTTCCCGACCAAATTCATCTACATTTGAACTGGAAAAATCAGGCACAAAGGTTGAGGGCAAACATAAGCCTAGAGTGGAAAAATGACATACCCAAGACCACAGAGGAGGTTAGTAGTGAATTCATAACAGACTACAGGCACAGGCCTTCAAATTTAAATTTCAACTCCTTAGTGAGGAGGCTACATTGTTCCAAATAATTAAACTCAATCATTGAAAAGACATATTTCTCTCCTTATATTTAAATGTCAAAGAACTCTCACTATAATCAAAGACAGTTGAGAAAAGGGATGCAGAAAGCTAAGAATCTAAAGAAATATTACTGATGGACAAAGACAAGTGATACAAAAAGGAAAAAAAAAAATTCTATTTTTAAATGAAACATTAAGTCTTTCGAAATTCTCTGATCAGCTGTAATAGATACAGTTCATTGGGATTCCATTTCAATATGGTATTTTTACTACTGTTAAGAAGCTGAATTTGGGCTGTTCACTTTATAAGAAGGAAAAGTATAAAGAAGCTCCAAAGGCAAATGTAATGAATTCCCTTATTTCATGCAAATCAATAAGTTGCAGTAGCTTATTTTCAGTGTTTCCACCTGCTTTTATGTTGTGCACCTAACCCTCTCACATTCAAATGGTCAAAGACATTCCCCTTGGGACACACACACCGACATGGCAGTGACTTACATCCATTTGTAAGGAGACCATGTATGCCCTTGCTATCAATTAAGTTTTAGGCAGTATATTATCCTAATAATCATATTGACCAGAACAGGCATACATATTTGCACATATTTGTAGACTCTGTTAAATTCTCTACTGTAATGCAAAATAAACTACTGCTCTTCATATTACTCCAAATTGACCACAGGAACTACAGGCCTGAAAACTATCATTCACTAAGGAATGGACACACATGAGAAGTTTTATAGATACACTAGTATAGCGGATTCTTCTTTCACGAAAGATAACAGTAAAGGTTCTGTTACACTGGGACTGAAGACTGCAGTTTTCTCAACAATTTTACAGGAGTCTTTTCATGGCAATGAAATAGGTGAATCCAGGATTGATGCATTTCTATTTATGTGGTTTTCAGAACAAATAATTGCTAGAAAAAATATTATTTTACTTGAAACAGATTCAAATGAACTGCTTTCTTGAGTCTTCCTTGAGTAACTCCTAACAATGACTAGCTTGATTTGACAGCTTGTCTGTTCTTAGGTAAAGCTGGATGACAGTCATCCACAAAAGCATTTGATTAGTTTATCATTACCTGTGTCTTTGTTTAGCAGATGTTTCTGAAGTACTTTGCCTCAGTACTCAGTGTAGTTTGTCACCATATAATGTGAAGTGGGCAACTCTGTTGTTCAAGTTACTGCTAAGTGCCTTCAACATTTTACAGCAGTTTCTTTCATCACTGAATATAAGTTTAGATCATCTGTAAAGTACAATGTTTGGGTTTATTTTTAAAAAAGAGGGAACTCTGGGAATACCTGGAAAATTAAGGTGCAATAAATAGATATGAGATAGTAGAATTGAAGAGAGGGGGCAGGAGAAAATAGAAGTAAACCAGTATTTTCAAAAGATCCCTATGTGCGTTATTCACACATTAGTCCCAATGGACTGTGAATATCCAGCAATCATAGCATACGTTGTGTCATTTCCTTCCTAAAATTGAAGGATAATGCCATCATGATAATGAAAATGTTGCAGTGTGTCACAGGCAAAAGTGTGTTTGCAAAAAGAAACATTAAACAGTCAATAGTAATAGCTTCAAAGGACAGGATAAGCACTGCCTCACCTATCAAATCAGAAACTACAGTATTATTTTGGAGTAAACTTTTGCAAAGAAGTATTACCTTCATACAGTAACTTAAAACTCAAGTGTGGCCCCACAAAACCTCCAGCACGCTCGGCTTTCTGTGTTTGCAAAGCTGTCTGTTTCATGATGGACAGCTGATGGTTCATTTCCTCTCACTTAAAGAAAGCTAACTTGGAAGGATTTAATTCAAGATAATAGAGCTTTTTACTGTAGATTGGCTATTTCAAATTTTTACCCCATTAAAATTTTTGGGCAGGTGGACCAGTTAATCTAGGTAGTCTGGTAGTGTGTTACTACAGACAAGTGCCTCCCAACACATCTGGGAGGAAGGAAGTAAATTACTTAGCTATTCTCTGATGTACTGCATCCTGCAGTAACCTTCGTCTAGAAAAGTTAGTGTTCTATCCTGTATCTCCTAAATAGTATATTTACAAGTTTTAATCTGAATGAGAATTCATTTAGGTTAAGCAAAAATGTTGTTATGATAGATCCACTTTATTTCCTTACAACGCAATTAAGATTTAAGAATTTTTTATTAACACTAATAATATACAATAGATACACAGTTTTATACTAGTAAGAAAAAGATACTATTTTTACTAATAGCAACAATGTATATATATGGACATAAATAGTACGGTTACACATTCTATTACTATCTTTATATCTACTTGTAAAAATCCAGATGTTGGACCAGATTTTTCTAATGCCAACCATGTCATACAGACTGGGTGACATGGTACACTGAAGTTAAGGAGAAACAGCAGAAGAAAAGTGTGGAGCTTCGCCACAGCATTTCTTTGCTTGCTCAACTTCTGCTAGAAAAGTCCATTTTAGCAGTTGGTTGTGCTAAATCCTGGAAACAATTTACTGAGTTTGGAACAACTGTACTGCTGGGAGATTACAATGGCGTACTACCAAAGAACCTGAATTAAAAAAACCAACGCACCACTAAACATTTCAATGAAATTGCAGTTTATTTTTTAGCAATTGCAAATTTTCTAAACACAGGTAATCCAAGTGTAGAAGCCACAGGGATTGCAGCCTTCCTTGGGGACCTCTCCATGGACCACATAATGTCATCCTCAGACTCCCCCAGTTCCCCCCCTACCCCGCCGCTGGTCCTCGACCTGTCACCACCGCCTGACAGTACGGGAGAAGCATCTTGAGTCAGACCCAGGCACAAGACAGAGTCCGACCACACTGTTCTAAGCCACTACCTAGTGTCTAAATAAGGCCCGAACGCAGTTAACTGTGCTCAACATTTTTACTGAACTACATTTATTTTTGTGGAAACAGCCAGAAACTGTCATGATGAGTATATTCAGTTTGATATACAGAAAAAAATGGATTACTATCAATCTAAGTGAAAAAATATTTGAGCTCATGATGCACAACTTCTGTTCTAATTTTAACACAAGTTTTCCTTGAGCTACTTCTATGTTTAGCATAATTTTTAAAGAATTTCTTGACAAGCAATTTTCTTAAAATACAAGTGACAAATATGAGTAGATTATCTGGGATATCACTTATGTAAAGTCCAGTGTATTCTTGGCTCACTGTGAGGATATATTGACTGAGAATATAAAATAGCTGCACAAGGAAAGGAACAAACATGTATTTTCCAGTCCCTTGCTGTCACTTTGTTATCACATAGAGTGAAGCTGCATAAAAGATATGGCTATAAGATCCAATTCATTAATGATTTCTTTCTTAATGAAATAGCTCTCAAGTCGTGTTTGAGGAGAAAGACAGCAGCCTCTACATCTGGGTAATTCACCTTCACCCTAGCCCCCATTTAACTAATTAAATGTTCTTTAGAATTTGAAATCACTAAGTATAACAAAGCTCCTGAGAATCATAAGCAAAGTCAGGAGGACATCTTAAACACAGGAATGGTTAGTATAGGACAGTCTAGGGAGCACATGATGCTTTCAGTATCATTTTGTACTGTACTTTAGGGCTTTAATAACCCTTCCAGCAATGTTGCATCAGCTGCTAATCAATACCAATTATTTTCCACACCATAGAAACAAGGTTTAGTCAACCCCTTGAGTGCCTTATCCTGAAATAAATAAAGGATATATTTTTTACATGGATGAAGAAAACAGTCCATCCAATACAATTAAATTATTCCTGTAACGAAAGTGCTTCTACATCCAAATGTTGGATGAACATATATAATCATTCAAAAAATTACTCCAGTCCATCAGTTTAAGGCCACATTTTAAAATTATCCCTTTAAATAAACTAACCAAACATTGTATGCTGCTGTCATACTAATCCTTACAATGTGAGAAGTGGGAAAGGCTCCTACCCTTGGGTGTCTTGCTCTGTTTCAGTCACAAGGGTCTTCCCACAGAAATTTTGGTAGAATAAGCAAAAAACCTGAATGAAACTCATAAAAAACCAGTCTGTTTTTTCTTACTAATTACTTTTTTGAATTGCAGTCAGCTCAAACATGAGTTAAAACAGGTATGGGAACAGTTACTTTACTGCTAAGTTATGTTATTAAACACATTTTCATTTTGCATGCAGGTCAGGAGAGAATTTACATAGAGAAAAACTTTTCATTACCAAAACTGTGTGTGTGTGTGTGTGTGTGTGTGTGTGTGGCGGGGGGAGGAAGACCCATACCCCAAAAGAACTTTTTGTGTAACATTCCCTTATGCATCTACATATTTTTATGTTAACAGCCTAAATAGTTACTGAAGTAAGTAAATACTTCTTTTGGGTTTTGTTGAGCTTCATACTGGACATTAAGTTTTCAGACCAAACATCCAAGTATTTGGTCGAGATTTTTTTTTTTTTTTTCTGTAACTAGGCAGGCAGCCAGTAGAGTTAGTGAACTATCTAAATATATCAAAGATCTTAAATATTAGTGTTCAAGTTATTTCCAAGTAACTAATATAGAGGCAACATAAAAATAAGAGTATTGGAGAAATAAGAGTATTGGAAATGAAAGGTATTAGGAAAATGTCTGTTTGATAGCCTTATTGCTGCTACACATACTCACCATCTTTCTGGTAATGGAAATCTAGATTCTCCTGAAATAATTGCACCTCTCTGCTAAGATTCCATTAATGTTTTATGTCTGTCTGTCTGTCTATCTATCTATCTATCTATCTATCTGTAAGTACGCATGAAATTTTTAATTCTTACAGACAAGCAGAGTTTTGTATATATTCATTCAGTACAATAGACCATCAAACAGGAATAAATTACAACACAAAATAGTTTAATTTGATAGAAGAAAAAGGTAACGAGTCTTTAAGATCAAAATAGAAAAGCTGCTCCTATAACACTTCACAACAATGACAATTCTAATAGGACTGAGAGATAGAGAAAAAATAACCAATGCTGTTGAATACTCTTCTGCAATGGATTTATCAATACATATAAGTAACTGGCTGTACATTGCTTTGTTTAAGCTACCTAAGCTAATTTATCATTTAAGTGGCCATTTTAGAAAGTGAAGCTGTCTATAATCATACAGGACTATGTAATTACTCAGAATACAGTGCAATATTCCTTCGCTCTCAGTACACCATATGGAACTATCTGAAACAGTTTTCTAAACCCAATTTAACTGAAAAAAAGAGGTTCTAACGAGCCACTGACCTCTGGAGCTGCCACTGTTCCCTGCATAAGCTTGAAACACTGTTTTCATCGTTAATCTTTTCTGGCCTTCGTAACAAACTGGCCCACATTATTACTGTTGTTGCCACATCCTCTGACTCACTGAGGGCTATAAGCTGTTGTAATGAAGTATCTCGCAAAGCCATGTGAAACTTTGTTTCAGGTGTTCTCAAAAAGTTTCCCTAAGGAGCATGAATTTTTTATGGTGGATAGAATATAATCTGTACCAGTTTGACAGGAATGCTTTGCCAAAAAAGAAAATTAGGGACTGATGACAAGAGAAGGTGAATCTTGCTGGACCTTTTTAATAAAACTTTCTAAGGATTTTTTTTCTTAATGTTTTAATTTCTCCACTGCTTTTTCTAGGTAGTACTAGAGGAAAGACAGAACAAAGGACTTGGAATCTTAACAGCTTTTTGAAACACCGAAAATAATAATGCTAGCAAAGAGAGGATGTAACTTCCTTTCTTCCTTTTATTACTTGCTCAGTCACTGCAACCAGACACAATAACATAAAACATAATGTCTTAAAAGGAAAAACTAAAAAAGGCCCAACCAAACCATGCAACACCATTTGTCTTTGCTTTCAATATTACAGTTGTCCATTGCTTTACTAAAATACAGTCTTAATTCTGATGCCATGAAAAAAAAAAAAAAAAAAAAAAAAACATGCTATAAATTTAAAAATTTAATGTCCTGTACTTGAGAATACAAAAGTACTTACAGCTGGCAACAAATATGACTAGTTTGGTTTTAACTCCTTCTTTTGACTCTAGTAGTAAGAGAGGCCACAACCTGAGGCTTCCTTTCTGTAGAGAAAGCCTTTTTTCCTGTGTTCAAGTTGATGTGATGATTAACCATCGCAACTTCTTCTGCTGTGGTGTTCAGTTCAATTATATAGGTTGACACTACTATCCCCTAACTAAAGTGCCAATACTTCCCTTTTTAACCACTGATATCAAAATACTAGTGGATATTTACAGTAGGAATCCTACCTGAATAATTTTTATTTATTTTTTTTTTAATTTAAAAGAGCACTGAGAAGTTCTGAGTAGAGAGGGGAGAAAGAAATGAAGGATTATTTTTCCAAGGAAAAGTTCTTAATCCAAAACCTGAGGCTGAGGGATAATTGGATACACATTATGGGCAATTTGGTAAAAGCCCTTGCCAGATTTAATACTTGCTCTGTTCAGCATATCATTACACTTCTATCTGTATCAGAAACTGTGAGGCTGAGAGGGAACAAAAGCCACACCAAAATATAAAAATCTGGTAGGATTTTACACTAGGAAAATGAGTATTTGGGATATGCAGATAACTTCTAAAAATATTTTACATAAGATTTAAAACCTCAACTTTTTTCTGAACTGAAGACCAAGCAAAACTTAAAATATTGAAAGATCTTTTCCTCTGGATTAAATTAGGTCCTTTTAGGTGGTGTACTGAATTAAGCTCACCATATTACTCTCAACATCTTTTCTTCATTGAAATTACTAGAATGGCTTGGTGGCATAGCAGAGGGAATGGGAGAAAATCCCAATGAGACAAAAAGCTTCCATCTGGATTTCATTAAGCAGTCATTTTCTTATAATTTACTCTATCATTTTAAATCATGAAAGTCATTAGATGTATTATTACATAATGATAATTCTCGAAGATTATATAAAAAGTGTGGGTTTACTCAAGCATTTATTCTATTGTTGCATGTTTTGTAAGTTAATTATCTGAACAACAACAACAACAAGAAGTTATTCACTAACGGTGTTCTGCCTTGGATCTGTCAGAAATTTCACTTGGTTTGAATCAATCATTGATCTAAAAGCTAATATTCACTAAAATGTAAGTGACCATAATTTTACATACTTATCTGTATACAAACAGAATATGCCACCCACCAACAAACACATGGCATGTATTGAAAGAAAATCCTATTCCTTTTAATTAGTTATGAAAAAAAAAAATATAATAATGATTCAATTTTGAGAATATTTGTTACAACTTCAAAACCATAGTTCTACTCTGATAAAAAAGGCAGCAGGCAGGAAGGTATTTCTATTTGTTTGTCCATGTTAATTGTGACCAAAAGAAAAATTAAGGAACTATGTCTTGCATCTTTAGCCCAAAGTATTATCCTATTACGTCAGATTTCTTAGAGAAAGAAAAGAATTTTAAGTAATCTGTTCTTCTGTGTTTGGTTTTTATGCTAGACCACCATCTCCACATGGCAAGCTAGGTAGGACTCAATTGCTCAACTGCCTTCAAATTCATGAAGCCTGGATGCCACAAACTGTTGTATTCTCTCTCTCGACTATTCTTTTGCAAAGCAGAAATAACTGTCCCAATTTCAGCTTTGTGAACCTTTCTGCAGTCTAGGTCTGTCTCTTCACTTTTCAGAGCTTGCACAGTGGTGTCCAGTGTTGAATCCCCTTTTTTCCTTCCTTGGATGTTTCTCTCGTTCTTGCTTTTTTTTACACAGCACCAATATGGATATACAGAGGTTAATGAGGGAGCACAGAGCGCCTAGCACTTAAGTATGGCCAGCATACGCATGAGCAGTGAGTGCGTTACTGGAAAGCTGTATCTAGCTCTGGAATCCTTGCTTCCAAAATAGTGCTGAAAAAATGAAACAAAGTGAAGGGAGGGGGAAAAAAAAAAAAAAAAAGCAAAGTTTTAAAAGAATGAAGCAACAGTTTAAAGCTGTTCTCAAAATGAGAGATTTAAGACAGTCTAAGTTCTCTGTGGGACGACTGCATGGCACTTTGATCACAGGCTACAGTATTCATGTGGGGAGAAGATTTCTAGGGGAATTCAGGCTGTATTTAACAGAAGTTATGGTCTGGCAGCAGAGATGATACTGTTGTAATTTATGAAATTTACATATTGCAGCTACTATAGAAGCAGCAGCCTATTTCACTGCTGCAAATCAACAGGTCTCTTTCTCTCTCTCACACAGAGTTAAATAGTAGTGTAGGGGTTACCTATGGAGATACCAAGTTATAAACTAACCTATCTTTACAGTCTAACATTGAACAATTTTATCATTTCACCATAGTACTTAGGAAGGAATATTTGTATTCTAATAAAGGAAGGGGAGAAAGAAATGCTGTTAGGGAGGGGTGAATTGAGTGCTTAACACTTGTTTCAGCTTACAGGTCGATTTTAATTTTGTGTTAGGGATTACAGAGAAATCTGTCAATAAGACAATGGTACAGAAAACACCTGAAGGCAGTAGAAAAGTAACTCTATTATCTAAGATAAAAATTCCCATGTAAATTATAATACTGAAAGCAAAATAAACTTATATGTTGTTCAAACAGACTATCTAGATTTCCATACTCTCAGAGGCATCAAACCTCTGGCTGGTTGAAACACCTGACTTCTAGATGTCTTACAGAAAACAAAAAAGACAACTCTGGGAATATGAAACAGCTACATCAGATCAGATGTTTAACTGCAGAAGTCCAGGTCTTTCCTCAAAAACCCCAACCCCCAAACAGTGCCAACAAAAGCACTTCGAATTAATATGACTTTATAACACGTTGTGTATTACTCTAAAATCACCGTTGCTGAAGCAGCTCTCATAAGACATTTCCACTACATACAGGCTGACAGGCCAGTTACTCGGCAGTTGTGTTTCTCCGTGCCCGTTCTGCACCCCCGTGTTTTGGGGGGGCACTTCTGAGCACAGACGGAAAGCTCTCACCACCACTGAGCACGCTGTCACTCACATGCCCTTTGTGTGCCCCCAGCAAGAGGACAGGAGGAATAATGTTCTCTTCTGAGTCTCTGTTAGTAATTGTTCCCAAATAAATTAACTGCAGTGCACATTACCAGATTTCTTAAACAAAGTAGGCATTTAGTATCTATTGGTGCCCCAAGACAGGAACTGTACAGAAAGAAAAGGATGGGATTAAATTAGAGCTTATTAGGATTTATTTTACCAATTATGCATATATCCTTTGCATTTTTGCCATACCTCAAGAACACAAGGATCTAAACTACTATTTGAGTACACCGATGTATTAATTATGGAACACTTGAAACTCAGTGACTTAATCAAAATGCATTTGTGTTGTAATTACATTACCAATGACATTATTGTAGAGAGAAGACAGTAGGAGGAATGATCTGAAAACACAAAGTGTGATACAAACTTCAGAAAGTGATCATTTTGGGAGAGGTCATACTGGTGGACGACCCTAGCAAGACGATGTAAAAATCCTGAGAAGAAAAGTGCTCAGAAGATGATGGAAATAGAAGCAGTAAATGGTTTACAGATCACTAGTCAAACAAGAAAAGTCTGATAGCTTTCTGGTCAAAAATTAAGAATTTTAAAGGAATCCAATCCAATGAAATATAACATAAGCTTTCAAGCATATTTCCTGAAACCATATTTAAAACCAGGATTCCATTGAAATATGTATTTCTTATGAGTTTATTTCTTAAAAAAGTTTATAAAACTTTTAAAGTAAATATCCATATTGTGATCACACTGTTATTTGTATAGCAATACTTATTCCCTCTTTGAAAAGACTGAGAATTGCAGATGGAAACCCTGTTTAAGAAACATTTTCTTCCCAGATTCTGAAAATTCCTCTTGTATAATCTCCTGAAAATAATATGAATTTCCGTGAAATACGGTTCTATGCAATGTAATACCAGATTTCAAAATTTACTAGTATTAACATTGTATCTGAGGTCATTGTCAAGGTGCAGTCAGTTTGCTTAAAGAATACAACCAAACAATAGAGTTTATGACAGTTGAGGGAATAAACCTTAATTCCAATTGTCAATTTTTCTCCAAATACCCTTAATGTAGCTTTTTCTTCCTGATCAAAGAAAAAAAAATATTAGATTATGTCATCTCTTTCAAAAAGCACGGAAATTAGAGATAGGGAACTTAAAGAAAATGTATGAGGGATAAGCACAAATGCAATATTTTTCAAGAACTTGGGAAGGAGGTAGAATACATTTTATTAAAGTGAACTTACAATTTATATCTGAAGATTTACTACCATGCACTTCCTGATAAGTTTCATAGTTACCAAGTAACTGAACTACATGTTTTGATATGCCACAGGAATAAAGCTATTACCAAGGCAACAAAACACAATATGGTGTTTACTGTACTTTGTTTATTAAACCTAGGGATTTGCTTAAAAAATTCACGTTTACCAACCTATTGTGAGACCTTTATTTTAAAAAGGATATTTTCTTTCCTATTTCCTTGACTATCCAAATCATTCTGGATTCAGTGCATACATAATTATATTTGTATAAATGAAAACTAGTGAGTTCTATGCACAGGGAAAAATGCAACAACTTAAACACAATATGAGATTTTTTTAAAAAAGTCCTTATGGAATATCAATATATAGAAAGCATTTCCATTCAAGCAAAGAACACAATAATATCCAGTTAAACTGTACTGCTTGCATAATTCTCTCAATTAGTAGAAAGCCAGCAGAAAAAACTTTGGTCTTGGTTCTAATACATTTACTTATATATAAAACCAATCTAGTCCATAAATAAAGGCAATTATTTAAAAGCCAGTATTCACGATATAATTTTTTGGCCTTCAGAAAGATTTATTCCACTAAAAGGTAGCACAGACGCTTTTCATCTCTGTTATTTAATGCATGTTTTAGTTGATTTATATGTTATTACTGTTTAATATCAGTGGCAGCAAACCTGAAATTGTCCTCTACTCATTTGAGTATCACAGGAATTTGTAGGGTAGTAAAAACAGCGAAACTTTCAGGTAAAATAAAACGTGGAAATGAAAACCACGAACACTTGAGCAGTTATTCATGTGAATTTATGGGGCTAGAAGGTGACGGTTTGCTTGTTTTTAATGAAGGCTGGTCGAAGTAGAGTTGGATGTGCCTGACGCAATTCCCTTTACAGTCTACCTGCTCTGACAGACTTTCCTTAGGCGTGTTCTGCCAACCAGCCATTTGCTAGCTCAAGTTGTTGCTTGTCAAGCTGCCTGAAAACAACCACTCGCGAGTCAATCTCAGCGATGCCAATGACACAAATATAAACTAACTTTTTTGAAGGTAATTTTAACGACATACGTTCTTGATTTTTGAAGTGTATGACTGATGCTTGTCATTGGTATTCAAATTAGACAGTGGGTAATAGCGGAAATTTTCCTCCTGTCAGAAGTTCTCGGATTCCTCAGCACTAAAAGCTGTGGTTCAGTTAGAAGAGGCTGGAGGAGGGAATACAGTCCCACTGATGATCACAACTGGGCCACCAGGCTCCCTAGCTGAATTAAAATGAACCTATACTAATTACACTGATAGCTATGGCATAGAAAAAAGTGTATATGTAGTTGCCTTTCACTGCTGTGGCTACTGTTTTTTAAAACAGACTGGTTTAATAGAAGGCCCACAGACTCATGTAATCAAAGTACACTAACCAGGAACCCTTAACAACTTCACTAAGTATAATCATTTTAAGAAGTAACTTCTCTTTGCTGGGATTAAAGAGCTCCAGTTTCCTAACTGGAGATGAGGATAAATGTCTGCTAAAGCATTAAGAATTGAGAAAGCATGAACATTTTCCATGTTGTTTGCGGAGCTGCTAAAAATACAGTAGTGGAAGAGGTGTTACCTTAACTGATCCCCTTTACTATGTGAGGGAAATTGCACTGGTACTGATAATCCATACTAATGTTAAGCCATCATAAAACTGTTAAAAAAAAAAATCAATTACAATCTGTAACAGAAAATGCTTTGATGTGACAAAAATGTCATCTGTAGAGAATTATTTAGCCAGTCTGCCTGGGAAGATATTTCCAACAACTGTTAAAGAAAGACAAACAAACAATAAGTATGTAAAAAATACGTTTTTGCTTTGTAAATTTATTAGTGGTAATCAAAATTAAAGTTCCAGTTCTTTTAGATGAATTAGGGGATCTGAAAAGGTTTCTTGTTTCAGATTGTTGAACTGATATAAACAAGTATAGTCTCAGTCCCCATGGGTCATTATATAAAAAACTACTAATGAGACAATCCCTTTTACCAGCCTTGGGTGTTTCTACTCCATTCTGCATGGTTGAAACCACACTAAAACTGAGAAGTAATCTGTTTTGTTTTGGAATCATAATTACATATTGATAAGTGAAACTGTGAGACCTAAATCAAGGGGATTTGGGCTATTGTGTGAGAATCCTCATGGGGCAAACCTAAAGGGACATCAATTATTTTGCACAGCCTAACTCCTTTTCAATTTTCCTTTCTTGAGTGGCATTAAATACTTGGAAAAAAGGAACTATAGAAATAAAAAGTTCAAGGCAAATGTAGCATGGATGTCAGAAAGAGTTGTTACATATAATTAAAATAAAAATAGATATGCTTTATTAGGAAAATGGTCAATGAAAAGCATTTTTATTACTACAAAATATCTCCTCTTGCTTCTTAATTATTTTTCTTTGTTTAGGTTTTTCCCATCTTAAATAGTTTTGATTATGTTTCTAAATCCTTACCAAAAACCTCTAGAGAAAGATCTTATTTACTTAACAATTACTACTGCTAAATTTTAAATCGGACTGTTTTCAAATCATTCACTAGTTGACAGAATGGAGTTTATGAATAACATATAGTGAAGAAAGGAATCATTCAAAGATTTATTTTTTTTGTGCATATAAGATGGCAAAATTGAAACGTGATTTACATTTAAAAATACATTGTACATGTTCAGGAATAACTAAATGATTCCATCTTAAAATACTGTAAAACCACTCCTTAGGAGCCAATTTTTTGATTTAAAATGATGCGTATCCTCCCTGTGTTCATACTGCATTTCGTCTTTACCCATATTCTTGGTTTAATTTCAAGAATATGTCTATACATAAGTAATAAATATCAACTATGTTATACCTAGCATTTACATGCTTCAGAAAAAAATCTTGCTACCAATCTTTTGGCTTAAATTTCTAAGTAAAAAGTCAAAGAAAAATATCAAATACAACAGATTCAACAAAAGGAAAGAAAACAGAAAAATATACACCTACCTAAGTACTCACAAAGTGCAACAAAAATCTTTAACTTTCTAAGAAAAAGAGAGAGCTTCAGTAGAAACTTGCTGTTACATAAAGAACATGAGGAAGTGCTGAAATAACTTTGGAAATTTGCATCTAATTGTATGAATACCATAAAAGCATATCATTATGTATGCTTACATCATTTGTTCTTCTGCAATATTTATCTTCTGTAACTAAATCTCACTAAGAAAAAAACACTGTAAGCACTGTCAGGATTGGTTTTACTGAACTCATACTAAATTTATTTTACAGGCATGAGAGTATATTGCCCATAGTATGAAAATTCAATGCAACTGCTTTTTTAAGGTTAACTTTAATTCTTGCTTGAAGGTTAGGGTTTGCCTATATGGGAACACAACTTCCCTGTCTACATGTTTGGCTGACTTGGGGTCCCTAGTCTCAATCAATGGAACACGTGAGGTGTGGTGTGCCATAGCTCATGTCTGCATCTTGATTACTTGTAAAGCTCCATAGCAACCGAAATAGAAGCAGCCTGTTCCAGCAACAGGAGATTGCTTTCATATTTTACTAAGATTGGGTGTTCCACTTGAGTTGTATAGTAGTGGATGACTTACTGGTTTCTAAAAAAAAAAAAAAAAGAAAAATGTTTACAGAGTAAAAGTTTTGACTCTGTATAAACTTAGATGCATGTTGTTCAGCAACCTTTGCTGATGCCCAGGTATCAGTTTCAGGGGGAAATAATCAAAAGAAGATGAAATGATTGCATATTAAATTAATAAAATTTAGAGATTAAATTTAATTAAAAGAGGAAGAGCGAGCATGAATCTAAACCAGAGATGAGCAACATAAAAACAAAACAAAACAAAAAACAATCCAAAGAGAAACAAAATGACACAATTATAAGGTGATGGCATAATAATTCTGACCTTTCCCAAAGGAAAGTATGCAAAATCAAGTGGATGAATGAAAACCTGAAGGTTTCCCACATGGAATTTTTATCAAATTGTTCTTTAATGAGATTGTAGTTTGATGACTAAACCCTTTCCTTCTCTCCCCAGCTGTAAATAGCAAAACCAGGGTGTTGGATGATTTTGAATTCTATTTCTGACCTCCTTGGCAGGTTTCTACATTGACTGCAAAGCTTTCTTTTACCCTAGAAGATATATTTACACAGGGAACAGGGAACAACCACAGTTTCTTTCATCCTCAGTGTTCCTCTCCTCCCACAGAGGAGTTTGGTGTGGTTAGAACTGAAATAGGTGAAACGGCCAAGAAAACATTTCAGTTCTGTTTATCCAAACTCTTTAACGTGTGACCACCTAACAACCCGTTGCCTGCTGCAGACAGAAGGCTCGAGGGGACAGTCACTCCCCCGGCAGGACCCGGACGCTATGTCATAGGACGCAAATTCTGGTGCACTCACGCCTGCTATGCCTCCGAGTGAGAGCTACAGGCGCATATCCTGGAAGCTGGAGACTGCCCTGTAATTTTCTGCCTATTGAGTTCTTGGTTCTCATTCTTGATTCTGAACCCTGCCTCTTCAGTTTGCATCCTTGAGTTGTGCTGTTTTATGCTTAATTTCTATCCCTAGCCAGATCACATAGGTCCTAAGGCAATACTGCCTACTTGTTAGTCCAGTTTCTCCTGCTTAGTCGAACTCTGAAATTATTTGGCATTGCACTAAGGTCTCACTGTCTCTCCTTGGATTGGTGCACATGTATTTGCTGATATACCTGTGGATTCTGTGACTACCCTAATCATTAACTACGCTTTTGGCTTCTTCTTTCTGCTGACTAGTTCCTATCATCTTTGCTTTATCACTCTCCCTAGTGCACCAAACCTGTCTACAGGCTGAATTCAGACCAAGACTAATAACTAGGCTTTATCACCCATATGTCATAAAACTGTGGAACTGCTGTCAGTGGATTGTCCAATCTATGTTCCAAGAAGGTACACTATAAAAAAAAAACAAAAACAAAAAAACCACAAACAAACAAAAACAAACAACAAAAAAAAAAAACCCAAAACACCAAAAACAAACAAACAAACAAACAAACAAACCAAAAACAAAAACAGAAAACCAAACCAAACTTTTTCTACAATTGCTGTGTCTTCTCTGCACTCAGGGAAGATTTCACTGGTTCTCCCCACTCATTACCTGGTTGAATGCATTTGCTCTCTACTATACATGGCCAGTTCCTTCCATTATTCTTCCTCTCTACTTTGCTTTCCAGATTTCCACACATAGTGAAAAATGTTAACCCGGGAAAATACTGCGAGAGCAGGAAAAGCATAGGCTGCTACTTCCCGTAAAGCTTGTCTTTATACATTATATCTTAATGGTTATAATGTATCCAGTGGTCTCTCTAAGAACACAGAAGGCAGAGGCAGCTTCCTGTGGTAGGACAAGACTCCAGTATCCTGCTTCTTTCAAGGGAATCTTTCAATACTCATCTCTCTGACCCAATGAATTTTGCATTCCTTCCCCAGAGCAATCCTCTGTGCAATCTCCCACTCTCTTGGGTGATGCTCCATTTAATAGGCTATTATGTAAAGGCAAACTCTCCTTATTTTCTTTCCCCAGCATTATTAATGCCTCAGCTACTTATTCAGGTCCACAGAAGCTATTTACATTTAATCTTAGAAGTGGATTTTTAATTGTGAATCACAGGCTCACTGTAGAAATTTAATCTGAACCATAAATGGACAATTAAGTCTAGTGACATACAAAATCTTTGTATGTGACCATTTCTAATTCCCCATCTTAGACATACATTTCCTCAGCATACTGACTTCTTGAATACTGTTCTTTGGTAATATGAGCTACTTATAGATTGTGGAAACTACTTTTCTACATTTTCAGCTTCCTGGGATCAGGTATATGCCTCAGCTGTTTCCTAACTCCTCAGCAGGGCATCAGCTGTGTAACTAATGGTTAGCCACATAAAGGAAATTATAATATACAAGATAGCAGAGAGTAACAGAACTGTGGAACACTCCAACTGGTGTCTGTATCAAAACCTGGGAAAACTGGACTGTACATGGCATAATCATGTACCCTCCTGTCAAATATAGGTGTCTAAATTTGTCTAATGTCCTTCACATTTGTTTTTTCCTAAATCAAATACCTAAAAATTTATCTCACCGTAGCTGTTTAAAAAGGTGTGGTGTCTTGATTCCTGTACACATGATCTATGCTTTAAACTCTATTCACAAGAATAACATCTTTAATCAAAACATGAATCATGTGAAACTTTTAAATTGAGTTTCATTTTGCCATTAATGAGCATGTCCAACTCCAGAGTACTTCAATACTGTAAATGAGGACAAAATGTATCCCTTAAATAATTAATTGTAAGTCACATTCATAATAAATACTGTAATTTAAAGTTTGGTCTACAGCTATCCATTGTCAATCGATACCGAACTTGCTTGGAAGAAACAGATACTATGTTATTATTAATAACGTCTTGATTCTTGCTATTCTTTACATTCAATAATCACAGTTTAACAAAATCCCATAAGGGGCAATGGACTCAGTTGGTTTTACCAGGTATTTTTATTCAAACTCTGAAAACACAAAGCGAAAGTCTCTCGTGCTGATACATAGATATTGTAATTGGGACAATTTATTCTGGGTTTAATGTAAACTTTTGACTGAAGCACAAATCTTCTATAGGACTTCAGTGTGCAAATCTATGGTTTTAAATTAGGCAGAAATGATTTTGAGTGATGGCTCCTCTTAACATCAGGGGAGTGCTTACCTCTTTCACTTTACTTTGTACGTGGCAGGCCTCCAAAACTCCTACTGTTAAATCTGAATTAAGTAGCCTTAATATGTATGATATTTAACATCTTCAGAAGCTATGCATTAAATCTGTAGCCTAAAACTTCTAGTTAAGGAATGAATCCAACACTTCAGGGCTTACATGCATTTCTTTATCTTTAATTCCTCTTGCCAAGTGGATGTTTAAGTGCAAACTGTATAAAAGTTCACATCACCTGGATCTGTTTCTGCAAGATTAGTGGAGTAACATCTTAGTCTGAAACTGATCTTTTTCTTCCACAGCTTTTTAGTCTCTGAACTCTAAGGCTTGTATTAAATATGAAATAGGAATAATGAGTTTTAATTTTTAAAGACATTAAATACCCTGAACAAGCTGGTTAAGAATTGTAGAGCGACTTTGTCACCAAAAAAAGAGCTTAGCAAATCCAGTAAAGTACCACATTAGTTTTCTATCTGAATGATTATACATATTTGCTATGTTATCAATTTCTGAGAATGTGTTCACTCCTTGAAATTGAATTTCTTCTGAACAATGTTAGATGAAAAATGAGTGAATGAAGTCCCATTTACCCACCCAGCATATTGCCACTACACTGCAAGTCATACTAACCCTTCATGTACTACTCTGCCAAGATGTTTACATATTCTGAACATGTGCAACATTTAATATTAATGTTGTTAATAAGAGCTTCTTTCCTACCTGTATCCCAAACAAGTGGATTCTTTCCTTCCTTAATACTATTAAAAGACCGTGATATAATTTATGTCAATGTAGATTCAATATAATGGTCATTTCTTTTCATTCATTTATTCGCGTTTCTCAACATCAATTTACATTCAGTTCCACAGGCTTAGTTGGCAATCAAAATTACATGAATTAAATCTCTAAATAACAACTATCAATAAGAAGGTGTTTATTTAGCAGAGAAGGTATCAAGATATATGTAGTTGCATCTCATCTGAAAAAACTGATAATGTGTTATAATCTGGGTCACAGTCCAACACTTTTGCCCCTTTACCCACAACCTCTTTCAGGACTGATGTTTCTACTGCTGACACTAGTAAGTGTCTGGCAGGCCTGGAAGTACTGCATCAGTGCTTTACGATAGCTCATACTTCAGTTGGCATATCAGTGTGATTTTGTTTCTATTAATATCGCTCTTTTTGTCAAAAGGTGTTAGCATTGTAGAAAAAATAACGAGACACAATCCCTGGTCTATATACACTTACAAAGGTATTCACAAAGTAAATGGCAATCTCAGAATCTGTACCGAAAACTGTATGCATAATCTGGTCTAAAATAACCATCATTTTAACAGTGGGCCAAAGACAAAAAGATAGGAAGAGCTTTCTATTCTGCTTTAGGTCAAAAGTGATGGAGAAGGGTAGAAAAAAGCTAAGTGGACTGGTAAAATGTATTAAGCCATGGATCATTTTAAAGGGATCAAACATATGCCAGAATACTATAAAAGGGACCACGCTACATTTTTAATAGGGTCCAAAGTAAGGCTGATAAAAAGACCAGTTAAAATCCCAGTGTACAGTAACAGCAAGATGAATAAGACCTTGTAATCTGTGCGCTGCACAGCCGTTAATGACAGTTCAAAGGAAACGGAAAGGTCACATGTTGTCAACTCTCCTATAAATAATCACGCTTTGACTTTAGTTGGTGGGTTTAGCTTGGCTGGCCACCAGGTGCCCACCAAGCCACTCTATCACTCCCCCTCCTCAACAGGAAGGGGAAAAAATACAACAAAAAGCTCCTGGGTAAAGATCAGGACAGGGAGATTACTTACCAATTACCATCACACGCAAAATGGACTCGACTTAGGGAAATTAATTTAAGTTAATGCCAATTAAGCAGAGTAGGATAATGAGAAATAAGAACAAATTAAAAACACCTTCCCACCCCTCTCTTCTTCCCAGGCTCAGCTTCACTCTGGACTTCTCTACCTCCTTCTCCCGAGCAGTACAGGGAGATGGGGAATGGGGGTTGCAGTCAGTTCATCACACTTTGTCTCTGCTGCTCCTTCCTCCTCACACTCTTCCCCTGCTCCACCACGGGGTCCCTCCTGTGGGATAAGACCTTCATGAACTGCTCCAGTGTGGGTGCTTTCCATGGGATGCAGTCCTTCAGGAATGGATCTGAAGGGTCCCCCACAGGGTCACAGGTCCTGCCGGGAGCCTGTTCCAGTGTGGGGTCTCTGCAGGTTGCACCTTCCCTCAGGGCACATCCCCCTGCACAGGCGTGGGGTCCTCTCTCCCCGGGCTGCAGGTGGAGATCTGCTCCCCCATGGACCTCCCTGGGCTGCAGGGGGACAGCCTGCCTCACCATGGTCTTCATCACCACGGGCTGCAGGGGAATCTCTGCTCCGGCGCCTGAGCATCTCCTCCTCCTTCTGCACTGACCTGGGGGGCTGCAGGGCTGGTGCTCGCACATATTCTCACTCCTCTCTCCCAGGTGTTTTTGTGCCATTTTTTTACTCTTTCCTAGATGTTATCCCAGAGGCACTACCAGCGTCACCAATTGGCTCAGATTTAGCCAGCGGCAGATCCCTCTTGGAGCCAGCTGGAACTGGCTTTGCCTGATGTTTGGGCAGCCTCTGGCATCTTCTCACAGAAGCCACCCCCGCAGGCTCCCCACTAGCAAACCTTTCCACATAAACCCGATGCAAGTAGCTGCAAGGATATTATGTGATAACAAATGATACAGGAAGTGGTGAAGATATGGAAGAGTATTTCTATATTAAACTAAAGATCACTCTATGAGCAAAATGTTAAGGTCCTCCCACAGTACAATTTGTTGTCCCACAGTACAATTTATTGTACACTATACATTAGAAGATAAACTTAAAATGGCATTTCTCACTATTTACTCTCAAATAGGATTACAACACAGGCCACACTACCTGCTATTCTCTCTAAGCAAGACCTTAAGGCAAACTGGGAAAGCAAAATATTCTTGATGCTGAAGACTATCTTAATACCCATTTTCCATGTAACTGCTGTCATCCTAACAACATATTTCCAACTGTGAGAACACAGATAGCTTCCTGCAGAGCTTCTAATCTCAGGGCCATTTTGCAGAGCAGCCAGGAGGATGTGCTAGCGTAATGAGAAAGCCAGTAACTACTGCCTAGAGATATAACACTTCATGTCTGCTCACTTCTCAAGCTCTGTTGGCTTGAAAGAGGGATCCTAGCTTGGCTCTAAATCTTTCCTTCCCTAGATAGCAACACATTATTCTCACACCAGATAGCTTAACTTACTGGCTGCCTACAGAACCCCTGAGATCCCTTTTAATTATACACAAAACTAACACACAAGGTCCATAAAACACTTCCAAGTCAGTCAAGACTGCTAACTACTTGGATTTGAAGTGAACATGCTTATGTTTGGAGTAAGTTGGTACTTATGTTTACACTGCAAGTGAACACAAAATATGCCAAAGAAAAAGGGAGACTGGCATGCACAATGTTGCACAATAGATTTCAAAGTTAGTGTCCAAGATTTGCTTCATTTAAAAGACAACATAGGGTTATTTTGGGGAAAAGATTCTAAAGTAGGTAAAAAAAGGATGCTATTTCAGTACTTTTTTCCCCCCACAATAAGTTTAAAAAAATCTTCTTTTTGCTTGACATAATTTCCCTGTGGCATTGTGCCACCTCCACATAGCCATCCATAACTCTTTTCCTGCTTGAAACAATCTTCAACATGCCACTCTTGTTAATGACTGAGATACCCCTGATGGTGCTTAACATTTAATAGTGCTAGAGCTCCACGTTTGCCCAAACAACCTTTTCCATTTACCTTACCTCAAAGGCGTTCTAATTTTTCTTCAGAGACAGAAATCCTTTAAGCCCATTGTATCCTTAGGCTACAAATTTACTGAGATTTAGGTTTCCAATAAGAGCGCCGAGATGAATGCCACCTTCTCATTTATGAATCAATTTTTGCCCATCGGCTTTTCAGTGTTATTACTTTTTATTTTATTTTACACTCAAAGGAGAGAACCTCAGGAATACATACATACACACACACACACAATGTTGGGGGAAAAAAAAAAGAGGACAAATTTAAAATCAGAACCGAATAAAACATGACACATTCTTCTCAACTTATCCTAAATACAGAAACCTCACATAACCTGTAGTCACAGATACAGTATCTTTCTCATCTTCAGGACTCTTGTTTTGATCATCAGCAATTACCACAAAGACAAGCACACTATTCCTTAGCACCATGAGCTGTGTTTCTATATAATGCTTGTGAGCGGTTAAAGAAGCACTTTTCTTTTCATGCACCACAATTCAACTGACACTGTCATCCATCTTCAGTGGTTATCATGTTTTTGGTCTCAGTGAAGACAACACTGTACTTTGCAAAATTCTGTAAAGAAGGAGTAGCACATGAAAGGCTTTTATGTACCTGAACTAACTAAAAATCCAGTGCCCCTCCTTTGTAGCTAAATTTCAAACAGATGAAGCAATAAACTGAAAAGTTTAGAAAGCTTTGTTTCAAGAATCATTATTTTCAAGTTACTAACTTCTAAATTCTGTTTTATATTAATATTGTTTTGACTGAAATGAATATTGAACTTCATGTAAAGCCCAACAGGCTAAGCAATTCTAATTAAAGAATTACGTGGTCATGGTCATGTATCAGGTCTAGATAAACTATAATCAAATTTTAACTGCTTGCTGGGAGTCAGATACTATTCTTGCTGTATGGCTCAGATTTTATCCCATCTGAGGAATACCATGAAGATCAAATATGGAATCCATCTTCTATCAGAAGTTAGCCTGTCATGGCAGAACTTTCCTTGGCTACAGAAACACCCTGTGTAAAAATGAATTGCCATACTAACCAGACAACACATTTGCCAAATCCTGATGGCACGAGCAAATTAGAATTTCAACCACGTTTATGACAGCTGTAATATTACCTTTAGTTACACCATTATAACATATAAAATTAGTTAACAACAGGAGTAGGTTCAGTTGATGGGAAGGGAGATATCCTGAGAGTTCATAAGACACCTAGAAAGCTCAAACAACTGAGCAGAATCTTTCTGAAAGTGTGGCATTTGGGAATTTACCTCTGAAGATTTTTCTGGAGAGATAGAAAACATCTTCTAGGCTAGCTACACAATGATATTAATAAAAACAATGACATGGAGTTCAATCTCATCTATATATATGATTAAAGGACACTCCTGATCAATGAGTGACTAGGTCTGAAGAGACTGCATAAAAATTGAGACACTGACCCATAGGGTGTACTATAACATAATGAGTCAAGGCTCTCTCTTAATGCTACAAAACCTGGCACCCTGACCAGACTGCTCCATTCATCTCTTATTCTCTGGTTTGGGGTTTTTTTTTCCACATCTTTATTCTGCTCACTGTATTCTACAGCTGGATTTCCAGTTGCACAGACAGAAGGTGGAAGTGTTGTAAGCAATTGTGGGCTTATACTCCTAAATACGCCTTGCAGTCAGATTAGGAAAAAGAAAGGGGAAAAAAAAATCAAAGAAAACCAAAATAAAACAAACCAAAAATACTCTTAAGAATGCTGTTGCTTGCATTTGGAGAACAGGTCTTGCATAGCAAACATCAGGAAAAGCCATTTTCAAAGGTTATCTGAACTCGTGTTAAATAGTTGACTATTCAACCAAGCGAAAAATAGATCCAAAGGATGAAATAATAAAGCACCAGGGACAAAAGATACACACACTATTTAGCAGAGAATGAGGCTCTCTATAATGGAAACATAAGCAGAGTCTCTTACAGCACTTTGAAAAAAATGATTGCAAGCAAAGCCTTGTGAAACATCAAGGTATTCTGTGACAGCTGTTTACAGTTTTTCCTTTTAAGCTCTTCACAGTTGTATGTC
>JAVJGG010000008.1:21440800-21457363 GCA_035590195.1 Aviceda cuculoides | reverse complement strand
ACTGAACTCAAAAACACAGCACTGCACCAGCTACTAGGAAGACAATTAACTCTATCCCAGCTGAAACCAGGACAGCAACCCTCCCATTCCTTTAATCCTCTAACTCTTCTAAATTTGTCTTACAAGTCTGAATAGTCCCCATGCCCCATCTAGCCTTTTCAGCTCACTGCTGAGGACCTGCAATTTCTCATCCTGGATGGCAGCAGCAGCTAGAAAGTTCAGACACATTAGGTGTTCATCTTAGAGAAGCAATGGGATGAGTTCCCCCTTCACTGCTCATTCAATGGCTCTGCCATCCTGATTTACACTCCAATTAGCTTTGGTGTATGGGGGAAAAGAGAGTAGAACAGCAACAGATGTAGCACAGTGGCTTTTCTAAACCAAGACAATTTTAAAATCCTCACTGTAATGAGGCAGCAAAGAGATGTAAAGAGATAGCAATACCTCTTATGCCTCCCAGATTTTATTTATCTTTTTAAAGAAATAAGCACGTGGGCTAAGATTGAATTCAGACTTCAGACTATTTTATAGCTCTTTGGTAGGCTAATTCACCAACTTGACTCCAGTTTTTCTTACTCCTACTTGCCTGTAGCTAAATGTGACAGTGTTAGATTCTGTGTGAGGTATGAACTTGTGTTTAATGAAATGGAGGAAATGTCTCAAAGGCAAATGTTCCTATTTTAGTTCACATAGAGTCTCATATTATGAAAACACAAGAATAACTATGGACAGTGATTTATCTAGAGCTAAGTATTAACAAAGTAACATTTCTTCCTACATCTTAGGATGTTCAGCTATGGACTCCAATATTGCCAAGGAAGACAAGATCCTTTTGAAGCAGCAAAACGAAAGGCACGATTAAGCAGAGGGTATGCCTGCAAGGTTAAAGCATCATCACCCAGTGGGTGTAATGATAGTGACACTGTAGAACCAAAGCTCTTTGCATAAAAAGCTTAGTTTTTCCACATGGGACCCTATCATATGACCAAGTGTAATACAAGGCAATCTTGCCATTACTCTGAACTTCAATCATAATTAAATCACTGCCACAGAGATATTCCTACTTATTACTGGAATTATAGTATGATTTAATACCCCTGACATCACTTGACTAAACCACCATAGTATTAGGTTTATTAAAATGTGGGAACTTATATTTAACAGCCACATTTATCCACACAATTTTTAATGTACTGGAAATAAAAAAGTTATTCACAAACAGTATTATTGATAGACAGCATTATAACATTGCTTCCAAGAATATGGAATCGCTTTGGAATTTGTAATTAATAACTTAGGATATAATAGAATATTCTAGTTAATTTGAAGGTCATCCTTTTTACTTAGTAAACAGTATTTTTGTTACAATTTTTTTCTACAGCTCCCTGTTTTTATAAAGCTATTAGTTTGTGTTATGTAACATACACTGATACTACTTATTAATGAGGTGTAGAAATTAGGCAAGCATTTACTTAGCTTCATAAACATATATCAGAAGACATAAATATTATATTTCTGTCTGGTTTTAAACTATTGAAATTATTGCACAGTTTCATCCACAGTGTATAGTAGGCTTTTTCCCTAGAGCAGTTCTAACACTTCACTAAATATATGCTATTCCTCTTTATCTCTTTGAAGAAAAATGAATCACATCCACAGCTTGCAGCTATCAAAATGTGATTTATCAAGCATTTTCATGAAAGTGCATTTTTCCCCTTCTTTACACTAGGAGGCACATTTTTCCTTCATACAGTTCTAGTGCACAGCTCTGCTGCATGAAACCCTTAGAAACGTTAACAATTTCAATCTAAATTTAAGTCCTTGACAATCTTTACTAAACCACAGTGAAAGAAGAATTGTTCACTAATAAGGGGGGGGGGGGGGGGGGGCGGCAGGAAGAGGGCAATGAAAACCACACTTATAGTAATGAAAAGTAACATTCTGCACCTGACTACTGGCAAACAAAAATCAGTTTTCCTTTGAGTGATTACTGAAGAAATAATTCACATTAAAATACATCAGACAACTGTACACTTTTAATGTAACTGATGATAAAGATGTTCGTGTTAAAAGTGCACTTCCTGATACACACATTTAAAACCATTAAAAAGAAGGATTTTTAGTAATAAGAGAGGCTATGAAGTCATACCAGTAAATACAATTTTACAGTGACTTTTTTTTTTTTTTTAGATCCTAAAGAAACTTTATGTTTTCTAATTCTTATCTGATATACTAAAAGGTAAAGAACTGTAATCAGCTGATTGATCTTTGGAATATCTTCCCTCAGTTTTTATAGGAAGTGTACTATACACACTCTTCAAACGCAAAAGATAGCATTCATTCGGAGAACATGTGAGGCTAGCATTCCACACACCAAAGCACCGTTCGGATTATTCAAAACCATTAGTTTCCAAGAAATTATAGAATCTCCTTTTTGGCATGCGCTTTGTTTTGTTTTGTTGTTTGTTTTTACAGACTCTCAACACCATAATATTTACGATCTTTCTCTTTTGTTTGTCATCACGGTGACAAACAATGCAGACAGGTAATATCATGCTGCTTTCCCTTCCTCTTGGCCCATGCTTCTGGCAAAGTCATGGTCAGCAAGGCAAGGCTCAGGTTGTTAATCACTGCATTTAAATGCAATAAAATGTTGTAACATACACAAGGCTTGCCTTACAAATCAATATTGTATGCAAAATTAAATCATCATAACCATGACTCTTGAATAATAAGACTTCCTGTAGTAAATTTGAATTACTTGTTGTTATTATCATTTAATAATGCATAACAAAACCACAGTGCTGGTGTCACTCTGTAACATTATGTTGTTTATAAACATGGTGAATTGTTGCTCACTGATGGAAGAATTCTTATAAAGCCTACCGGGGTGCAAATGAGACAAAGGCGAACTATAAGGAAGTTGCAACTAGCAGGTTAACATCGTAGTCCTCTGACAATCCATTAATACTGATCAATTACCAATGGGGAAACGGAAAAGATATCTTAGTGAACTGACTGAAACCCTTGAGTTAAAATAAAAGACTCTATACAAAGAAGACAGGTTTGCGTGATGCAAACCAAACTCGGACTGTACACATCTTATAAAAATTCTTATAAATTCTATTTTTTACTTCATATTTCTATCTTGTTGCCTTTCCCTCATAAGCACAGTGACGGTGTGTGGCTGACAATGCCAGTCTTTGGCATCTCTCTTCATTTCAGTTTCCCCCAGTGAGAGAGATCGCTGTCTTAAGATTAGCTAGATGAATGTACTCTCACTGTATATGTTTCTTTCATTAAATAATGTAATTGTAGCTCTTGTGTCTCAAGAAAATATGACAAGAAGGTTTCTCATACCTTTGTGTAATAAGTTATCAAGACTTTTAGCTATTTTTTTTTCCTTATTTCAGGTTTTGAAGACCTGGGCCTTGGTCACTCTTCAAATATAATTAAAATAGCAACATACTAATATTGAGACACAATGGCTACATTTTTATTCACATAACTTCACAGTGTACAATAATTAACGACACAATTCACTGAGCATTAAAGCCATCAACCAAAATTGCTCTCACCATGAGGCAAGGACTTTACTACCAAGATTAACATCATATTCCCATGAGCTGAAGCAAACTTTTACTTAGAATGAACTTTCACAAAAATACAGTGGGACAAATCTGTATTTTTGTGTAGATTTTATTTTTGGGAGATCATTAGAAAATATTCCCATAAGCACTTCTTTTTCTCTTCAGTTGAAAGGTTTAAAATCAAAATAAAATATTGTTCTGCAACATTTATAATCCAAAACTGGCAGCAGTACTTGTACATAGTAATACTATTACCCTCCACCAAGACTTCTTCCTTACTTTTTAGCTGTATCTTTTACCTCAGCATGCCCCAAGTATTTTCATAAACAGCAGTCCCTTAAACAGCCACTGAAATGAAACTACCTCTGCTGTTAAATACAACTATTTAACATTTCACTGCAATAGAACTAGAAATTCAGTTTAGAAGTGTCAACGAATACAATGTTGAAATGATACTACATCAGTTAAACCACGAACATGTGTAAATACCCACAAAGTTATTTTATCCAATCACCAGATAGCATTTTTCTCTTCTGAAAATTGCCACAGGTTCTTCAATAACCATAAACTGCTTTAAACTCCATTTCACATCTCATCCAAAAAGTTATGCCTCCAGTAGCAAAATAACTTTTGACACAATGCCTAGGCAATAGCTTGATACTGAATAAGATATAAAAGTCAAATCCATCTAATGGGCAGCATCACTCCCTTCCTGCCTTGGGTTCTCCTAGGATGATTTCTGTCACAGTAATGACCATATCATTCCCTTCTGAGTTTCTGAGATTTGATGAGATATGGAATGCACTATTTCAATGTCTGTCCTAATTCAGTCTGATAAAAGGTGAAAAATCTATACTTCAGTACTTAACTAATCACCAGTACAGCTTGATGGTTAGATTTTCATAAATTTGCCATGAATTTAGCATCCCCAAGGCTAAACCAGGTATAACCACAGACATACTAAAACTTTTCATATAGCTTTTAAGAACACTTACTCACTCTGACTAATCTTCTATTAGTCTCTGTATTAGGGATGAATAGTTCATCATGATTAATTTACTAAGTTTGCACAATGTGCTTGACACAAAATTTCTAAAACCACATTTTTAGTAATATGGTATGAAGTTTACTAAGCCCATTTTTCCCTAACTCTCCTGGAGGATTTTTATGTCACATTTTGAAGAGATGTGCAGTTCAAAGTCAGTGAAACCAATGTGACAGTGCCAAGATGCAACGCTGCCTTAAAACTCCTCTCTGATCTTGTTAAATCTTTCACATGTCTCTTACGTGGTCAAAGAATTAACAGGATAATTCCACTTAAGCTCCTCGCTTGCTTAAGCAGACATAGATTCTTGCTCCAGAGTCAATCCATTCATAGTTGCTATTCTTTTACAGTTCTTTATATTTCTACAGATTCAGGGTTTAAGATCATAGTTCCAACAACATTTCCATTTTGGTAAAGAAAATAAAATGCAGGTGTCATATCCAGGAAAAAAAGGAAAGGAAAAGGAGAAAAGGGAATAAGAAACCAGAATGCAACTCAGAGACAGTAAAGCATTTCATATTGTTTCTTCATAGAGTTTCACCCAACATACCCTCTCGATCTTCCCATAAAAAGTATGAGAAAAATGTTTCTAACGTCAGTATTCCACAGTTTGCATTCTCATCTGCCATGATTTAAATGTCATAATTCAGATCCAGCTCTGCCCAAATGAAAACATGGAACTTAATGTTGTTCATCAGATCCCAAGGCCACCTTCTCTCCCAGTTTGTACAGGCCCAGTGACAATTTAATCATCTAGACAAAAGGGAGAAATGCCAAAGGGAGAAACTAATTCTTATTTCTATACTCCTGGGATGCAAGAGAACTAAAGTTCAACTACCTTCCAAGAGCACAGATAAGACTTTTAACCTTTGCCTCCACATTCTAGACAGAAAACAAGAGGCTTAAGGGCAGTGTCACTGCCTCCCCCCAGTTTTCAATATGTCCAAGTCTCCACATTCCAAGGCCAAAATACTAGTCACAGTATTGGTTAAAGACCTCACTTCATTTTTTAGTACTGACTGTCACAAAAACACTGCAATAATGTAAATGTATTATAGAGAAGGCAAGAAGAAGAAAGGCATAAATTCCCAAATCCAACAAACTGCACATACTTAATACTTGTATGAAAACACATGTCTGACAGTTCCAAAAAGCAGAACATCGTGCCGTTCCAACCTATCAAAGAAACCCTGTGTTTCTTGCTGTTAGAAGGGGGAATTGCAGGTGTGTTACAGAAATTGGGATTCTTTAAATTTTCCAGTGCTTTACTGATTTACTGTTTTCTGTGTTAGTCTAACAGATAGTGTGACCTCCATGTCCTTGCTCTTTAAAATTGTATTTAGAATGACTTTCCTAAAACAATGTCCAATGCTAAATACCGGCAGCACCGCAAACATCAAGAAAAGCTTGCTACCTCGTAGGCCTTCCTTCTTCCCAGCTGTTCTCACTTACTGCGCAATTAGTATGGAGCTGTTTTTTCTCACTGGATATATTTTTGTTTCTACAGTCAAATTACAACATGAGGCACTTCAGGTAATCTACATTATTTCTTACCAATTGTTAAGAGCTAGCATGACCAAATATTCATGCATGTGCTTAAAAACAACTCTACCATTGCAAAGCTCAAAAGGAGGAACAAGCAAGTAACCGAGCTGCCAAAGCAACCCAGACAAGCAGAGCACTGACAGTGACTCACCCGAGTTGGGGTCAGAGTTGCCATCAGCTTCAGTCCTCTTGTCCGGTGAAGCCTGGTCGTAGAATTCGTCCTGCGGCTGAACCAGAGGGAGAGGGTGTGAGATCAGGGTTCCACCACCCACCGGCTCGTGGTCTCCCAGACCACTGTCACTGCAGCTTTCCTGGGAGCCATCGGGGAGGTGAAATGTAACACGGCGCTGGGACTACAAAGAAGAGCACAGGACATGCTGATTAGTGCTCTTCTTTTCTGTTCTCCTGACTCCTTTTTTTTTTTTTTAAACTTTTGACATTTAAATAGATTCCTGGCAATGCTTATGAGGCAATTGTTATTATCGTGTTTGCTTGTTGTTTTTTTTTCTTTTGGCTTGCTTTTAGAGCAACCCAGGGAAGATAGTAGGCAGGACAGCCAAATTTCAAAGGTCTGCACATGCTCATCTGTGAAGTAAGTTTCTCACAAGAAAGTGATCAGTAGACAGTTAGGTATATTTCTCCTAATTTTAAAAGTATCATATATAAAAACTCTCACTGAGAAGCAGAAACTGTTGCAAACTATGTTATGAAAAGCAAATGACATCAGGAAATGTAATAAGTATATATTTCTGAGGTTAAAACCTGTATTATCATTGTTCATACTGGGAAAAAAAAGTCCACCAAGTTAAACAAACCAATAAAAACAGTTGTCATCTTCCAGGAATAGAAGGATATATAAATACATATCTATAAGGATATTCAACAGATATAAATTATCTAACTAATACAGTTATTTAGGATTGATAATATATCTGTGAAATCACAGTAGTCGGCAAAGAATCACGGAATGCAACGATGGAAAAAGCAATTATCACTCCGGTAAGAGAAATAAAAAACAAACAGCACATACTTGTTCAAAACAACACAGTGAAGAAGAGCCAGAATTACAGATTTTCCTGAACTTCTTAAAAAAACCCCAGTCATCTCAAAAGAAAAAAAAAAAAAAAAAACACGAATTTGCAGTGTAGCAGTGTATACTTGGATTAGTTAACCATTATTGATTTTGAACCCCTCTCATCTGGAAAAATAACCCGACTTTCTGAATTGTGGCCGCAGAATGATACAGTGATTCCCCATGAGCTCCAGAGCTGACAGCACTGCTGCAAATTGTTTTAGCAACCACGACTGTGGGATTCATGAAAGGAATATTACAGGTCTTCATGGATCAAAACGCTGCATCTTTGAAGCATCAGAAACAACTAGTTCAAGAGCATCTCAAGAGAGTGGTTAAATTAAGTTAAACACATCTTCCCACAAAAAATGAGTTTCAGCAGCAGGAGCCTGAGTGATTTGGTTAGCTAGATTGATTTAGAATAAAGAAGAGATTCACAGAGTTTGTCTTAAGCTTAATAACTCTTTAGTTTAGTGGTTACTTCCTTACCAATATTAGCCATGTGAAAGCAATGGGTTATATCTAAGCTAGTCATTCAAGATTTCTGCAGTCAGTAGAGAAAGGAACATCAGGAAGATACTACAACAGATATCTTCCACTAGTTACCATTTTTAAAGTAATTAAAATCAGGTGTCCTGTATCCATCCCAAATCTAAGTAAATTTTCCTGAAGTTAACAGAAAGAGCTTCAGGCCCTGACTCACATTTTTTTGCCGACTCTCTGGTTTTTTTCACACTATTTTTTTTAATGAGGAAAACCTCAAGTTAATGGTAATAACTGTATGTTTGCTTATTAAAAACTATTTGTTAATGGTAATTGCTACCATTTTATATGATGATCAATATCCTCTACCAGATTTCTTTTTATTCATCTCCCTTGGGTGGACATAGATAGTTGATTAAGTCAATTTTGGATTACTGTGTAATTCAGTATAGAAATAGATGTAATAATATTTGCTCTTGGCTGTGATTTTATAATTAGCATTTTGCTTTTAAGTTCCTTTTCTAGCTTTAGGATTAGAATCCAGCTGTAGTAAACTCAAATAGATCCTCTGAGTCATTGGGTTGTAGTCATTTACATCAACAGAACCTAACTCTGTATACTATCGCTAAGCAAACTTCTACCTCACACTTTGTTACTTTTTCTTGCAATTTTTTTATTCTGGAATTGCCACTCTGAACAATTTTTTTGGAATCACTAGCAGGTTCTTTCCCTTCGTTATGAACAAAAAAGAAATATAGCTAACTACTAAGCTTAAAATCTTCTCTTTCCGCATTTATTTTCAGTAACCCAAATTTAGAGATCTGTTTTTCCAAAGTAAGAATTTATGTCACCAGTAAAATCAGCAAGAGGCACAGGAAAAGGAGATTATTTTCAATTTTTAAACTGAAAGACTCTATGAGGAAATATGAATGACTGAGAAAATAAATCCTTGAAGTAAGGGAGGTGATGACAATTTCTATTTAAGATTCTGCAAAATAATTAACCCCCTGTAATTAATTAACCACTTAAATAAACAGAAAAATGCATAATTACAAAAATGTCCAGTTTCATGAGTTATATAGTAAAAATACTGATCTTGGGTAACAAAAGCTCCTCACACCAGCCAAAATCTGCTCTGACTCTATACTGACAGAGACCAGTCAGCCAGTAAAATGGCACAGGCCTAACACTAATAGCAGCAACTTTTAGCTGATAGTGCTATAAAATTTTAAATCCATACTTTAAACGATAAGAAAAAAATATACCAGCTTGGCTTTCTGAGCTCCCCACTGAGGACCCCACAAACCACAAAGCATTATAGAAAGATCTAAAGGTCATGTAAACAGTGACCCAGTTCCAGAGATGATGAACGGACAGCATGCAGTCAGTCCAGAAACTTTAGACTAAGCTGCACCATCAAAACAACGTGGGCAAAAAGCCTTCCACAAAGAGAGATTCAAAGCAAACACTTAAGCTTACACACACCACATTAATTGCAAAGGAAGACTGTCACTCAACTACTGGGAGCTTATGGCTGTGTGAAGTAATGGGATACGCGGCCACCCCCTCCACCTGCCCCTGCACAGGACCCTCCTGCCCGGCCGCTGGAGCCCGGCCCGGTGCCCGGGGTCTCTGCCAGGGGGTTGAGGGACGCATCTGCCGCTCTCCCCTCTGCCCTAGCGAAGCTGCTGCAGTACCGAGACTGCGCGTGTAGCGCACAGACACGGACACAGACACAGACACGGGCATGGCCACGGGCATGGCCACGCACCGAGGACACGGACACGGCCTGTCAGACGGAGCAGGCGCTGCCTCCAGCCCCCCCTCAGGACTCAGCCCGGCCACGTCCCCCCCTCCTCTGGGGCTGGCAGAGGCAGAAGGTCCCTGCTGCAGCACACACACCGCACTCGCCACCTTCACCAGCACCTTCGCCCATCCCCCCAGCACCCCCACGGCCCCTCTGCCCGCCCCGCACCTCTGCCCGCATCCCATTCTTAATGCGGTTGTCTTGACATATGCTTTACGACCATACTTATTTTTTCTTTGTTCCTTGGCATGTAGCCTTAATACTTAAACTGTCTGCAATGCCTATTTAATCTCAGGTTACCTTCTGATCTCCCATGGTTATTTTAGCTTGATCTTCAGTACTGCTATGGACGTAGCTCTTCAGATGAGTGCTAATTATGTTTGAGGAGCTAATCCTGGTTTCGTTATTAATAGGAACGTTAAGGATGTGATATAGTGATATAATTATGGCACCTTGATGTACCAGTTCTTAAATGTTTTCTGCATTGCAAAGATGTATTTGTTTGACTCAGGCATGAATAACTTCTATTATTTAGTTATCACATATTCAAGGCCATCCATAATTCAAAAAAATAATTTTAAATCCAAATTTTTTTCTTCAAGACTTCAAGGAAATTGGGTTACTTCAATATTGTTAAAAGAGAATGTGGACCCACAAAGGCACTCATGACTTACTGGTCACATGATAATTTCCATTGACAATTGCTGTTTGAGGCAGCTCACTTTGTCCATTTTTAATACTTTAGATACCAACTTTATTGCTCATAAATCCATGGTCACAAAGAAAGGAAAGGCTGGTTTCATAACATCACTCTACCATTAATCTTGGTCATGCAAGTAGAGTTATCCATCTGTAAAGAACAGTCCCAGTCTCTAAAGTCTGTACATCTCATCACGCTACCGTCAGCTGCGGTCATCTGCACTAGGGTGCTCAAGCAACTCAAACATAGCAAGCTTTAAGTCTGTATTGAAAAATGGTGACATTAATATATTAATTAAAGTTAAATTTGAAGAAACTATATAGGAAGAAGCTTGGATAAATTTAAGCAGTAGGTAGGAAATCTATCCCATAGCAAGGAACTTTGGGTTTATGTCATTTTCAGTGGACTGTAGGGAACAAGATTCTGGAGGCAAACAGGGCACAGTGTCATGGACCCTCAATTCTCCAGTTCCACTCACAGAACAAACAAATGGGCTTCAACATTCCATAACCCTACAAGAACAGCAACTTATATTAGTTAGGAAAATGTCTATTATATGGAGTTCAGAAATACTATGTTTTTTAAGACTGACAGAACACTGGAATAGTCTGACATTCACAAAAAACCCTCAGAATTTTAGCAGAAAATATTTATAGAAAGATTAAGTTCTGATCCTTATAGGAAATGGACAATTCTCAAAGAATTTAGCTACTCATTACAAATAATCACAGTGCTGACATCCTGAATATTTATGAAAGCTTCTCTGATCTTGGAACTTCCCCCTCTTAACTGTATATCATTATAACTTTATTCCTTACCTTAATAATATGCCTTATAATACTTTCTCTGTATCTCCATGAGAGACCTATGACAATTTATTTTTGCTGTCTGACTAATGAATTCCTATTGTTATAGTTAAATCTGCAGAGTTAAGAAGCACATGTTAAAAATGAAATATTTATCCCATTGTAATAAATATCTCACCATGCTGTTATAGTCTAGGAATAAAAAAAAAAAAAAAAAATTGCAACTCATTAAAAAATAATATAACAATAAATATTTCTGTTAAAATATTTACAACTACATGCAATTTTCTGCATCATAGAAGTAACGTAGGCTGCATAGACTGCACAATGTATTCAGTGATATTTTCAGCTTTGCCTAATAAAATAATGACACAATTTATTCTCATTTAAAAATTGAAGTCCAGAGACACAAATACATTTAGAAAACTTTTTCTAATCTAAATCAATGGAAAGCAGGTCCCTAAAAGACTTACTTCCTATAATTTAGCATTGATAATAGTACATTTTAGTTATATTTGACATCTGATGTTAACCACTGTACAACATTAATATGCAAGATCGATATAATTTTTCATTTTTGACTCCTTACGGTGATCTTTACTGAAGACTTAATTTTCCTCTAAAAAATAAATTTGATTAAATGGAGTTGGTAATGTACGAAAATATGCCTTTTGCAATGAATTGAATAGCACATTATTAAAAACCTCCACTAAATTAAGCAAAAAAATATTAAAATTACTGTTTAAAGAGAATAATAAAATAAATTTCCTGAATGAAGAATTTTGGGATAACTTCTGAGGCTTTAGGAAGTTGGACTCCAAAAGGAAGGAAGAGGAAAAAGACACACTTCGTTTCAAAGTTATTTTTTATTTCTGAGCTATTAAAAATAAGTGTGTGTGTGTATATATATATATATATAAATCCTGGTAAATGTTACTTTCACCTTGACATTGATTACGATCTTTAGAGTTATTTCTGATATGGGAAGGAGATTTGGTAATAGTCTTGCAACAATGCTGTTTAACTCCTACTTTGTACTGCTAAGCATGAGAGATTAATATAAAACAAAGCAAACTCCTGAATTCTCTTAAAGGCATTCACTGTCTATAACACAAAAGCAAAACAATAAAAGAGGCAGTAACAGGAATGTGAGGAAAATTACTATTAAGTGATGACCTAAAACTTGATCTCATTCTTCTGCCAACACCACTGGAATTGAAAAGACTTTGTCACATTCTCTAGACACATTGACTGTGAATAAAACACATATCTTAGATAACTGAGGAACTGGTCAAGGATTAGACCTGACATGACATAATTGTCTTTGAAGGCTTGAAGAGGAATTTAGACCATTGTAGCTAAACAGGAAAACTGTCTGAGTAAATCAGAGTAACAAAATCCTGTCTTAAATGAAAGTTCACTGTTGTAAAAGGATACATGCACAATCATTACCTTAAGAATAGTCACCATAAGTGAAATCATAAAAAACCTAAACTTTCGAGAAACATATACTCAGTTGAATTTGAGTTTATAAGGGAAACAAACAAACAAACAAAAAAACCAAGCTCTTGTGGTCTATTTAGATATTCTGTATGGGTCTAATTAGACATTCTGGACTATATAGTCCACAGAATTCTTTTGAGGCATAATCCCTATGATTGTGTTAGGAGATGTTTTATGCTTTAACAGTGCCAATTCCTCTGCACCAATGGTAAAAAAGATCTCAAGATGACTTTCTTTTAGAGGGATTCCCAGCTGCAGATCCTTTCTAGAAGCAGCAGCTTTCAAACAGTCCTGGGGTAGGTGTGTAAACACTGGTAAGGAAATGGCCTATACACTCTTCCTCCACATTTTCTGTTTTCTGCAGTTCAGCATGCACATCTGTTTTCTTGTTGCTTGGTTGGTTGGCTTGTTTTCAGCAGCTGTCTCAGACTTCTAATACCCCCCTATTCAGTGGCCGCTGCAATAGTTAGCCTGAAAGCACCTTGGTTTTCTCCGGAACCGGACCAGCAGACATCAAAATGCTTGAAACGAGACCGCCTCAAGGACAGGCTACAGGAGCCCTGATGTATCACCTGCAACTCCGACAAAGAATCTTGGAGATGTGTTTACTGCCTCACAGACAGCTGGTGAATGAGGGGGTTTGAGACTCTCTTGCATAAAGGGAACTGTTCCTGCACAAAGGGATTATTCTAGAACTTTTTCTGAATCAATATAAACTGAGTCAAATGCAGCATTAAGCAGAATGATGAAAATGGTATAAGAATCAAGATGACCCTGCATAAAAAAAAAAAAAAAAAATCTTAAACAGATTTTGATTTTTTTACTCCTGCAAAAGCCATCCTCTTCTTCATTACTGTCCAGAAGAAATATTGGACTAGGCCACCTTTAGTTGCAGAAATATTCTAAAGGGAGAATTTGAAAAAAACAAATCAAAACAAAACTATTCAGACTTTTCCCTTAATTTCCCCAAAACTTAGTTCTGAAGGTGTGTGAATAAATATAATCTTTTACATAGAAAGTAGTGTTAATCTAACTCAAAAGAAGGAGTGAGACTGGATTCATGCTGAAAGGTTTCTTGCTATAGCTTTCCTGTTGCTTCATAAGGGACCTTTTGCTCCCTTTGCTTCTCTTTTTGTGCACACTGTATCTCATTTTTTCTTTTTCCAGTTACTGTTCCACAGGATGATGCCTTTCTTTTGTGCTACGGCACAATGGTCAGAGCTCTCAGGATGTGGGAGAGCAGGTAAAGAACAAAATACAGTATGTGGCTTAACAACGTGATAATTTATTTGAATGAAGCTTGCCAGAGATTGTTATTATTTTATTTAGCTTAAAACCGGTTCCTGTGTCATGAATTAAAACACAATAAGATTGTCTTTATCTAAAGAAGAAATGGCTTTCAGGAACCTTCTCAGGAACAGAATTGACAAAAAATGTGACTTGGAAACAAATAAACTATTTGGAGTCTGTCTGTTTTGTAAATCTGTTAGGAGTCTGAGCCTTGTTGTATTTTCTTTGAAAGCTGCATCAGAAGTGATTAATGCTTAAACAGTAACATTGGCTTATAATTGCTAATGCTGTGTCAGAGGAGGTAGAAACTTATTTATAGCCATTTGCAGTTGTACTGTAAGGGTTAAAAAAAATAGGTACAGTTTTCTTTAAAAATTTTAGCTATGCTGGGTTACGTAAATTATCCGCATCATCCTAAGCAAAGATTGCTTTTTTTAACTCAATAAATACAATGCAGCATTTTCCAAAGAATCAGCAATTTTCCCTCTTGAGTTGTCTGAAAAAGACTCTGAATTCAGAGACCATCTAGCAAAATCTTGCTTAGCTGTGAAAATAAGCCTGAGGATGCTCTGCCAAGCATTACAACAAACTAGCTAAATCATTGACTATAACCCGCAACAGAAAGCCTTCTAAATGGAAGACGATATGGGCTGGAAACCTTTTCCTGACTAGCAAAAATAGCAGCAGGACAGGAACAAATAGATAAAAGAACAGATTTCCAAGAGCTATACTCTGTTCCACAGATGAATGAAGGCATCGTGTTACTCACTTTCTAATGACATTTTACAACACGCCACTCCAGTTTTATTTCTGAATATTTTATTTATTTTGAAATATTACTTAAACATATACAAATATGACCTAAAGTAGCTCCTCTACTCTTCAATCGGATAACGTTAATATGTCAATTAAAAAAAAAAAAAAGAAAAAATAAAAAAGATTTAAAGTTACACAACCATTTGCAAGGCATATGTTTGTGGTTTTGTGTTTCAGACCTGACATGGTTTTTGGATTCATCTGGCATCTAAAGTATAGCAATAGAGACAGGTAGGAATCTACATTGACTTTTTTGTTGTTCCCAGCAGTCAAATGGTTTCCCGTGGGCATCTTTATCCTGTTCCTGTTTCACTGAATAAAAACCCTGAATCTGACCAAAAAAGAGCAAATGCAGGTGGACATGCTTTCTTGTCTCTGACTCTTCTGCTTTCTCTTCCTTGCTGAGATTTCAGTAGAACACTGACAGCTGGTTTACTGAGCAATGAAATCATTAGTTCTGCATTTATCACTTATTTTTGTACACAGAGATTTGTATAAAATAACCTGGGAGAAAACAAACAAACAAACAAAACAAAACACTTGACATTCTAACCTCTAAACTCACTAAATCTAATAGCCATGCATAATTTTAAACATTTCTAGCAGTCTTGTTATTTAATGAAACTACATATTGTGTCTAAACTTAAGCCTTATGCTTGTAGTATCTTGATCTAAACATCTCAATATACTTAAATGTACCTAAATAAAGTACAAACCTGTTCATCAGTTCTAACACACAGCATTGGGGCTTTCATAAGAGAATGTAATTAAAAAAAATATATATACTGTTCGCTGGTGTGTGTGTTGCAAAGTACTGCATGAAGATAAAAAAGAAAAAAAAAGTTAGTTCATTTTTACTTCTGATTCTACTAATCATACAGAGATTTGAGAAAAATCATGATGCAACCAAAACTCTATTATGCCTTGTTCCAGGGTATTCTGTAGTAAAAGAAAGGAAATCAGTGTTCTCGGCAGACCATAAGTAATTCCAATGAAAGCTCCGCTAATGTAAAAATGCTTGGAGGCCGGGGAATAAGACTGTGGCAATGCCCAAGATGCAATGTTCCTTTTCAAGACATTTTCAGTCACATCCCAGTTTGCATCAAGACCTTCTCTTACCTTGTCTTCTCCCCAAAGACAAAATTTGAACATGCTACTTCCACATTTGTGCTTCTGCCCATTTTTGAGGAAACAAACACAACACAGCAAGTTGGGTTTTTTTTTTTTTTGAATCTCTAATGGAAAAGAAAAACATTTTTAGCTTGAGAAAAGTGTTTGAAGTGTCTAGTTGCTTCCTTCCTTTTTAAAATCTCCTAATTTTTACAGATAACTAAAAGCCTCATACCAGCCTCACTGAAATGAAGTTTTAATGTCTTCCATTAATTTTGGAGCTGACCCATATTTTTTCTTCTGAATTTTTCTGATTGTGATTTTTTCATAGTTAACAAAATTAAATTGAAGAAACTTCAATGCATAAGAACTCTTGATAAAAGAAAACATGAAAAGAAATTATAAGACTCAGTTATGTAATCAACACCTATAATAAACTCAGGGAGTATCTCAAACTTGTAGCTGCATCACTGGGACTGATAGCATCAGTATCACTGAAGATACTCGATTGTATGTCTTGGATTCTTAAAAAGCACTGTTTAGAAGCTTTTCTTTTTTTTTCTTTTTACAAAAGTAACATCTTGCTCATTACAAATGATGTTTCTTTTTCACACCACAACATAGCAGTGGGAAAGGGGTATCTGTTATTAAAGGAAAGATGTGTTTGCTCAGGATTAATGATTCTTTAGGCAGGGTGACCTGAGCTGCTAGCAATCTAGGAAGGAAATCAAGGAAGAAAAGAAAAGAAAAGAAAAGAAAAGAAAAGAAAAGAAAAGAAAAGAAAAGAAAAGAAACG
>JAVJGG010000008.1:21380642-21429491 GCA_035590195.1 Aviceda cuculoides | reverse complement strand
GGTTGGTCAAGCAGGACCTGCCTTTCATAAACCCATGCTGACTGGGCCTGATCCCCTGTTTGTCCTGGACTTGCCTTATGAGTCCTCCCAAGACAAACTGTTCCATAATCTTCCCTGGTACCAAGGTCAGGCTGACAGGCCTGTAGTTCCCCGGATCCTCCCTCCGACCCTTTGGCCAGACAGACTGGCCAAACTACTAAAGTTCAAGCATGCATCACATTTGGCCAGGCCAGTCCTCACATATATGCAGATGATAGAATAGCACCAGAAGTCCCATTTGGCAGAGATGTATTCCCTTTGCTCCTAAAACAGCACACTCGTTGCGTCAAGGCAGAGTGACAACAGCTCTAACAATGTACTGGAGAAAAACAGCAGGTAGGCTAATTAGATCAGTCTTTTTGGTATCAGGCATTTCTCTGGAAGATTTCCTGGAATTGCATAAAAAAGCAGGTAAGACTACATTTGGGTAAGTGCCTACCACAAAATTATCTTTTTCTATGGGAATAGTCATAGATAATATTTATTGTAACTAGTTTTATTGAAAGGAACACAATCAAAATGATTAAATAATTCATTCTGCATCTAATGCAAAGAAGAGCCTAAAACACGTACATATAACAGATTAGAGGAATGCCTTGTATGCACTTTGAAAAAGACCAGAGGGTATGGGCTTTGCTCTGTACAGGCAAGGTTATTTATCATTATTTCTTAGGAAAATGCATAGTCCAAAAATCTCTAGAACTGAAACTAGAAACCTTCTGGATAATGTATTTTGAATAGCAGTCCTAATAACAACAGTAAAAGTAACAGAAATAATCCAACATCAAACTGTACAGTTAACTTCATAATGAGGAAGCCAAATGTTTCCCACACTAAGAAAAAAATGATATGGTACATGCCCTGAGTTGACAGATGGAAGGAAAAGAAAGACAGATGTGCTCTAATTTCTTGGGGGTTTTTTTGTTTGTTTCATCTGTTTTTTTCTTTTCTTTTCCCTGTAAGATGACTATCAAACATAGATGAAACTGCTTACTCAATAATGCTGGCTACAGATACTCACCAGAGCAGTAATGCCAAATATCCTGTAGGACTTTGCCCACTAGTATCATCTCAAATGATATTCAGTAACAAGCAAAATGACTAACAGCTGGCACTTTCCTTGGAAATGGCAAAAGACTAGCCAGGTCCAGTTTGTGCAGCCTTTGTAGAGGGGACCATCTGGAATGCTAGCCTGAATCTTAACAATTAAAATCAGGGGCCAGGTCAGACAAGTAGCATCTTAAAGAATTCATGATACTGAGTTTCTAAGCTAAACTGAAAATGACAGAGAAGCTAACACGTGAGAGGATATAAGTAGTCATTCTCACCCAGGGGATGGAGGGTGATCATGTGGTTAAAGCACAGGACATAGAGTTAGAAGACTGACTCTGTGACAGATTTCGCGTGTAACAAAATGTAAGTCACTGTAATCAATAGAAAGTTTCCAATGAGACTCAGACTCAGGTACCTGGGGTCCACCTTCCAGGTACTGAGAACCTCCTGATGGTGGCCAGCTGCTGTCAGCTGCCAGTGATGTGAAACACTCGACATTTTTGCTTATTGATAAGTGGGAAAGATCATTGCCTTTTTTCAGCTAGGCACGATGCTTATGAAAGCTACCATGATATTTGAAAATGAATTTAAGATGTTCCAATGGCGGATGCTACCCAAAGACTAAATATTTTATTATTTTATAAAATGAGGTAGAAGAAATATGTTTATAATTTCCATTTACTTGATTATAAAAAGCTTAACACTGAGCAGGGGAACGGTGGTAGAGAAAACAGAAGACTGGCACTGTGAGAGGTAATACTCAAACAACATAGGAAAGAATGCTGTTCCCTCAGAAAATTTACAATCTGATTGAAGACTGGATGAAGCAAAGACAACAAGAGAGCCATGGGGAAATAACAAAGGTAGCAGTAACAGCTCCATATGATTACTATGGTTAGCTACATGTCCTGCTTGATGGATCTAAATCATTATGCTTTCGGGTCGTTTCTGGAGATATACTTTCCTTCTAAAAAAATATACATATATATATATATATAAAAGAAGCAGATCTTCCTCTGTTTCTTTTCATAACCTATTGCTCTTTAATGTCCTGATTTCACTTTTATGATGATGAATTTTACTTTAAGATATTCCTTTTCACACTTCGATTCTTAAAACAATAACAAATAGAAATTACATTTACTGCTCCCCCCTTTAGACATTTCCTTGTAAAATCCAGTAGCCACCTGCCTGCAAACAGCTAGGGCATCTTTGGGAAAGTAAACATAGGAACACCCATTATAAAGTAATGGCGAGAACAGGATATTCTGCATAAACACTTCTATGAAATGGTTGTGAAAATACCAAAATGTAGGTTTTTCCAATAATTCCAGGAGTTGTTTTAATCTTAGAAGAGGTAATTAGTCTGTGATACCGCTCAGCTCACTCTGTTTTCAGGCTTTTATTGCCACTTTAAAGATATTTTTAACTAAGATTTCTTCAAATATACAAAAATCATTACTGAATTGATACAATATCATACATGAGTAGCCCAAGTGAAACCACAGAACTATTTATACACACTACATGATAGGGATATTTATCTATGATAATATCCAAATATTGCTTATATAAATAATGGTGTGAAACTCTTCCAAACTAGCAACTCAAAAACTGCTTTACTCAATCTTGCTTTCTGTCTAAACACAAATATGACAAATGTGTGTGTTGTGCCAGCCTCCAGAATAAACACTCCAAACAGTACCAATGACAATTTTTACTGGTATCTAGCACAAAGACACTCTATGTTTACTTGTAATTGTGTTTAATTTCATATTGAGATGATTGATCAGAGTAAATGTCTTTATTTTCTGCTGTTTTAACTTCAAGAAATGATCTCTTCTGGTTTTATCCTATTATAAGGATCGTTACAAAAATGAGAAACAATTAACACTGGGTTTAATGCGTGAATGCCATAGAGCTGAAGTAATTGCACTCAAGGTCTGCTAACTTTTTAATCAGGCATTTGGTTGCAAGCTGCTCACGATTGATTCTGAGAGAAGAACTAACACAATCTAGGCAGCAAAAGCAGGTGTGCCAAAAAAGCAGACATGTTGGCAAAACTAATGAAAGAGTCTAGAGGGTAAAAGAAACAAAAACTAATGGAAAATTCTTCTTAAAAGACTTTTGCTTGGGATCCAGTCATAACTGAGTGAAATTAATTGAGGTAAATGAGCATAGAGAGAGTTTTTTGACCAAAATAATTAAGAAATATGAACAGCAAATCCACAAAAGCTCAGCCTAGAGAAGACTTGCCAGTCAGAATCTTAGTGAGCAGAATTAATTAGACTGGGGAGTTGAAATTTTCACATGCATTTTTCTACATAAATAAATAAGAAATACCATGAGAGGTTTCTGGAATTACAATTAGAACACTTACTATTCTCAGCATTTATGCTTTGTTTTGGAGAAAAGAGATCCATTTTTATTTCTATTCATTAAAAATATTTTTTTCCTTTCTCTAATAAACCTATTCTCCATGATTAAGACAGTCCTGAATTCAAAAGTGCTTACACAGCATAGCAGTGGGTGCACTTATAAATTACCTGTGTTGTTGAAGACTATGGCACCACACAAACACACGTCCATAGAGTCACAATTACGTCAAAGAAGCAAGCATATCCACTTGCAAGAATATAATCTAAACAAAAATTGCATGCTTACATCACTTGTCAAGTGAAAATACCTCTCCCAGGTTCATATACAGTACTACAACAGTAAACTCCTTTCAGGGTTGCCCTCAAGGAAAATCTGATTAGGTTTATACGTTTGCATACCGTCTTCAAAGTTTGTGGGTTGTTTTTATTTTTTTATCACTATCTTTAAGTAAATCATTTATGTACCTAATTTCAATAGTTTTGCCACACTTCTATACAAAATCCATAGTTTATATAACCTTATATAGCAGTTCCTCATCAGGATTTCGACCAAACTCCCCAAACCTTCTAGATTAGAAATAGAACACCATATTCATAATAAGGTTCTGACCCTTGCTAATGCAAATCAGCACCCATCTTGGAAAAAAAACACCCCTAGATAATAGGTAATGCAAGAGGTTTGGAAGGTTTATTTCACAGATATCACTGAAAACCTTGTACAAATAACACTTTTAAAAAGACTGACAAGAAAGAGGATTGAGATGAAACCCAGGCATTTCTAAAACAAAAATATTTTGCAAAATCCTAATCCTTCTGCCCAGGAACAATTTCCCCGTAAACTCCAAAACCAGGTTTCCCACCTTTTAGGCACACTTTGGGGAATAAATTACTAATATGTCAGCTTCCATGCTTTGCTAAGGCAATGCAGGCATTGATGACTTAGAACAAGACTAATAGGTCATGTTAAAAGTAAGGGTATCTAAATATTGTTCTAAACCCTTGCTGTTCTATTTGGTTTTTTGTTTGGCTTGGGTTTTTTTGTTGGGTTTTTGGGGGTTTTTTCAGATGAGTGAATCCTACCAAGTACAAGATGTATTAATTAACTTAGAGGGTCGCAGTATACAGATGCCTACATGAAAACACATGGATCCAACAGCGTCACTTCAAATTCTTTCAGAGCTGGCTGAGTACAGAAGTGGTAGGATATCAGAAGCTTTAATTATTGCCTTATTTGCTTTAATCAATAGCATCATCTATTCTCAAATTGTTTACTGACACTTGAAAACAACAAGTTGCAGCAGCTTGGGCACCAGCAGAACAAAATAGCAAGGATAGCTTCTAAGGCAGATGACTGGAGATGCCTAAAAGTTTTTCTCTTTTCCAATGCCTAAATGGCAGCAATTTTGCAAAGCAATACCCAGTTCAGTGGCCACTGTCTCGCCTGGGGATAAGTATGGAAGAATAGTCACATATTTGCGAATGTGCCAACACACCAATGACAGCTTTCTCTCTTTCACCTTCCTTCTAACAGCTATCACTCAGTCACTCTACTGTCTGTCATCTGCAGGTGAAGGGTTTTACGGAAATGAAAGGCAGTGGTCTGGCACAGGGCCACTCACGCACTCTCACAAAGAGACCCTTAATCATAAGGGACTTTCACATCTCTCTGATCTGGGAGTAATTCAGGATAGATGCCAGAAGGAAGAAGAACAAAGAAACCAGCATTTGAAAATTCCCTCAGTGGCTTAATAATACTGCTGAGATGGCTTTTGCCAGATTAAACAGACATGCTCCTTTAGACCCTAAATATTGCTCTGAAACTAATTCCCCAAGCATTGTCCAGAGTTTAACAGGGGTTGGGATACCGACAATCAAACTTTGAAGTAATTCTTCAAATTCCAGTGGAGTTGGCTGCCGAGACAGCTAGAATATTCAGGTCTTTCCAGGCCAAGGAGAGAGAGGGCAGTTTGATTTCTTTGCAATTGTTGTCTTTAAAGGACTTGGACAAAGCAATTCCAACACAACAGCTTATTTCTAAAATGCTTTAAAGTAAAGGATAGATGTGGGGGGTAGTGAACTAGCTGATATTTTTGAATGGTGCCTACATTCAGCACAGCATTCTGACACTTCAGGAGAACACTACAGGAGCTGCAATGCATTAGTGAAGCCTGACAGGGTAAAGATCTTCCTTCACTTGCCATTTTGTTTTGAAGTGACAAGAAAGCTACAGGCAATAGAGGATTTCAAGATGAGGATTCCATCTGATACTCACATGAAGCATCATTGTACGCAATCCCCTAAGTGATGTCAATAATACAAACCATAAATGTGTATAGGCAAAAAAAATCTTTAAAAAGTCTTAGAAGCAATGTATTTTGCAAGTGCCTAATGCTTCAGCTTCCTACATGCCAATACTCACCTACATAATTCCTCTGAGACACACTCCAATGTTAAAAGAGCCCTTCTGCCTATCTATGTTCATTCAGTCGAACACTCAGCAGGATCACTTTTTTGTGATGTTTCTAGTACTTGGGTTAATTTCATTACACTCTGTGAGATATTCATCATAAAGAAATATCAGGATATCAAAATGCAATGTAATACTTAATTCCAGTCCACTTATATGGGTGAATCAAATTAATGTCAACCTCGAAATTTGCTCTGAGTTATTAGTGAATATATTCACTCCTTCTAGGCCCTTATCAGCTTCTGCAGAATCTAAGCTTTTTAAAAAATTCTGAAAAGAAGGTCTCAAAACTATAAACTGAATGAAGGCAATGCGGTGCTTGCTTTCTAAATCAGCAGACAGACAGCTGGAGTGCCACTGCTGTAACCCAAAGATTTGACAGGCTACAGCAGAGTTAAAACTGTTAAGAGCCTTTTGTCATATTTTCCTGCTGCTATTCAAAACTCTCTGAGCAGTAGGAGACTGACGAGAAGGAGGTTAGTTTTGCTCTGCAGCAGTTCAGACTACGGAAGACTGAAGAAAGTAAACAGTATAGGACTGTTTCACTTCTGTAAATTGCAGCACATGTGATTTGGGGCAGATGAGTTAGCAAGGCAGCTGCTTTTTCAAACAGAGTTCATAATGTCTTTAAATGTGTGTGTGTGGGGGGGTATTTTCTTGATTTCTCTCCTTTTAACAGTAAAAATCCAGGAAAACAAGCCTAAATGTTGTTTTCAATGCACTACATTGTTCCAGAATACAGTTATTTATGGAGAAACAACATTTTCTTTTGTCTTTTGGAGCAAGATGTAAGAAGCAATAGTTAGACTGCCATGGGGATGTGAGCTAGATCTCTGCAGAGGCTGTAAGGCATGTACACTGTAACCAGGGAAGTGGCAAGGAAGCTGAGTCTAGAAATAAAAATGTAACAGGAGAGATGACTGAAACTGGACAGAAAGAGGAGGACTGGAGTCAGGGAAGCAGTCTGAAACTTGTAGGTAGGAAAGAAGAATGAAATGAAAGGCAACACAAGAATAGTGGATAAGACCAAGGCTGTACAACAAGTCAAGGACAAAGTAAGAATACACACTGATTCTTACTTACCAGCAGGAGAAGAAGAAGGTGGTAAAACGAAACAGAGGTCACAAGGAATTGGGAGAAAACCCTCTAGCTGGCCTGCACAGTTAGGACTAGGAAATGGATGGAAGAGACAAGGAGAAATCCACCAAGAAACTAAGAGAAAACACTCCCTGACTGAGTGCAACAGGACAAAACTCTCCTGGGATTGAACCAAAATTTAGTAGTGAACAGTATTATAGTGATCAGAAATGGATCATTTGTTTCAAATCTAGGTATTAAAATATATAGGCTAAAGGATTAAAAATTGCCCACTGGAAAATCTATATGATGAATCCAACTCTGAATTAGATTTTATCCTTGCCTTTACCATATGTGTATACAGTACTAGGGAAGTTGTCACACTTTCTACAAAGAACCAATTAGGCTGAAAAGAACAGGTTACTTTTCAAGTCAGTGGAAAGAAATGGGCATTTGCCAGGAATGCCATGTTTAAGACATCATCCTTAAGATGGGATGAATCACGTCCTGTCAGTGCCACTTACTTTCCATTGACTAAAACCAATGTCTACATGACCTCCTCTAAGTAAGATGAAATGTTACTGAAGTCAGGTAATTTCACCTTCAGTTTCTGTTCTTTATTTCCTGAATGGTTAATTTAGTGTCTGAGAGTTGAGATCATCCATGCAACAGGGGCTTATGCTCCACTTCTTCAAAGCCACAAAGGGTACTAATATCCTTTTGATTCTGCACTGAAGAATAAATGTGTTAATATTTGCAAAGCATTCAGATATAGTAGTGATAAACATCATAGCAAATTCCATGAGAAAACTAATAGCTCTGTCTTCAAAACAGGATATGAACACTGCAACAAATAACATTAACATATAGTGAACAACAAGGAGGAAGGTAAATACCGAGGTTAGCTCATTAACTTGGACTGAATATTTTGTGCATTGAATAGGATCAAGATTCTCTGGAAACAATGATATATGATTAGGTATCAAAGACTTTATTGTAATTCCTACACACAGGGGGGCTGAACTGAGTTTCCAGTAGCAACATTAATACTGGCTGCTGGGTGCTAGATTCTGCAACATTGAAATGATGATTAAATATACTTTGTTCTTAGTGGATATACCACGGCAACTTGCAAACAGTTAGGGAGAGAGGACGTCTTGCCAAGGCATCCACACAAGTATGAGATGTAGTCCTGCTACGGGGAAGGAGATCAAAGTAATTGGAAACAAAAATTGTGCTTTCTATACAACCTTTTTCAATCATCTTTGCCAAGTCTTTTTAAATCTTTTGGAAATATGGTTCAGTTTTTTTCCTGTTTGTTTTATTTATATCCTCTTTATCCTAGCCCAGGAGTTTTAATTGCTTCTCTTCTTTATGAATTAAAAGCAAACTGACATTACAAAGACATTCAAGTTTCTGTTTTTCACTCTGCCTGTTAAAGCCATCAGCGGAAAACACTATTTTTGACCATACTTCCATTAAATCGAATGCATATTTGTTTGACATCCCCTCAGATTTTTCAACACTCACTGTTTAGTTTCTATTTATAAGCCTCATGGATTGCAGACTGAAGTGCTTCCACAAAGGCATACTTGGCTCAATTTGTATGCTAGTCTAACTGGCAAGAAACAACAACAGTGCTCAGGACTGACTCTCCTCTCTTTGGAGAGAAAGCCTCTGTGAAAAGTGAACCTATGCACGCAGTCATTGAGAAATCTGAAAGTGCTGTCATTGGAATTGACAATATGGCTTGCTTAGTGAGGATTTGTTTTCAATGTGCAGCTTCAGAATTATTTACTAATTAAAAGTGTTTTACCACGGAGAAACCCGTTGAGATTTGCCTCTTGTTTCCTAGGGTGCAGGACCGTGAAATCATGGATGAATGAGCTATAGCACCATAATTTGCTTCTGTCAGTTTAAATGAAAAGGTCTGAAATGAACTGGTGAAATTAGTTCACAACATTTTTACCCACCAGTAAATGCAATTTAATTTTATGGTAAACTGTAAAAGCATACCCTCCTTCCACAAACTTCTAATCTTACACCGAACAGCAGAATTATTTGCCCTATATCCTATTCCATGCCCTCTTTAGACTGAGGAAAGGAAGGTATCAACCAATTGACATTGAATTCCCAACATCCAGCATTTGAGAATATGTTGCTTGCATGTGGATAAAGCCAAAATTCACCTATGCACACAGAGAGCTCCTACTCTCCCCTGTGCCTCCCCCACACACCCAGTAATCTGAGACTGTTTTATTCTTATGTTTACTGTGCTGAAATAAATAACAGCTAGAAAGAAAGACCTTAACTATTGGGGTGGAAGAAAGAAAGGACGCTTGCTGGCAATAACAGATACACGTGCATCTAAAGAGGACTAGTATCACTCTTACTGATAGTAGAATAAAGTCACTCAGCTGTGAAATGAATCATAATTAGGATGACCTCATTCAAAACCCAGTTACAAGAAGATACTAGATAAGCAAATCAAAATCATCACTTCAGTTCTTTAAAGACAGATAGCATGCAGTATCCATCTGTTAAGAGATACCACCTGTTCTATCAACTCACTCCGTTGCCTCAAGTATTAAGCAGGAGAGTCAATTAAGTCAATCCATGTGCAAGAGGACCTTCACGGAGGGTAAGCCACTGTTCTCTGCTACCCGGTATCTCATCCCAGCAAGGAAGGAACAGAACAACTCCAGAACAACTTCATCTGTCCCCTCTCAGACTCCATCTCCATCTCTTGATTAATAATACAGGAGGCACTGAACAGATACGACACAGTCTATATAAAAAATGGGTTGTCTTTTGTTGTCAATACAAGGTCATTAGTTTCTGTGTCATACCCAGAAATAAATCTAATGAAGTATTTTGTTGTATTCATCCAAGCGAAGGCTAAATTTTATGTCCCCAAGCCCACAATCACCTCAAAATGCTCCATTACCGACATGTGTTATTGCAGCAAAAACCTAGTAAGTTGTGTGCATAACCTGTGATTGCCAATATATGCGTGTTTACACAAAATACACCTTTCAGTGTATAAAGAAGCTATACTCCATGATTCAGACTTCACCTCTATAGCTGGAAATTAGTATCTTGATGTTGGGTTAACTATTTCCTTGCAGTCAGCAATCATGAGAGGGAAATCTAATATGCTGTCTGGGCAGAAAATGGCAAAGGGCTATTAGTAAATGTAAAATCCTGTTTATGGGAAAGCGAGAGAAAATTCTTCAGGAAGATTCTGAGATTTATATCACAACTGATTTACACTTATACGATGCCTTAGTGAGGTTTAGTCCTTACAAATGTAAGGTGGGATTGGATATAAAAGTCACGTACACCCCAAAACCTTTTCAGTGAAGATACACTTATGTGACGTAAGAAGTGAGTTCCAACTAAATAGCTGAAAAGTGATTTTGTAGCCTGATGCCTGCTAAATACAAAGAGTGAGAAAAATCTCTCGTTACCAGAAAAACTGTCAGGGAAATCACTTTTCCTGGAAACCTAAGAGGTAGCACACCAGGCTGAGTAACTTCTGCAAAATCACGGCAAGTCTGACTTATTGTATTGATGGTGTTTGATTAGGGAGGGATGTGGTTCCCTTAGTTAGTGTGACATTGCTAGGGAAACCCTTAAAACCACTGATTAATATTTAGTAAAGCTAAAAAGCAAAAGGAGTTTTAATGTGCCCTTCAATGATATTCATTCTCTTTAGCTGGCTAAGATTTCTCTATGTGTAAGCATAAGATTTCTCTATCTGCACTCTGATGCACTTATATAAATAGAAGTCAATATTTAGTTTTAATGTGTAAGTAAAAAAGTGGTTTAGTCTTCTTCAATTTTTATGTGCAATTTTATGTAGACTTCTTTTCTTCCTTTTTGGATAGTTACAAATATGAATAATGATTAATTCCCTGGGGTGGAGGGTGGGGCAACCAAAAAAAAACCCAGACAAACCCCCCCAAACCAAACCCGAAGACCCCCAAACCCCCCACCTTTCATAATAATGCCATTCCTTTAATAAAATATTTGTAACTGACCCATATGATTATAAGGAGAATGGGTTTGTACCATACAAGCCAGTTTCATTTTACTGTTTCAATTATCCACTTCTAATACAGCCAGAAGGTGCATTAGCACCTCCAGCCAGATTTCAACAGACCTGCAGAGTCACAATGAGATCACAAATGACACAGGTCCTCGTCTGCACTCAGCTGGAAAGGAGGAAGCTGGACAACAGTCTAAAGACCTGGTTACGCACAAACTCTGCATAAGATGAAGAACAACATTCTATAGAAGAAGTTTCTGTCAGCCAAGCATATGTTGTTGAAACTCCATCAAAATCCCAGTTTTGCCAATTGAGAATTTATTCCATGAAGCTGCTTTTATATTTTTAGTTTCTTTCTGAGACTAAAAGATTTACAGTCTCTCAGTCAACATGGGTATTCAGGAAAAGTTTTGTGTTCCTGAAAGATATTTACCTGTATTTGATAACATAAATGTGTATTGGACTTTTTTCCCTTAAACAACTTTATTTTGGCTAGGACAACATTCTTTTTTAATCTCTAGTTTTTAATAAAGTTATAACCTCCATCTGAAGAATTTCGTGCATTTAGAATTTGCATTTGCATGTAGGACCTGACCTATGGGGAAATGAATTTGCTAGCTGCTTGTTATTTTGCGATTTTCTGATTCCTTTCCTTATTTTTATTGTGTCACTTAAAATAATGATACTTTAAGTAATGTTTCTCTCTAGATTCCTTTCTGTAGGTCGTTACATGCAGATACTGCCTAAATTTTAAGAACTCTTTCTGTCTGACAGATTCAAAAAGACATTTCTCAGCTACGTCTGCACAACTGAAAACTCTATCCATCTTTTTATTTTATACCTCGATTACAGCAACATCTCTTCCTCACACTTTATAAACCACAGTCTTGCTCCATTCATTTCTATTCAGAAAACTATCACAAAGATCATCTAACTGCATTATCCCTACCTATGTTTTAATGACAATACACAAGAATTTGAGTTGAAAAGAGAAGAAAAGAATGAAGCTTATCCACAAAATTCTCCTCCCCTAAATGCATGTCTCGATCTCCATAAGGTATTGGGCTCTTCTCACTGCACGAGGGCGGCAGAGCTAGCAGTGCAGCGTCCCACATCACAGGACCTACCTGCTGAGGAAATCTTCAAAGCGATAGCAAAAGCAGTCATGCTGCTCAGTGAAGGAGAGGGCATGGGGAAAAGGATGACAACAGCTGGAGTGAAATGCAATGCTGATGCCTCTGTACATATTTCAGGAGGTAGATCACGTTTTCAGTTATCTTTATTTTGCCTCTGCCCATCTGAGAGTGGCAGTTATTCCCCTGCCTGGAATATGTATACAGAAAGCAGGTGTATTTCCACACGAGCAAAATTATCCCACCTCTGCGGCATTTTCTAATCGCCTTCTACTCCACAGTAGCTTTTCATCAAACGTCAGTGGAGCCTCCACTTCCAGCCTGCTGTGACTGAAACATAGTGTTCAACCTGTCATCTAGGACACGCAACCCTTCTCGCAAGCAGCATTTTCCGCTGGTACATGCAGGGTGCAGGATTACGTGGAAATAGGTTCAGACCCTTTTGGAAACCCACTTACATTGTGGTTTCCAGAAAATCCTCAATTCGGTGGCCATGTAGGACTCAGTCCCTTACTTGAGACTCGGTAATAACCTTTTTCAAGAAAACCTGTTCACAGCGTATGTAGCGAAACGAAAACCAAAAGACTCTGAAAAATAATTAACATCCTCCGTACATAAAATTTCTCATTCCTGAGAACAAAAACCATGAGCTTTTCATTTAAGCGAGCCACACTCTCGAACGTACTGTTTAGCATACTTCTTTCAAGTACGAGTTTACTTTCCAAGAGTTTTCTTTTTTCACCAACCACGCTGCCTGTAACGGGAGGTGCAGCTGTGTCGGATTCCTTCACTGCCGTTCCTCTCTGGCATGCAGCGGCGGTTCGCAGCACCGCGATGCTCACGGTCAGTCTTGTCCTCAGGCTGCAGCCAAGCAGAAGGTTTAGCTCAGCATTTATCACCGTGAGCTGTGACACTGGTACTAGCTTTATCATATTTCAAAAGTCAACATAGTTTCATATGGTTTAAGGTGAGAGGGGACTATTAGATCATCTGCTCTGACCTCCAATATATCATAAACCATTAAGCTTCACCCACAAGCTCTTAAATTAAGCCCGAAGACTTTAGTTAGCACTCCAGTTCTCAGAAGACTAAGCTTTTTGCCAAAGGCAGACAGAAAATGAGAAAAACAGATGCTACCAATCCAAACTCCTCTGAAATGGCAGACAATTGATTAAGTGAGATAAGTGATTTATACACACTTTTTCTGGTGTTAAGAAGGCATTTGCTGTAGTGGCTAAAAATTGGGAAACATGAATTTTATACCCTGCGCTGCTTGCTGACTTCAGACAAGTCTCTTCCCCTTTGTTTGCCCCAGGTTCTAATTTCTGAAATAGTTGTAATTAAAATTTCCTTTCTAAAAGCTTATTATTACACTGTTCATGAGATAGACTTATTAAGTACTTATAAAAATCTCTTGTCTTTCTTTAAGTAATGCTTAGTTAGGAAAAGTCTGAGCAGCACAGTCCTTTAGTATAGCATTGCTGTTTGCTATTCTGTTTCTTAATTCAAATCCTCTGCTAGCTTCCATGGGGCTACAAGGCAGTAAGTGCATAGTCGTCTGGTTTGCATTTTGCCTTTTCTTGTCTGCTTATGTCACAGTTCACTAATATCTGCTAGCAAAAATGAGATGGTCCATTCATTCAATCAAAATTAAAACCTCACAGGAAGGGGAAGAAAAATGCAAGTAGAGGACTGTTATAGGATTACTGGGTTATAATAAGAGCAATTCAAGGTTAGCAGCACAATTTCACCTTCTAGTAATTCATGCTGAAGAAAAAAGCCAGCACAAACTGAAAGTGCTGTTCTGCATACACCTTACATACAAAATGGCAGTCTAACTACTGCCACGAGTAACTTCTTAAAATGTATATTGAACACCTAGAGTATTTTGAGAAAAAGAAATGTTGGAAGCATTTTCTAGTAGAACAGTGAAACAGCTCACAGAGTGTTGTAATTTTGCTGAAATTTTGTTTCAAAGAAGCAAAAAGCTGACGATGTCGACTGTCTTTAATCCTTTCTTCTGAAATTACTATTCATAGAATTGAAAGAGATCTACTAGGTTAGCAAATCCAAAACCATGCTGTCACAGGCAGCCATGAAATGTCATCCTGTTCTATTTTCTATTTATATTATTCTGTGTAGTACAGTACAAAATAGAATTTAAATAAAAATGATTAATCTGAAATTATTTTTTTAAAATCCCTTCATATGAATTTTCAGATTTAGTTCCAATTCAGAAGGAAGACACATTTCAAAGGCTTGAGATCATTCATGAAAAAAATAAAAAAAAAAGGCCCTCAAAAAGCTCTAATGAAAAATGCTTCTTATAAATGGCAGCCGCCTTATAACATTTTTCCCACTGCTCCAAAATTCTTTCAAATAAATCTGACAGGGCAGCAAACAGGAGAAAGAATTGGTAGCAAATAGTAAGTGCAGTTCCCACTGCTCATCTGAGAAGAGAAGCTAGCAGAGAAACAGTATGTAAGTCTGGTGTGAGCACTGCAATAAAAGCACAAAAGTCATCTCAGCAGGGTACGCTACCATCTCCGCTTATGCCTCAGTTAGTTCCATGCGGAAATCCCCCCACACAAAGTTAGAAAATACTCCGTTCTCGATGTCCATACTGTGCATCTGACAGTTTCTGCATGTCACACATTTTAGACTACAAGCTGTTCCTTTATGCTAAACAGCAACTCCACCGTGCAGGCCTGTGAAAAAAACTCACTGCATTTACTATCAACCCAACTTCTTTTTAAGCCATGGGGGGCAGCATGTTTAATGGATGCCAAAGCTTCTAAGATGTGGCATTCAACAGCACTCACATCTGGAAGAAATATGCAGTATTGTTCCCTTTTTTTTTTTTCTTTCTTCATTTTATATTTCTATTTTTATCTTCACGCAACACTGCTGAGGAAAGTATTGCAAAGCTAATGAGTAATGAATGAAGGGGAAAGTGAGCAGGTGTAAAATCTATTTCGCTTGTTGGTGCATGACTATTTTGTATGAATAAAATGCTTTATGCCTTTTTTCTTTGCAGAGAATTTAGAATTCTAGCATTTAGAAATGTAATTCTTGATCAAAAAAAGTGAAGCATAACTGGAATATATAGAAACAGCTTGGGCAATATTGCTTTTGGATCAGATTTGAACTCTATCATGAAAACAGCACTAATGATACAATTGTTTGATACAGAAGTCAAACACAGAAATTACTGTATGCCCCTGTGATTACAGACTCAGAGTCTCGTGGGTTTTACCAGTCTGCTTAAATTCTGAGGCTCCTGGGTATCAAAGATAAGAATTATACATCGTGAGACATTTTTGTGTCAGTGTTAAACTAACACACCTAAATCTATTTTGCTTCCCAAAGTAGTTTGCAATAAGTAACTTTGTCTTCAATTATATATTCAGATGGGAATCTCATTTTACATTTTATTCATCAACAGAAGAGATAAAAGCAGTTAGAAAATACTTGATAGCAGAGTTTTATTGCAATAGTAAATCATACCTCTGCTATAAAAGTTGAGGGAAGCATTATGTGAGGTTGTGTTACACTCCAGGATTTAATAGCCTTGAAAAAAATCAGCAATAAATTTGAATAAGGCTGAGGAGGAAAGCAGCTGGAAATGCAGAAGAGAAGTGACACCTTTATACTGTACTTCTATTTACCATTTATCTGTCATTTTTACCTCCACATCTTGAGATTAGAAATCTTTTTTGCATAGATAAAATGTCAGTGACAACTTTCTATTTTAACATCTTAGGCTGTCGATGACACTTTGTTTTAATAACTTCCAAAGAACTTCTGAGTATTCTGTTTCTTACTTGCTAGAGGAATGAGAAATACAGAAGGGAAAAAATGTTTGCAGATTAAATACTCTACCCTTGTTTCCTTTTTTAGGTAATTAAGACTAGTACAGGTTAAAAGAATAACCAACAGCTTGGAATTGTTGTAAATAATACAAATTAATATGGGTTACTCCAATTACAATATTTACGTATAAAAATAGAATTCACAGCTTGTATGCTTCCGTGTTTTAGCTAGAGCAAATTCCACTACTTATTATTATTAGAAATAAAGATACTAAAATCTGAGGATAATACAGTGTTCAATATTGACTTCTTGTTTTGTTTTGCAGGGAGTGGGGGTGTTGCAACACCTTCAGATAAGGCTAGTAAATCACTTCAAAATCTAATCCTGAGCCAAACTACAGGCATAATCCTCTTCTCAATAGATCCAGGGCCTATAATGCTAGCAGTGAATTTAATAAAGGATTTAGAAACCTTTGTAGCTAAGGGTCAGTAAGTCGTTTTTTTTCTAAATTCCTAATTTCACAGGTTTATAATTTACAAATCCTTCTGAGCTAAAGATATTCTCACAAATGCATCTGTGGGTATTTCTAGTGTACTAGAAAATTCACAGCATAACACAAAACCTTTCCTTTGTACTTCCCACTGACTCAAGTTACTTTTGAAACTAAATTTCAAAAAGCCATTGCAACAAATCTAATTATTGTCTTTTTTAAATGATTACAGCAAAACAAATTTAGAGTCATTCTGAATATAGTTGAAGCCAGAATTTTTTTCATCCTTTTTGGGGGGAAAAATTTCCCCATCCCTTATGCACAGAAAAATGCCAAATTTGCGAACGTTTTCTACAATCATCTTTGTTGCACATCTAGGTCTTCTATATACAAGCGTATCCCGTTACTGTTTCTCCTGCAACATTTCTGAAATATAAAGAAATTGAAAAGGCCATTCTCTGCAGGTAGTACTTTGTGTAGTTCTCTAGTAGGTTTAACACTCAGACCATTTTGTGGGCTACAGTTAGAGACCATTTCACCTCCTACTTAGGAGGTTAGAAGGTTGGATTTTAAGATGTTGATTAGGGAAATAAATTAGAAACAGTCCAAACTGAAAGTGATGAAAGGTATCTTCTGCTCTTTATGAATTTGAAAATACTGAATGTTAATTGTATGTGAGTTATCCTTCAAATCCTTCTTAACTGTACATGGAATAATTAGAAATTACTAAAATTTATGTTTCACTATATTTAAAAAAAACCCCAACATCTTTTTCTAATTACATCTAGACAGATTTCACTTACAACTTCAGCTAAAAATCTGGCCTAAAATACACTTGACAAAATACTTCACAGTTTCACAGCCAATGTATCTGTGTCTGCACGGCAGGTCTGTGTATTTACATGTCTTTCTAAACATGTGGATGAGGAGGCAGATAGATAGACTACACTCTAGAAATGTGCACAAAGATCTTCTATTACACAAGATATTCATAAACATCTATATTTGTGTCTCATTATCCAGGGAAGGTACTGAAAAGACAGTTTTGGATTCTATTAAAAAAAAAAAAAAGGAGGGGGGGGGGATGGGTGTTTCTTTTCATTTTTCCACACATCCATGGAACACTGGCAAAGTAATAATACACATAGAAAAGAGCACCAGTCTGTATTATTTTAACCCTGAGCTAGAAAAATATTTTCTGTTGATTTTTTTTTAATAACTTTGTTTTGAAGTAGACAAATCAACATCATTTACCTTCGCCCAGCAGCTCACAAAATGAGGGATTCAGTAAACTTGAAATGTCAAACACAAAAATCCGCTCTTGAAGGAAAGTAACATGACATGGCATTCGATCAGTTAGTCTAAAGCTTTACTCCCTGCCTCTCACTTCTGCACTATGTAATTTCCTACTATAAAACAGCATCATCATGTTTGGCAACTTATGAACTAAAAAGGTGTGGCTGGATAGTGAAAGTTCGTAAAATAGACTTGAGAGGTATTATCAGGTTACTAAAATGAAAGAAAAAAAATCTGCATTTTGTGTTTGGTTTTGGTTTTTTTTTCACCCAAGTAGTGGCTGTTTGTCCAAGTTTGGTCAGAGGAGATCATTCAGAGCAGTCCTCAGTTAAGAATCCTTTAAGAATTTCAGATTTCTTGTGTCAGTATATAGACTGATGAATGTTTTGTGGAACTAATGAAATGCTATAAGGAAATGTCACTATCTCTAGGATGAATCACATTGTATAGCGGCTGCTTTCTATTCTTATACTTTGAATGAGAGACAAAATTCCACATATTCTACCACTGGCAGCTAATCAATGTGAAACTTTTGGAGCAGCATGCATCTCAGCTAACACTAGTTATTAAAATTAAGGATCCAACCTCAGCTAATTGTCTAAACCTAGTTCAATGTAACTGCCATACATTGTCAAAAAAATGATAAAAAAATAAACAAAGTTTATTATATACTTCTATTTAGATACAAATATATCTAAAATGGGTGAGATTAAGCATCCTGTGGAGGTGCCTATATCTTTCTACTTCATCAGACAATCGTAAGGTGCCTAATTTTTCAGACAGTTGAATCTATTAGAGGCTAGGCCTGTGCCAACACTATTCTAGGTGTGCATCCACATGATGTTATTTTATTGATAACTGGATTGTTTCTGTGATGGGTATTTTTTAAAAATCAAATTTACTAATACAGAATAAAAACTGAAAATAACCATTTTGTATCGAAAGTTACATTTACAAGTTTGACATCTCACTGAACTAGTGATTCAAAAGACTGTGAAATGTCAAGAATAAGATTTTTTTCAAGCCTGAGAAAAAAAAAGTTTGCTAGTTGTCAGTCTTCTGGTTTTAATAGCAAAACCTGAATTTTCTAAATTAATTTATTCATTTTTGCAACCGCCTGTCTACTGTTACTGTCAAAACTGATTCAGGTTCTCTGAGTGCTCAGAAATCTCAGCTGTGACACTGTAAAGTTTTAACTCTTTCAGACAAGTGAGTGAGGAACACCTGTACGCTTGCTTCTTCCAATAAACTGGCTTCTTGTTCAAAAGAAAGGGAAAAAAAACCCCAAACAGCTGAAAGACAAAGGTAGCATGGTAACACAGGTCTCTAGCCTTCTTTCAGTGAACTCGGTGGGAGGTTTGACTACAGAACTGCAATGGAAGGTACTGAAGTTCACTTTCTTTCAGCTGAGCTCTTTGATGGTACTCAGACACAGCTGTCAAAGTTTAGAGAAAAGTATGATCCATGTATTTGAGTCTAGAATTCTAAGAATCAGATGTTTAAGTTGAAATTAGACATCCTGGATAACTTACCCTTAAGTTTTTATTCAGAGGCAAAAGTAGTTAGAGAGAGAAATAGGCATCTCTACAGAAAAGTGCATCTATTTTATCTCCTCTGACTACAGAAAGATGACTCTTCTAAGGTGTGGGACTTAGATGTTTAAAGTACGATAGAATAAATCTTTTTCTGAAGAAGAAAAATCACCTTGCTCACCTTTCCAAACCATTTGCTGGTTGAGGATTTGAAGCAGTGGTACCAGCAGTGAAAAAAATACCTGCAGCTTTAGATTAAAAAATTGTTTAATTCCAAGGTATATAATTCTACATTATGTTAACATTAATTTGAATTTAAATGAACTTCTCAACATCTGGTGCTTATTTATGAAAACAGAGACAGAAAATTGCATGCAAAGCTATAGTATCATACAGTGCACTCAGCTAAGAGAATAATTCTTCTGACATCTATATAAAAATAGATAATGCATACTTATCTCACAAAAATACTTGAGGACTGATGTTTGCAAACCCCCCAGAAAAAGGTTCCAATTATCCTCCAACCCCCACCCCCCCTCTTTGTTGGTATTCAGCATTCCTGAATTTATAGGACTTTTAACTCACACCCGTTATGATCAATGAAAGGAGAGCATATCATGGAAGTTAGTTGACTACGGTAATTTCTGTTTTTTAATACTGTCCTGTGAATATGCATCATTTTTCTTCTAACACTACAGTGCTATAAGCCAATCACAAAAATGCATAGATCAATTATTTTAACCAGGTGATGCAATGCAGTCATTACTTACTGGTAAATCTTCAACACAGTCCTGATATTCTGTGTAGAATTCAGTTCTGGTGAGTCATTTACTATGGGTACCCTACAATTTTGATTCATTCTACCATGCAACTTGAAGCACAGAAGCGAGACCGAAACTAGGAGTCTATTTAATCTAGGCTATCAACTTGGGTGCCTCAATTAACTGCTAGAAATGAAAGCATGAATCTTCAATTTGTTCTAATGGCAATCCAGATTTATCTTATTGCAGGGCTGGATTCATGCAGGAAGATATCATCTATATACGATCAACCATGTAAGTACCTGGGAATTTGGTTCTTACTGATTTTTCTAAGTCTCGGTGAATAGTGCAAAAGAATATTATTCCAAAATTTACCACATTGCCTTTTAATATGTTCTATGAACAAATAATTAATAACATTGAAGCATTATAAAAGAGATATGGCTTTGGATTATATAAATAATATACACAGCTACATAAATTTTTCAGTAGCCTTAGAGAACCAGTTATAAACACCTTTGGTAAAAATTAGTCTCAGTATGTGATGAAAACTCTCAGAAAACGCACATGTTCTCAGGTGCTGTACCACTGAAGAATTTTAGAATTAGAGGCTACAGAAGTTGTGCACAAGAAAATACTGGTTTATTTTAAGGGGTTTTTTTTGGCTAGGTAAATAACTGCTTATAGCCACGTTTCATCTGTGGGACACATCCATAAAATAATACCGCACTATTAGGACACATCCATAAAATAATACCGCACTATTAATTATAATTTCATGATCATTTTAATGACATTTGAAAAGCTTCTGTAGCTCACTAAATGAGCCGCTTGGACTCCTGTTTTGCCTGGTTAGTGACTACCAGCAAGTAACAGTGTACAGCAGGGATAGTCTAATTACTGCCAAAACCAAAGGTCACCTAATTCCAGGCAATGCAAATAGACTAATTATATTGTTTCTTAAGGAGTATTCCATACATGTGTCAATCAGCAAAAATAGCAGATTAAGAAGTCCTATACCAGCATAAATTGTACATATTTCCATTTAGAATAATGCAGTGAAATGACACCACATGAAATTGGTTGATAGGGAATTTAATTACTATGCTTTATAAAAAGGAAACCATAGGATATTAAAAAAAATTGGAAACTCTTTCTGTGACCTTTAAGTAATTAGTGTTTCATAATTATGCACATGCAGTCTGTAGTTACTTTTAAAAAAACCCTAACACCCCCCCCCCCCCCCCAGCTACACTTTACAGTTATTTTCATTTTCATTCTAAGTAAGGAAACATCTTATTGGACCAATATTTTTCATTGTTAATCTGGAAGGAAAGAAAACAGAAAAGCACCCACATAAATTAAACATTACAGAATTCCAACTTCTACTTTTATGATTACTTGAGCTTATATGTTCATTATCTTTACATTTCTATTTAACACCTCTGGAAAAATTGCACTAATTAACTATCAGTGACACACATATCCAAATCAGCAATGGATATTTCAGTGTGTTCACCACAGCACTTCAAACACCTCCACCCCACTAGAACAACAGTTTTAGTTTAAAATTATCACCGTTCCCGATTTGAAAATTCTCCCAGAAAAATCTATCCCCAGCAATAGAGAGAGCTCAAAGCCAGCACACCATACTAACACTGTATTATTCTACCATACAGGTAACATGATCATTAACAGCAAGAATGAAAAAATTAACAAATTATAATGCAAGACTCTGTTGAACAAGCAGTCAAGCCTGTGAACGCTATACGTGATGTGATACTCAGCCATGACCTATCGCACTAACTAAAAGTACTACCTATCCTGCTTTCACGCATATGCCTGAGTAAAAAACCATCCACTGGCTCCTGTGCACGATACTGAAAAATAGCGTCGTCTCTGAGCTACTTGCTTCATTCTCCAACATGAATTATATCTGAAACAGCACCGAAATTTCCTAATGTACTACATGTGTTTTAATTCCACCTTTCAAAGTTACTTAGAAATGCCACCTTCACTTAGACAGGAGGCTTACGAAGGCTTTGAAGCTGCTGATAGGCAGCAGGCGTGGGTCCGCAGCACCAGCAAGGCCTGCTTCCGAGAGCTGGGACAGTCACACCCCGAAATGCCGAGACAAGTACAGAACGTGAGAGGGTGCCGTCCGTCCCGTCCCAAGGGCCATCGAGAGGAAGCGTAAAAGAAACAACACAACACCCAACTCGGTACTCCTGCTATTCTCTAATTCGTCAGTGCACGGGCTACTTAGAAACCAAATGATAGAAAAATGTTACCAGCAAAACCCGTAATACTGTGAGAACTGCTAACTTGCTAGCTCAATCTGCGGCTGTCATTTAAATTTGGGTTTAGGACATATTGCAGTACAGGAGTGGGCTGCCTGCAAATCCCACAGTCAAGAAAACTTCAGTTTTGATGGCGAGCCTATGAGACAATTCCAATTTGTACTTTTTGGCCCAATGGGCAGTCACAAACTATTGGCCTAGCACCATTCTAGCCCAGACACACTGTCAATTTACACAGTTTAACCAGTAAGTCAGGCTTGTCGCCAGTCACCGTTCTCAAAGGAGCTACACAATACCCCACCGCATACAAGGACAAATAGGTAGAAGGGAAGAAAAAGCAAAAAAAGCTGCAGCTGCACATTCTGTGTTGCCTTCCCTCGCTCTCAGGATAGAGCAGTTCAAAGACATACACGGTGTGATGTTACATCCTGTAAACTGTCATCCCAAAGTAATGTAATCACAGTGCCATTAGTTTGCAGTGCCTGAGTTCATTCTTCATTACCTAACTTACTGTGCTGAGTGTCAAATTAGGGTATTCACATTATAATTGCAATTCTACTGATAGATGGTTTTCTTTGGATGTAAGTAATTGTATATGTTCAAAGTAGTGAAAAATGTATTTGCTTTTATCCACCAGTTTTCTATCTTACTTAACTAAAGTTTCAGAAGAAATAGAAGCAGGCTTTCATGTGGTGAAGTGTCCACTACAATGTTTAAATGAATAATTTACTATCCAAATTGACTGCACCGATCATCTAAATTTAGAGATATCAGACTTTCAGCAGATGGTACACTACAGACAGTAACCCTTGGTCGAAAGTGCTTATGGAATATGCAATTTGCTATGGTAAACTGGTCCATCAAATCAATCTGGCATTCTGCCTCTGGGGAAGGGTAGTACTTAATCCTCTATAGAAAGATGAACTTCTCCCATAATACACTTGGTCAATTGTGCAATGCTATACATTCTTGAGTGGAAGAAAAAAAAATCTGTATGCTTTCAGGTAAGTAGAATTTGTTATGGTATCAACTGGAAGATAGCCAATATCCAAATAAATTATATTTTATATTAAGGGTATGACTCTAATATCCTCTAATCTTATTGACATAAATGGAAGCTCTCTACACACAGTATTTTCAGGAGTAGACAACAAATTGGCACATAGTTTAACAGTTAGGATATAGAAAGGAAATTAAAAGAAACAGAAAGTGTGCATGCTTTCCATTTTCAGTTAATGCACTTCTAAGGACAGGAAATACTATTGTGGTTATTTGACTTCCTGTATATTATAGATACTACACTTTAATGATTTCTGCTTCAAACTCAATATTTAAGCTTGATTTAGACTATATTTTTAAGAGAAGAAAATGAATAAACGTCATTTTTATTTCCAGTGACAGAAAATCTATCAATTGCATCAGAAAGTAGCTTCCAGGATTAGTTAAAATATCCAGCTTATTTTTAGTTTGATTTGGTCTATGTTCTGCTTTTAGCCATTACACTTTGACATTTTCCTGCCTACAGACTTAACAGACTAGCATTAACAAATTTTTATTCTCCATGCAGGTATTTATAGCTTCCAATCAAATATCTACTCAGTCCACTTTTTTTTTTTTCTTTTTTCAGACTAAGCTCGGCTTTTCATTGCAAAGCACGTGTTCCAGTCCTTTCAATCATTTCTTTGTGCTTCTTTGACATTTAGTGTTTTGTTTTCCTAACTGATGGCACCAGAATAGGACACAATATTCATGAAATAGTCATACAAATGCCAAGAGCCAGGGCAATATAATCTGTTGAGCCTTACTCAATATTTGCATAGCCACATCTCTAAAAACCTTTCACTTTTGTGATCTCACATTCCATTGTTTATGCAGCATTTCTCTCCACAAAGTTTTCACTTTGTGAAAGCGACTGCTTTCCTGACGCAGTAGTTTCCCATCTGTAAATACAGTCCATCTTCCCAGGATTTTACAGTGCTCACAGTAGAATTCATATCAGTTTAGCAAGTCTGATCAGGATTAGCCATTTCTGCCTTTATTACCAACCACTTACCAACTTATGTGGCATCAGAAAACTGTAGCATTACTGGGTTTATGATTTAATTCCTCAACATACAAAGTAACAGAGAAACAAGAACCAATTTCCCTCATGGAACACAAATGCCCTCTTGGTTAATTTTCTTCACATTCAAAAGTTTAGCTCTCACTTTATTTGTATAATCAAATATGAAGCTCTTTGGTCATGCTCCTCACAGTTGATGCTGGGAAACCTGCTACATGGTCAGATAAATCAATAAAAGAAATTAAATAACTGGTATCACAACATTTCTTTTTACCTTCAGTTTTTCAAGGACACATCACTAATGCACTAATGTTACAAAGACCTCAATAAGATCATCCAGAATGGTCAGTTCACAGGATATTAAGACCTGCTTGATGCCAAGCAAAAATAGAATTAAATAAGCCCTGATGATCCTTAATCAGATAATTAATGGGTTTCCAAGTTCCCTATAAAAATTACTGATACTGTATGCACCATCAAATCAGAATAAAATACGTAACAGTTTGCAAACCTGAACTATATTGTCCCCAAAATTCCCTTTTAGCTGCAGTGATAGCAGGAATCTGTTGTACATTTAAACTTGTCCTTTTCTGGACAGTTTGGTAAAAGCGCCATCCCACTTTGCTTGTTCACTTTTACAGTATTTTCCTAATGGGAAGAAAATACAAAGAACTGTTGGGATAGAGCTAACCGATTTATGTTTCCAGGTTTGTAAGATTCCCCCCCACACACACCCCGCTTTGCCCAGATTGAGTACCTATTGTTTTCCTGTCTTGTACTGAATACCTGGCAGCAATAGCCGATAACAAACCCTACTAGCACTGTATTTTGACAGTTGAAAACAGTAGCAAAGACTTTGCTATTCTATGCTAGTTTGAAACAAAATCCATTTGATTATAATCCACAATAGAAAAAAAAACTATTAACAAGCTGATCATAGTAAGACATACCAGAAATATTGCAGACTGGATGCTGCATTCTTTACTTCCTATTTTAAACCATCACATAATGTCAATACACATTGGTAAGAGCTGCCACTCTACTCGATAGATATCTGACTTTCATCATGATGTAAAATGGCCTCACAAATAATATAAGCATGGGTTGACTGAGTTTATGAAACACACTAGGGCCTCTTATGAAAGGTGCTATGAAAACTTTCCATGGTTTGTACGTCCTGAGCCATCTAAGCAATCAAGCATACTGTTCCAGTTTCCAAAAAATGCCACGGATTTACAAAAGTAAATGAAATCTATTGCAACAATAAAGTGATACAAAGGGGGGAAAAAAAATTGCATTTAAAATGAAGGGTTGATCTAGAGAGCAGAATCTGAATATACTGATTAATACTGTTCATATAGCATGTTATTAAGAGATCTTGAAATCTAATGTTTGAAAGGGAAGAGTTATTTTTAAGTTCTGTATCTTTGAAAGCAAGATGCATTGTTCCTAGAAAAAGTAGTTCTACTAATAATTCACATAAACTTACAACTCTGCAAAGACTTACGGAAGTCATTAAGATCAGAAGAATAGGTAGGAATGATTTTTTTCTGCTTCTGGCTTCCTCCAGTCTTATTTGAGATCTCCAAGGAAGTATATTACAATCCTTGAAGCTTTCCCAAAGAGACAATGGCAATAACAATGCCAAGTGAGTGGGGCTTCGGGTAGAGCTGGCTTCTTTCTAGGTGAAATTGAAGTACACTGAGCAGTATTGCTCCCTCCTGAATGCAATCTTACATGGCCTTGTAACACACAAAATCACGAGGATAAAGTCTTCTTTTAATGTATAATTATATTTCTGTGTTATAATATGCTGCCGTAATTTAGCATTTGCAAACATGTCTTTAGCAAGTAGCTGATCTGGCCATTGACATGAGCTCTACATTGGGTTGCACCTTAAATCAACCTGGAAACAATCTGGTATAGGAAGGTGGCATTCTGCTTGATATGCCTTGTATCCCTTTATGAGCATTTGACATCTGCTCTCCAAATCTGCTCTGGCTGCCTGTTGTTTTTCAAGTGGAGTTTGAAGTGCTGTTTTTGACCTATAAAGCCCAAAATGACTTGAAGCTTGCTTTTTTGAGAGACTGACTCACTCCCCATGTGTTAAGATTACTGACAGCACTGAAGCACCTCCGAGTGAAAGATAGGGAACTAATGACAAGGTATATGAGTGCTCTTTCACTGCAGAATTCACTTCCACACCTATCTGAAGTGATCTAAATTTGTTAATCTCTAGAATATACCAAAATCCCATCCATCTATACAGACATGTAGGTAGGATTGCTGTCATGAGAAGTGAAAAGGGGAAGGGAAGGGTTTCTGTGTACTCTTTTCTGTGGCCAGGGAATGACTGTTGCCTACTGACTAATGTTCCTGTCCATCGTGAATGGCATTTTAATTTGTCAAGAGCACCAATAGGTCAAAAAAGATATCTGAAGGTGTTCTGAAGACAACATACAGAGTTTTAACACTACATATACAGAGATGGGAGCATTAGAAATAGCTTGTTATATGAAAGTGAACCTAACCCCCCCCCAAAAAAACCCAAACCACAAGCTCACACTCACTTGCTGTTAATTGAAGTATGAATTAAGGCAGAGACAAATGTTATGCTGAATGATTCTATATAGTAATGACAATTACTACACTACTAGAAGTCAGCACATATAAAGATATAGTTATAATTGCACTCATAACCAAAGTCCTTGCATTCTGATAATTTGAAGATGTTTAAAATTAGTGCTGGTTTGAAACTTGTTTGGGCATTCATACCTCCTGCCCTGAACAAGTACTTCCATTAGCACCACCACTCCCCGCCGCCCTCCCCCCGGAAAAAAACAAACCAAAACAACACAAAAAACCTGTCACCTGTAGGTGCCTAGAAAAGACTTCTACAGCCCTCTAGTGTTGCCAAACTACAGACCCTGGCTAAAAATAAACCAAAGCAATGCTACCTTCTGCCCCGCACCCTGAAAGAAACCCTGCCGCTGCTGGGCACACAAGTTATGCAAAGAACTAAATCACAGCATGGGCAGAATGAGCTACACTGCTCTCACCCACATCACAAGGGAGATGGTTCCCACTCACCGAAAGCTTAGGTGCGGTCTTTGCAAATAAACGCATATTCACAGAAAGGACAGGGGAAAAAAAATATCAAAGCTTCGGGTTAATTTGCTGTGTGCATATTTAAAGAGCTGACTGGAGAGTTTATTACACCTGATTGCAGGCCTTCAGCGACAGCAATAGCTCGTTTCTCCTTTTGCTCCCTCCCCGCTTCTTTCCCAGCGAGTTTCCGTTGACAGAGCCTACGGCTATACTCTCAGAAATCATATAAAACCTGACAGTGCCAAAATTTCAACGGCAAAAAGGTGTCTTAAGGTGTCGCCTTTCAAATCTAATATCCGTGAGCACATGCCGGGCCGGCAGTGCGTGGCAGTCGGCCGCCCGTGGGCTGCAGATGGAGCTGTTGACAAACCAGTTCAACTCCCGGGAGAGGAGCTGGGCTGGCACCGAGCGCCCCAGAGCCCCAGCGCGCTCCTCCAGCTGCGGGGCTCCGCTACTGCTCCGGTCACCAGCGGCAGCAGCGTCGTTGGAGTCGTTGCCGCTGTTCTTACTTGTAAGTGGCTCTGCGCAACCGCCAAGCGCGATTCCAGAGCTCCTGACTTTAGAAAGCCAGGGCAAGGCTCCCTGGCCGACCTTCAAGATAAGACCAGGAAAGCACATTAACAAATCTGGGCAGGTGAAGAAAAACTCAAATCGGAAACTATGTGATGAAGAGAGAGATATACAAAGCATCGACGTTTCTGTTACCAGCATTAACTCCTTTTTGAAAAGAATGTCACAAAACGTAGTTGGTTTCTACAGCACGAAAAAATCACGCGCTACACACTCCCATAAAAATTTTATTTATGAAGCAAATGTTTGCGCATCGGAACACCTGAAATGTGCGAGCATTATTGATAGGAGAGGTGTAACAGGATCAAATTCACACTGTTTAACTGTGCGTTGCCACTTATTACAGCTGTACGCATAGCACTGTGCAGACTGACTGCTGTAGCACAACAGTTTGTTTTGCACTTGAAATTTCTGATAAATATTGCCTGGAGATCTCTGCAGGGAACTAACGGAATCCCAGCTGTTATATTCACTAGCAAGAAAGTTAATTCAACCTTCCTTTGGACAATTCAAATTAAAGCACTAGGTCATAATTACGCATCAAGCAAGAATGATGACACAGATGATCTTTGTGTTCTCATGCTATTGAAAAAAGCTACGTTGTAATTAGTGTTGCAAGCATGATAATGTGTTGCTACAGCTTTGAAACGCCTCGTACTTCAATCTGAGCAGATAAGTGCAAAAAATAAGTAACTGCCTAATCTGAATCAAAGGTTTGAATTAAAATTCACAAGTCTGGAGATTAGGCTGGATTTTCTTATCTAGTTAGTTAAAATGCTGAAAATATACAGTAAAATTCTATTCCCAGTTACTGTAAGGTATCTTCAGTATACATGAGAAAGCATGGTCTATTAAAATTCCTGACTACTACTTCATTAAAAGCTTATGAAACCAAATTTCAAACTCATTCTGCTGCAAGATGCGTATGTCAGAGTGGCACTGCCCCTTTATGATTGTTTTTTAAATTATACTCAAGTATATGATACAGATTCTGCAAACACTCTGAGCGTAAACATCATCCCGAAAAGCTAAAATTATCTACACCATAGACTGCATATGACTTAGTGAGTCAGTATAGAAAAAAGTAGCAAAAGATTAAGGTTACACATACCATTTTACTAGAGGAATTTAGGAGAGTTAATGTCCAACATTACACATAATAATCTTTTATTCCTGGCTTTTTTTGCATTTACCTTGTATCCCCTAAATTATATCCTGTTCTGCTTGTTTGCTTGTTTGTTGTCTTCTGTTTAAACTGGATGAAAAATTTTGACCTCTGTATACTGTTAGCATTTTAAATAGCCCTTTAACTATTTAGCGTTCAGACCACATTAATCTGCTTCAGTTTCTAGCTTGCCAAAGTACATTAAAAGCCTCTAATATGTTTATGCAAGATTTAATTCCTTTATGCTTATAGAAGTTTTGAATTCCTTTTATGAAAGGCATACAACATAAAGGGGGATTTTATAATATTATGTTGCATTCTGTAACTTATATCCAGGACAAAAAATGGAATGTAACTAGTAGTTCTACAACATAACAAAACAAAGCTTAAAGAGAACCCCCAAAATCTGCAATGTACCTTACACTTGCCTTGCAGGATTTTACAAGGAACATTCGAAACAGGCACCATTCAGTGTCTCATTTTTGAAAAATCCAAACTCGTTGGATCTCCAAGAAAAACCTGCTGTAGGGAGGGAGGTACCCTTACACAACTCAAATGTCGACTCAGCCTCTGGGCCGTGATCAGTTTCTGTATCTCTTTTATTCAGCAATATAGAGTCTTAAATTCACCTGTCACTTCTGGAATTCTTAGACCATATTTATACAGTACACAGGCACATGCTGAGAGTTAAAGACATAGCATTATCTAGTTGTGGGGAGATTTAAACCAATAAAATACTGTATAAACAGAAAAATAACTACAATAATAATATAATTAATGTGAAGACTTACAACAACATGCAAAGTTCTTACAGAAGATCCCAACTAAATAATTCAGTGTACTCTGATTTGCAGTGATTGAGGATTAAGGTTCACCGGTGTCCATTTAACTGTGCAACGAGATTGTGCTACACGTTAGGGTGAAACGGAATGTCACAGCCCAGCAGAGCATGGCGAGTAAAAGTGGACTAAGAAATGAGGTCAAAGATAACTAGTAAAATGTTTCAAATTTATAAACAAAGAGGAAGAACTCTTACAAAAAAAGTTCCACAAGAAAGTTGCCTCATGATTTGGTAATGGTCCTGATGGAGGGGGAAAAAATGGAAAACTGGAAGAAGATGAAGTCAGGATTTCATGGCTTATAAAAACTTCTGCACAGTAATACTGTACATGAAAAAAAAAAAAAACAGAAGAAAAACACAAAATTAATCAACAGGACTGTAAATAACTTTACAGTCTAAAGGAGAAGTCTTACAGAAAGATGAATAGCTACACTAGAAGTTTAAAAAATGCAGTTTGACAAGATCTAGATATTGGAGAAAATGCAAATAAATTTTCAATAGATTGACATGGAAGTTAAGCAAAAAGCTGGGAGTCAATATTACTGTAGTCAAGTACGATATGACCAGGGTAGCCTAACTTTAAACATATAGGTAGACATGAATAGTTTTCTATAAATGTATGCTCTCATTTCTCAGTGCTTATATTCCTACTTGTCACTAATGTCTGGTTTCAACAAGTCTATACGTGGATATTAAGACTGAATTGTGTTTAACACAGTGAGTTCAGATGTGAAAATATAATCTTATCGTTTTATTTTAATTGGGAAAACACAAAATTTTGATTTGGGTACATTAAAATCAATTATTAGACTGCCAACAATATACAGGTATATTGTGTGAGATCTTAGCTATATTGGACATTTTACTAAGGCAACAGTTGTATATTTTTAATTTAGCTTTTTACATTTGTCTCTGTATTTTCCTTTTATTTTACTAAAATTAAGAACCATGTTAATATAATACAAATACTGTTTTTTCCGGGTCCATTCCATATGATGATCCATAATTAGAAAATAAAACTTTAAAAAATCTAAGAATCTAAGATAAAACAGAAATTACTATCAAGCATTATTAACGGGCATCAGATATATTTGTTGTATAAGTAATGAATATTGTGATGATTACTGATACTGTTTTTTGATAATTACACTACATACATTGCACACCAAATAGCTAAGAAGCAGACCCAACAATTTTTTGCGTAATTCAGAATATATTCAGACATAATTTGAAAGGAACATGTATCAGATTGAACATGGAAAAGTCATTTGAGGTGTAAATGATACCTATTAACATACGATGCCAGTTAAATGTGGGATGAGAACTGACAGAGTTCATAACAAGGATCCAAGGGGAATGAGGATGCTGAGGAAGAAGCTGACGCTCTCCGAGCCAAGAACCCAAGCGCACAGGTGTTTGAGAAACATCACACCACCTTCAGCGATCCCAAGAGCCTCACCTTTTTGTGCCACTCAGAATAGTAGCATTCCTACAATTTCCCCATTGCTCCCCCTTCCCCCTTTCTTTTTTTCAGTACTAGCTTATGTGAAACTATTTAGGAAAGGATCTTACAGGACACCTTACTGTCTTACCAGGACACCTATCCTCTACATTTTTCTCCTTCAGTACACAGAAAGTGAAAAAAACCCTGTAACTGTTTCTCTAGCAAATGAGGTAACATATCGAACAAGTGAGAAACTTGCAATAGGAAATTGTTGGGAAGTCTAGTGTCTGATATGAATCCTGTCGAATTTGTCATGAGTGTCGATTCTGAATTTTTAAAGTAATTAGTGCTAACTATAAAATCCTGTGTTTCTATTTACCTAGCCGAGCCTGTATTTACCTATCCATTGTCAACTGCTAAAAAATGCTATTTATAAATGAATCTCTAACCAAATAAAAAGAACATCACTCTACTATTGCTCAATAATAAAACCATTTCAGTAAGTCAAGTCACCAAGTACATGAGCAAAGAAGAGAGCCTATCATGTTGAAACTATACCTTAATTTGTGAGAAGAACCATTCAATCTTGTCTGGGGGAAGGGAGAAGGGAGAAATCTGATCTGAATTTTAAATAAAATTCTATGATGGTAAACTACCTATTCACACTGATTTTATTTCCTTTTCGCACCTATCCATCATTCTTGTTTTTACTAGAATAACAAAAGAAACCATTAAACAAAACAAGATGGCAAATTTCGTAGCTGTTCGAACCCTATCAATTTTAATCTCATATAAGCTATGGTAAAACCATGTACCAGCTCCTACTGTGCAGTGGCTGCTTTATCCAGTTTGACTATGTGATGAAAGAACCTAGTTGACATGCACTTACCGTATTAAGCCCTGGCACCTGCATTGCAGACACTAATCACAGTGCTCCTTCAGAGGGGTGAAAGAATCGCCATTTGTAACGCAATAATTAGGCTGGGTAGAAGGGCCTGAAAAGTAAATCAATCTCGTCTGCTCTCTAAATCTGACACCATTCTCTAGGCAGATTGTTAACATAATGAGACAGAAGCCTACAAGAGGTCCCATAAAAGAGCTATGTCTTTTTTTTCCCCTTCTTTCTTTATACTTACAATGTTACTAAGAGCATAATTACAGACAATCCTACCCTAAGTCACTGGCATAAAAGCAACTATTTCTAAGAAGCTCATCAAAAATAAGTTGGCAGAACAGACGGGCTATATAACACAGCAGCAGGCTGACTCTATTTGCCCAACTGGATGAAGATTATTTTAATCTACTCCTTACTAAAATTATCATGATAATGTCTGACAGGGAAAAGTAGGAAGTTCCTATAACATGGCAAGAAAATAATTTTGGTGAATTAATCTGATTCTCTGCTCACACCAGGCAAATGGAGAATAATTCCACTGAAATCAATATTATTATTACAATGGTGTGAGAAAAGAAGCATGTCCAATGTGATCACTGTGATTTTAAAAAGGAAACCAGTAACAGAATAGCAACATTAACGGTAAAGTTTTTAAATAGACAACTTTTTCTTGTACAGCCTTTCAAATTGCCAGAGTGTAATCTGATTTAATAGCCAAAAATAAGTAATTCCATTTTCCTTGGTAAGACAGTTGCACCATAGTTGATTGTTTATAATACCAAAAGCTTAGCAGACTTTGTTACAGACAACCCCTTGTGGATGTTATACGTACTTATGTCAAAAATCACATACAAATATATAAGAAAACATAATCTATGCTGCAAGTAATGGAACACAGTAAGCAGATATTTCTGTAAAGCTACAAAATTAATGGGATGAATCTTTCTTCCTTCACAGTCAAATACACATTAGTCATTATTTTCCCTTATTTTCCATAATTTCATTTAATCACTCCCATGTACATGTTGTAACCCTGTAGCCCAGTAATTCAGTATTGTCATCAATAATAACAAGTGTAAACTTTGTACTAAATCTGCAAGGCCTCTGGACTGCGGCTTGTCCAGCCTGCTCTGTCGGAGCTTTCCCGGACCTGCAGCTTCGTTTTACTTGGTTGAGTTGTGACAGCCATTTCTTTAATTGGCCGGGTGGCTATGGCTAATCTGCATTAATTTTGTGTGCCTTTGTACGGCAGAACCATATTTTTGCACAGATAGCAGTTGCAAGCAATTATTCTACATATGGGAGTGAGGTATTTATGACTTCAGCATGATGATGTAGAGAATTACTGGCCTAGCATGACAGCAGCAGCCTTGAGAAGTGGGGATGCAGCGCATGGCACAGAGGACTTCTAAGTATAACTTCTAAGGTATATTCAATTAAATGACATGCTTTCCAGTGGTTTTGTTTTTTCAGCTGTACCTCATACTGGTTCTTTCAAATAGCCTTAAAATTCAGGATACTCAGTGTGACCAACAAAGACCAATAAAGACCACTCAATAAGTACTAAATTTTTAAAACACAAATTTCATACATACTTCATATGCACCTACACTTTGTCAATACTTTGATACAATTCATCTCACTTTAAATGTCTAGAAGCTGTGTTTCAATGCAAGCTAGTCAGCTTGTCTTCTTTTGCAGGTATGGGCAGAGCATGATTCCTGCGATCTATCTGACTGGCCCTAAAATGAGATGACTGGTGGTTGGTAGGCACCTACTTCTTTACATGGATCAGGTCATTTGGCTCACATTTGGACGTCTAAATTCAGGTAAGGAAACTTAATAAGAAAGGAACAGTGTAAGGGTGTCAGACTTTTTGCAATCTTTTAATAGATTCACAACTTCTTTGAAAGTTTATTTGTACACAGGATGCATAAAACTTAAACTTTGTGATCAAAACCTCACAGAACCTGCTGTGTCTGAATCTCATGGTTCAATGAAGATTTTCAAAACAACCTCTTATCCTGTTTGTGTTTCTTTTACAATATTATACCTTCACATTTTACACTGTTTTGTTGTGTTGTTTTTTTTTTTTTTAATTCAGAAACTCTGCCTTGCAAACTGTAAATACCAAACACAGAAAGAGAGGAAACCATCTACTGCTGAAATGGCTGCACAGCACATGAAAGCTATTAACAGCACACAGAAGCTGTATACAGTCATTCAATATGACAGGAAAAAATTGAATTGAAAACTGACTTCAGTCTTAAACCTGGATAAACAGTCTTTGGCTAGGACAACACAGATTCAGTGCTGTAAAACAACGGATATAACTACGTTAGATCAAATTTTTAGAGCTATACTTCACAGAAAAGACAACAAAGTTTCTCTATTCCAACACCATTATGAACGCTCAGCATCACTTTATCTAGAAAAGCAACACATACAGAATTGCTTTAATACTATTTATAAGTTTTATCGGAACACAGTTTTAATTACATTAAATAAGAGCAGACCTGATGGTGTGTGTTAGTTATTTTACTATTTCCTTCCTGGGGTTTTTGGATGGAAGGGAAGGTTATCTTCTTTCTAAAAAACTAAGTTTTGCAATGGACATTCTACATTTTTAGAACACAGCATGTGTATCATAATATTACACAGCATTTAAAATTAATATTTAGCATGTATTTTTCAGCTTTTAATAATTTGTTCATGGCTTTTGTGTTGAAAAGAATGTTTGGGTTTTTTTCTCAGACAAATTACATGAAAAAAATAGCCTTTTTATTGACAGACTGATGTATAAATATGTTGCTGATTGTTGCATAAAAAGAATATTACAAATAATTGTCTTAATTTTTCTAGATGGCTATAACCTTCACTATAGTATACAGCTGTATTTCAGTAAGACAGAACCCAAGTCTCAAACTGTATGACAAGCACAACAGTCAAGAAAACCAGACCTTTTCTAGTGCTATTTTTCTGTAAGCTTCCAAATATATACACACAAATTTGTACATATATCTATATATATATATATACACACACAGAACATTCATGTTTTATTGAATACTTCAAATGAATGCAAATTTGCAAGTTGTGCTGATCTTGTGTTTTTGTAAGATAATATGCAGAAAGTAAGTGCAAAGTGATCACCATAAACAATGTTTTGCCTTTTGTAAGAACCCTTAGGTGAATTATCAGGGAAAACAATATTTCAAGTTTATTTCTTAAAGAAGGAAATTAAAATCATTTCAATGAAAACAACATGAACATAAAAAGACTACAAAGAAAATGGCAACCACGACTCGTATCCTAGAGGAGCACATGCCTCTCCTTTCTGGATGGCTGGCGGAGAAAAATCTAAGCATGCCAAGAGGAATCAAAATCCCTGCAGAATTTTAAAAAACATAATTAAGGTAAAAATCTCTTCCTCAATGCTGCTGCAAAGCTCTTACCTGCAGTGCTGATCTTTATTGCACTTTCTGTGCTCCCTCGTGCAGCCCCTGAGAGCAGTTTACGCAACGCGTGTAAAACCCAGGAGAAGATCCCCAGCTACTGCAAGGACTTCGCGCGGACCCAGCACCACGCTGGCTGAACACGGGCATCTGACCACAGCAATCTCAACACTTCTCAGGGTAGGAGGTGAAATTTAATTTTTACTGCCCTTAGTATGACAGACAGACATATTGCTCACTCTGCAACAGGGGCAGAGGCAAACCTGTAAGAGCCAGAAGGAAAACAACTCCGGCTTGCTGCCACCAGGAAGAGAGAGGGTAGTGAAAACTGCTGGTCCGTAGGTGACTAACGTTCAGCCCCCACCCTCCCCGACAGGTACGCAAGACCCCTCCGGGAGCAGCTACAGCCAGGCTGGTTTCCGAAGTCTTACCTTTCCGAAAATAATACAGCTCTGGGCATTTTGCTGTTCCCCTCCTTTCACACCTGCAGTTTCAGAGAGCAACAGGAGCAGGAGTGGTTTATAGTAAAAGGTTTTTTTACTCTGATTTTGTCCCTAACTGCAGTTCCAAGGAGGGTCAGACAGTGATTTAAGAAAAGAAATCAACTGTGTGTATTCTCACAGCTCAAAAGAGTAAGTTGAAGATCTTTCTGACAAGCCTGATTCCGTATCTTTGTTTTTTCCCAGATAAATCAAGAGAGGACTGATGCTACAAAAGTTGACTAAAACCATTAATGAGATGTGTCCATTTTAATTGTTTCAGACCAGCAATTTCCCCTGCAGCCTGAAGGTCTTTGAGAGTGCACAAAAATCCAGTTAGAGGCCAAATTCTGTCTCTTGACTGCAAACTGTTAATATAGAATAACTTCTCTGACAGTAGCCCAGCTATTCATGATTTACATTTATGTAACTAACTGCAAACAGGATGTTGACAATTTCTTTCAAATAAGCTGGGGGAAAAAAAAAAAAAAGTCCTATCTAATACTGTGCAAGGCTAAGTCCAATTCAAAAAAGAGAACTTGTTCTACACAGCAAAAGCTTTTGTACTGCTTTTCTTAAGTTTTCCAATTGAAAACATGTCCCTGAAGAAATACAGACCCTGGAAAACACGACCCTGAATACAGATGTGTCTTACTTTGGGGTCATGCTTTGAATAGTAGTTCTTGGTTATTCACAGGCCAAGTGGCTCTGCAGTTAGTTCAACAAACTATAAATAGCCTGTTTTCAATAGCATTTTGAGATTTAAAAGAGTGATACGAGAGCACTGGAGCCTACCAAAAATTGCAAGGCCTTCATAATAGTTCAATGACCTGAAACATTCTGGATCTATTAGGCAGAAACCTGCTTTTAACTAAGTATTATATGCAGGTATTAAATATAATCCTCTCAAAAGTTTTGTGTGACAGCCTAAGCTCCCGATTCTGACAAAAGGACTGGGAAAGGTATATTGGATACTCTTATTCCTACTGACTCTTATTGACATGACATGTTATTAACGTCTCATTTGCGATCTTTGTGGAGACCCAACGTAATTGAAAAGGGTGTGGCAATCTGAGAAATACTATAATCTGCTAAAATTGTGTTAGCTAAAGACTGGTAAGCTTAGAGGAGCCAACAGAAAGGGTCTGCTACCTGCATGTACATTTTACAGCTCAGAGCTTACCTCCAAAGAATTAGAGGGAAAGAGAAAATATTAAGGCAGGAACTCTGTGTTATCACAGACATATTTTTACTGGATAAAAAGCAGACGTTCAGATACCCACTCAACATACCTGATAGCTGACATAACAAAATGGTAGAGCTCAAAGGAGCAAGTGGCACCAAGTTGTCCAGAGTTTTATGTCAGCAGTCCCTCTGAGGCAGTACCGCAGTACTACAGCCCCTAACTGGTATGGGCCTAGTTATCACTGACTTTTGTTGAAGCTACAGGACTTCAGGAAATTTGTCACCTTGGAGATGAATCCCTCACTTTTACATGCTAATATGCTCCCTTAAGTTTTCCCTGTGCTCTGCTCTGGGTTTCAGTAAAAGCTTTTATCAGAGCTATTGTTTTTAACAGATAAAATAAAGAGACCATCAAGGCAAAAAATGACCTTCAACAGAAATTTAATTAAGGGAGAAGCAGCTAATAAATTTGAAAACCTTCTAATTGCAAATTAACCCCTGACTCACCCGCCTGATTATCAGCTTAGCTTTGATACTACTTAATTCTGTCCACACTTGTGAAGAAGAAATACCCATCACTCTTCCTAGCCAGCATTTGTTTCAATCTGAGAATACAACAGGAAGACTATGGGTCCAGTTACTAAACAGCGATAATAAACCCACCTTAATTGCTTCAATTAGACCATCCACAGGGAATTGCTTTACACAACCTATAGGGATTAGCAGGCTTTTCATGAAACACTACAAGCAATTACACAGCGATGAGCAACCATCAAGAGCTGGTGGAGGAACAGAAGTTGCTATCCATAGTCAGTTTTCTCAGTCTGTGCTCAGCTGTGGGGAGGAATTATTCTTCACCCAAATACAAATACCTAGCCAGGCCAAGTCTGAGGCAGACTTCTGTAAAGACTATATACTGGACATCTCTGAGGATCACGCTAATATTAAGCCCAAAAGAAAATGTAGTCTCATCATACTGGATGTGTCACAAGAGCAGGTGTTTAGTATTTTGACACCAGCTTTGCTCAACCTACGTGCCTTGCCCTTTTCAAATTGTGTTCTCCTGTCTTTTTTGAGAGGTGTTTATTTGGTACAGCAAGAGAGTCAAGCAGTCTAAGTACAGAAAATCAAAGAGATTAATGTCCATAGAAAGCAAATACCATGGAAGTATTTCTTTTAATGGACAAATATTTAAACTGTTTTAAACTTTATTTGATAATTTTTGTGAACATATTTTTAAGTCACTGCTATTGGCAATGAAACTTCAGAAGATGAGAAAGAAAAGAGTAAACAGTGCTTCCTACGTGGCAGTTTATACATGTGGGTAGACACATGCACATGAACTTAATATACACACACATTTTATGTACTGAAAGAATATGTGCATACACAGGAGGACACTATGGAAAAATGTGTGTTAAAATTACAAATACCCTAGGGATAATGCACTAATTCTAGAATTACGCTCTGGGCACCACATGCAAGTGGGAAGGATTCAATCTCCTGCATACAGAAAACTCTGCCTTACAGCTAAAACTCTGGCATCTGCCTGCTCTAGTGAGACCATGCAGGACTCCACATGCTTCAGTGAAACTAAGCTTGTAGACTGAAACTTGCCCCCCAACTACATTTATGGTGGTTGGCTTGAGAAGTCGATTATAATTCCACAAAATGACAAAGTAGAAGCAGTCTTGTCACAACTTAAGAGGTCACAGTACATTCTGGGATGTGATCAAAAGTGAGACAGCATACTTTAGCCATAAGAAAATCCCCAGGGCTTTTTAATTTCGCCATAAGCCTGGATGAGCTGGTTGATTATAACATTTGACAACTTATATACCGTTTCAGGAAAAGAAGGCTTATTCCGAAGCAACGGATTGGTGACAAAAACCTTCTAAGAAGTTCTGGTTGCAAATGATACAATTGCTCTTTTAACTGCATCTCAGTCACAAGCACTTAACTTAGCATATGAAATAGCTTTGGGTTCTTTTTCTTCCACCTTTTTCTGCTACATGAGACCCTTACTACATATTACTTACACTGTACTTCCCTGACAAGCTGAAGCTGCAAACAAACAAAAACCCCACTAGCTTCCTTTTCCTTTTCCTTTTCCTTTCTGAAGCAGGAAAATACTAATGTCTTTCTGATAACATGTCCCTTTACTACAGGCTGGAAACAAAAACGCCTAAGACATTAAATAACATTTGACCTGAAAAGACTTATATGGCCACTTGACAAAGACATTTTTCCCAACGGGTGAACACCATCTTTTCATTTCTTGTAAAAAGGAAATGGGCCAAATGAATGAACACCTGCACTCAGTCCTTGAATTAGTATACTTGAATAACCCAAAATTATCTGCTAGCTCTCCAGAGGCACAGAGGAAAGTTCTAAAAGTGTTAAGCTGGGTTGGGCTGGTGGCAAGGAACATTTCTGATCATTTCCAAGTGATGAGTGACATCGTAAAGAAAGAAGTGTGGAAAGTAGAAAATGATTGCCTGAGAAAAGCAGCATAAAGCCAGCAGCTGCTTTACAGTCAGACAGATGTTACAAAGGACAGATAATGCTTCTAAGACTAATAACATTCCTAGTGCTCAAACTGGGGAGAAAAAGAGTTTTATCTACTATATGAGCAGTCTTACTAGTATGTATCTTTTGCTCTTCCAGACAAGCCTTCACTCCCTCTATCACACCACACTCCTTAATTTGCAGCTATTGCCAGTTCAGTGTTTCATCTAAGCAAAGTTGACAGAATTTCTACAGGAATGTAATGTTCACATTGCGAAAAAAATTATGATTCATGTTATTCCACGGTGCAACTGAGACTGAATTTGATGCCCTCTTTTGAATCCTTGTTCTCTGGAGGTTGATATGGAGAAGAAGGAGGCATTTTGCACCTAAGAACTACTCCTTTCAGTGGCAATGACTTCGCTGTGTGGCCTACGTTTTGTAAATTCAGGGCTGATTAAGATATCATGTTGCTTTATTTCAGATTTTTATTCTCCAATTTTGTTTCTAATGCCAAGAGCATTTGGAAAGGAACTTTTCAGTAATTCAGAAGAAATATACTACAATAAATAGAAGGCATACATCAGAAGCCCAGCAAATCAGCTAGAACGTCAAATCTAAGACTTAAGAAAATATTCCATATTATTTAGTGTATTTTATTAAAAGAATAAAACTTCTTTTCTTGGACAGCAGCATTCAGCTTTTCTCAGTAGTGTTTTCCAGTTATGGTGGGTTTGGGGTGTTTTTTTAAATTCATTATTGTTAAACAATGGTTCTGGTTTTATTTCAAATTTTTTATTATTTTGGGGTACAAAACAAAATCAGATTCACTGCATTAGCTTGACTCTCTGAAGAATGTCTGATCTTGTTTCAACTTAAAAAAATTTGAAAAGAAAAAAAACCATGAGACAACATGACAAGAATGCTTTCTTTGCCATGTACAAAATTATGCTCTCAGTGCGACACAGACACATGTTCTCCATCTGCAAAGACAAGTGCCTTTGCCATGCCCTTCATTACATAAAGGTTTTACAAAGTTATATCCACTGCTTGTTTGTATCCTCTTCAAGTGCACGCTAGATTTAAGCAAATAAAATTTGTATACTTATGGGGTAACATGTACTATCATCAAAGAGAAAATCTTACTAGGGAAAGGGGAAAACCTTTCCAGAAAAAGTGCTGAACATATAGAAGGAATAGTAGTTTAAGTAAGTAATTTAGCTAGGGGTGCTTAGAGCTACAAGTATGACTGAATTAACTAATATTTCAAAACTACAGGAGGGAGAGGCAAATCCATTCTCCTCCAAGAAAAAAAGCAAGTCTAACTTTTTATTGAAAATATACAAAAGAAATGTTGAGATTTTTTTGGTAGAAAAGACTTCGGCAACTGTTCAGAAATGTTTTGGGGGGGTATAAAACCTGCTTGTTCAAAGCTAACACTGCAGTGGTTACGTGCAGACCTGCAGCAGCATGTGGTACCTGCCATAAACTGCTTACGGCGTACGGACAGGATTGTGACATTTGCTGAGGATTTACACGGCGGAATAATGGAGCATAAGGTTAGGCTGCTCTCACGCCGAGACCGCTGCCCATCATGCCGACCAATACTGTCTCAGGGCTCTGTTCTGATCCCCCATGGCCTGGACATATTTATTATCTCTCATCTTAGACTGTGTAGAGACATTTTAAATGAGTCACAGTGGCAGGTGGCCCTTATTAATACCTCTTAGGATGTGAGAGCTGCTAGAATGCTTAACCGGAGAGAAGAAACCAGAAGGTGGGACAGGAAAGATCCTGTGAGGAAACACATGAAAACAATTATATTAGGAAGATAAATATGTTTTGGTGTCATTTGAGTTAACAACAAAAGCATAGTCCAAGAAAAGGACAACTTTGGGTAATAATAGCTGGATATATCTTCTGTTCAGAACAGGGTGGGGATTTACAACATTTTGTACTATCCTTGCAAAAAAGCAACAAAAATTACAGATTACCTCATTGTCACAGAAGACAAACTTATTATAAAGAAAGTTAAAACTATGGACAACATCAAGTTCCATTTGATAATAACAGCTGGAGTAAAATAATTCTAAACATTGATATTTAATGGAAGCTAAAAACTTTATTAGCACTGATGTTGAAAAATACTTTCCAACAGAGGCAAATTGGCTATGTGTTTTCCAATGCAAGCTTAGACTCCAGTAACAAAAGCACTATGGAATAAAAAGAAAATATTCTCTTTTCTATTCTAGCTTACTGCAACTGTAGCTCAGTTACATGTTCATCATCCTTTTCTTGAAAGGAAGTTCAGAGAACAGCAACAGACATGCCAGTAGCAGAGTGCGTATAGTCTGTGTAGAATTTTAAACCACTAAAGCAAAGGAGTAGAGAAATTACTATGGAAATGCAACATGCTGTAGTAAGCAGAAGTAAGAGGTAAATACTATTGAAGAAAAACAATATCAACAAATTAATCACTGGCATTAATTTGTTTCTGGAACAGTCTTGCAAGTTTAGTGTAAGAACTTAACTGTTTTTAGCAAAGCATGAGAACATACACAATAAGTGGCGGCAGGAGGTGGTGTGAGTGATACACTTATTACTTTCCATTTGCAAATGTCTGATTAGTCTGATTGGCCATACACTAGCCAATATTAAACATACACCAAAAAAATATTAAAAAAAGCTCATACTGGTTAAACAGGGGCACTCTCAGAATGCCCAAATTAACCAGTTAATCAAACAAGTTTCATTTTTAAGAAAACATACTAATTTGAGTTTGAACATTCTACAAATTATGTTTATGGAATCCCTATTTTTTCCCACTGACTGACTTAAAAATCAATTGATGCACAAAAAACCTACAAATACAGATGCCTAAAAATATGAATTTACACATGCACACACATACTCATGAAAGTGGAATGTCTCAGCATCAGAGGAAATGTGTTTTGGATGTCATTTTCAAAGGATAGAACATCACAAAACACTTTAAAATAAAGTATCTTCAAATTCATAGAGTGCTACGGTGAGGCATTGGTTTTAGGTGATCCAATTACATTTAACTTATTTTAGTCACTGGAGCGGTCAATTACAGCATCCAGTTTTAAGAACAGCTTAAGTTTTAAGGACAGTTTTACTGTACAAAAATAATGGTTGACTGCCAATTGCTGTTGCTGTGAGATAGATATACAAAGAATGACTTTTTATGTATTTATAAAACATATGAATATATTTATAAAATATATACAGAGAAAGAATGACAAATAACATTTCGCTCTACTTATTGGAATTACTTACTGAAAGACTTTTGGATTGTGTTTACATTTCTTTTTATATTAACAGGTACATCACCTTTATACGTGCAAGGCAATGTTGCTGCGTTAGAGAGGATGATGTTCTGGGCCCACAGAAACCAATTACAGTTCCACTACAACAACAAGGAAATGAAAAACAATTGAAAGTACAGCTAATTCTCATCTTTGAAGGAACTCAGCACCAAAATACTTCTCATACACTGACACTTTAATGCTCCTCACTCCTCAAGCTGAGTCACCAGACCTCTTCTGTCCTTAAGTCTTATACTGGTCTATACAGTTCTTAAGAGGAAAACAAAACAAAACAAAACAAAAAAATCACAGTCTTGAATTAGAGTTCTATTGTGTACCAGTTTGGGATATTATACATTAAAATAGGGAAGCCAAGCAATATTTGGTACACTGTTATCTTCTAGAGAGGAAGTAGACCTTGACATGCTTTCAGCTCTAGAAATTTGTTTAAACAAGGAGTAAAAATGTGAGATTAAGTATCTAAAATGAGAAAGGAATCCAAAGTCCTCAATACAGCACACCTGGTGAAAGAACTCAAATGAGATCAACCATAAAAATACAATAAGGGTTTGTGGGAGTACCCTAAAAGCTAAAGAGGATTCACGGGGAAATTTTCAACTTCTTGGGGTTTTGAAAAGAAAAGGCATCCACAGGCCTCAACCATTAATCCAAACATAATACTGTGATATTTAAAACTGTTATTTCAAATAAATGTACTATTAAAGTGAAGCATAAAAGTCCCTTCTACTGTCAGCAGTTATGGAAACCTGGACACACAAATAATCAAAACCATAATCAATTTTCCATCAATATAATACTATTTTACTTGCAATGTGTTTAAAAATCTTTAGAGTTCTCTTATGTGTGCTTCTGGTTTGAAATGTCTGAAGTTATTACAGAAAGTTGACTGCAATATTTGTTGTTATTGATTATTTCAGGAGTTGGAATAGGCACTTAACCTCTGCTTGTGAACAGCTAGATATGTGTGAGATTTGATCCAAACTACCAAAGCAACAGCTTTATTTTATCTTTATAACTGTTTCTTAGCTCTCACTTTCCATGATCCCTTTCCAGCTCACGAAACAACTATTTTTTCATAATAATCTCCTTCACGGGTTACAGAGCAGCAGCCATGATAAAAAACCGTTCACTTATGAATTGCAATTTTATTGTTTAACCAATTATAATTCTGAAGTATTAAAGCAGGAATAAAACTTGAGCTGTTCTAAATGGAAATCCAGAACTAATTTTAAATTCAGATTGTTCTGGTCCTTCTTATTTCTCGGAGTCTTACTTATGTTTCATTCCTATTCCATGTTCATCCTCCAAAAGCGATTGCTGTGCTTTGAGATTATTAGTAAAGTAATTCAAGAAAATGTTATCATGCTGATTAGCTAGAGTAAATGCTGACTGGCTTCAGTCTAAAAGTTATTTTTGATCTGGGGTTCAGATCCCAGTAACTGTCTAGAAAAAAGGCTGGCGTGCGGATTAGAAAAAAAGTTGGCCTCTGCTCGCCCTTAGTTTAAATTAATACTTTTTTCAGTGTAGAGAACACTTGCTTTGTTCTTCCTGAGGTTAGTTCCTGTCTTGCTTTAAATCACAGCTGGAGCAGATCTGCCAAATGGCTGCACTTGGCAAGTCAGCTGTGCAAACCTACAGAACCGAGAAAATGTACCATGCGCCGTCTCCTCCCCCTCTCCAAACCCACCACCCTTTTGCAGGCTATTGTAAGCTAACCTACGCGTTTTCTGACCTTTATCCACCTGGGTCTCGTCTTTGGACCTTAAGCAATGAAATCCAGCACTCGTTTATTATACAATGTAAGCAACAGAAATGTTGTATATGAGATCGCAAGAAGAACTGGGAATAAAAGTCCACTGTAATATATCAAATGCAAGCATTGGCCTGTTTTCTAAAGTGTGTTGTTTTTATTTTTATAAATGCAATGCATCAAGTTTTACTGTAATGCTCACTAGTGTACTACTAGCTCTCATTCTGCCATTTAGTTTAAACTAAGAGGTTTATCAGAGTGCTGTTGACTCCACACTAATGAACATTAACCTTTAACTAAAGTAGTTTTAGAGACACAGCTTTCAGGCTCACTTCCTTGACATAACTCAAACACAGCTATTGTTACTTTTGTCGTTATGTCAACAATATCAGATGGTTAGGTGAAAAGAAAAATCATAGTTCATTCTGTTCCTCCCATTGTTAACAAAAGCCCCAAACCACTGGAATCGAAAATATCTAAGCAGGGCCTTTAAAAATACCGCGGTTTGTCCTCCTCGGCTTCCTGGATAGTCAGTAATGACAGGCAGGTATCTCGAAAAGCCACTTCAGATCTCAGTCACACTCTGACCACTGAAACCTGGAGCACCTACGCTCGTGTTTCAGCTGTCTCAGTTAAGTGCCTCATATTAAGTGACATGAATCTGGGCCCCAAGTGTCCTCTTTCTATTCTGTGAGTAGACTGTCTCGCGCCTTCTTAAAACGCTGTGCATGTGTATGGATTACTTACTTAGCCATGATACTTACTCAGGAGATAATATACTAGCTACTTGCAAGAAGAAATAAAAGCTTCCCACAGAGAATTCCTCTATGCACTATGTTATTTAAATCTATTGCTACTTCATGTATACCAAGGGAAATATTTTCTCAATATTAATGGAAGAGAACACTTTTCATTTTGTTTCTGAAGATCAAGCATGATTTTAGAAAGGTTAGCTAGGAAAAGGAAAATACCTTGATTGTTTTCCATGTCTCACTCTATTGTTTTTTCAATTCATCTGGCTGTCCATCTGAAATAACTTGCACAAACGATGAAGGAAAAAAACCTCCACAAAACTTGGAGAATAATATGCATTTAAATACAATTTATACTTTGCAAGGACCATGTTTGGTCACTGCCTTAATTACACAGTCTTGCAATATGGAGATATTTTAAGATTTAGCAAAGGTTTCCTATACCATCAACAATTAAACCATTTCTAAGATGTTAACACTAACGATGCTAATACCAGGTCTAATCATGTGATTGCTTTCATCATAAACCTGACCAAGTCAGTTTGGAAAAGACTTGTGCTTTTAAGTTGCACCATTGTGAATGTCAACTGCACACGAGTCACCCACCTTAGATATAAATTATTAGGCTAGCCTTGCTTTCAGAGGGACAGGCAAGGGCACGAGATTTCTTTTTTCGTTGTTTTTGAGATGAATAACAGAGAGGGGCTGCTTCTTTGACTATTACATTCACAAACAATCCTTTTATAACATGAAGTGTAAGAAAAAGGAAAAAAAAATACACTGCAATACAGCAGCACAATCTTCGGAAATGTGCAAACTGAAAATTTTTTTCTGTAAAAGATAACAGTTAAGAGGGCTACAATTAAATGTGAAAGCCCAGTCAGGTTAACAAATGTAAATTATGCCTTTTCCTCCATTTATACAGTCATAGTACTACTGTTCTTTTTTCTTTCTTTTTTTTTGCAGGGGGGGACAAGGAGTATGTTCATTGCAGCTATTTTTACAGCATCTTTAAATGAGACTAAGGGACTCTATAATTTCTTAAAAATATGATCAGGCAAATATGGATGTTGTTCTACATATTGGTTAATATATGGTTCTGTGTAGTAGTCACAGAACTTGCAATCACAAATACTCATTGACTGTTACTGAAACTGCAATTACTTCAATATTTCTTCTAGCAATGGAGTGAAAAATTACTTGCAGGGATCAGAGAGTTTCATTCTTTGCATACACAGATGTAACTATCTAAAACAGAAAAAAACCCCACATATGATTGCAAAACATGAAAAATCCTTCACAACCTTCTCACCCTCCTAAATTCCCATCTTTCTGATGAAACAGTAATTTGTTAGCCTGAGAATTCAACAGGATTGAATTCTAAATTCATACTGCAAAGGCACTGGGAAATTTACACCGCCTTTGTTTCAACCTCACTCTCAAATCTTTTTTCATGCTAGGAAGGGTCTATTTGCTGCTCTAAGGAAAGCTCATAGAAATGTTCACTTGGAACTTTTGCAGTATTTAAGGTATGTCATTATTTTTTCTGTGGGCAGTTTACTGGGTGTAAATGGCAAGGTTTTGGTAGCGCAGGGCTGCCTTGTGCCAGACACAGCCAGTTCCAGCCATCAGCCAAGCTGGTCATGCCTTGGGGAAAACACATTTAAGAAAGGGCAAAACACTGGACAAGAGAGCGGTGAGGGGGGGGGAAGTGTGGAAAACAGCCCTATGAATACAAAGATGAGAGGAGAAAGAGGGGAAGAAGATGCTGCAGGTAGCGGAGCAGAGATTGCCCTGCAGCCAGCAGAAAAGCCCATGCTGGAGCAGGTTTATCCTAAAGGAACTGCAGCCCGTGAGATGGACACGTGCTGGAGAAGAAGAAAAGTGTGAGGAGGAAGAAGCAGGAGAGAGGAGCTGTTAGGGGCTGACCACAGCCCCCATTCCCCAGCCTCCTCTGCTGCTTGGGGGGGGGTGGGTGGCGAAAGGCAGAGGAGCCACGAACCAAGTTGGGCATGGGTAAAGGGGGGGGGGGAAGGTGTTGGGTTAATATTTGGTTTTGTTTCTTACTACCCAAATCTACTTCAATGGGCAAGAAAATAAATCTTCCCCAAGTCAGTAACTGGTAAGCAACCCCCTGTCTTTATCGCACCCTACCAGCTTTCTCGGATGTTTTTCTCCCCCTTTCCCACAGAGGAGGAGTGGTGACTGAGCGGCTGGGTGGGAGTTTGTCCCCTAGCCAAGGCTATCCCACCACGGCAGTGAAATTAAACATAGGTATCTCACTCATATGACACTATAGCAATTACTCTAAAACAAGACATTGCTCACCCCCTTGGCAATGTCTTTAATTTTGTTCTAAGTCCCAATTTTGCAGAATGAATCTGTACAATGTGTTTGTTTGTTCTATTTTTAACAGAAATTTATTATTTTAACCTAAAACTGTATGAGAGCAGGTAATTGAACACAAAATTGATTCCAGGTTTAAGTATTATACTTTGAGTTAACTCTTCACAAATAGCTGCATTGGTACTGTACATAATAGGATCAAGAAGAGTCCTATGTATCCAAAAGCTGTTCCTTTTTACCAACTGTAACAGGTAGCCTAATATCACAAACAAAATACAACATAACCTTGTACTGCTCTTAATTACCAATTAGTATGTAACAGCATATTACCTCTACAAAGTTTATGTCTCAAGCTTTCCTTCAACTTCAAACCTGTGTTTTTTTCAAGTTTTCCTTAGCAAAAACTATGAATACTTTCTACAGTGGCAAATATTTTTATCATGACAGTATTCAAAGAACTATGTGGCAAAGGCATTGGAATCCATTACTTATACTTTCTAATAGGGAAAAACGGTTCGAAAGGTCTGAATACTTCTGTGACCAAATGAA
>JAVJGG010000008.1:21368981-21380542 GCA_035590195.1 Aviceda cuculoides | reverse complement strand
TTCGAAAGGTCTGAATAATTCTGTGAACAAATGAATCGGAAAACAGATATTCCCAATGTAAGCATACGATTTCCAAGAATACCAGTTACAGATAAAACAAAACAACAAAAAAACCCCAAACAAACAACAACCCCCCAAAACCCAAAACTCCCCCACACACACATTGATAAGGAAGGAGAAAGCAAAATTTCCTTTGAAATTCTGAACAAGACAAAAGGGAGCAAACTTCTTAGATACACATCAGGAAAGAAAGGAAAAATACTTGATGTCCCTCTGTTAGGTATTCTTAAATACTTTTGTGAATTAGTCCTCTAACCCAACTGCAAAATGATACTGAGTTCTAACATCAAGTACCTGATAAGTATCTTAAGTATGAGATACTGTATATATGCAGCAAGGGATGTATTAAGCTAAGTGCCAGCAGAGCACTTCAGCCTTACCCATCTAAGCTCAGTGATCTAAGTCTCAACTACATACACAGGCTCCCTTTTTATCCCGTCCAAAGCCTTCTGCCAGGGACTTCCCACCGCCCTCAGACACCCGGCTTCGAAGGGTATTAATCACTTGGTGTCAATTTTTTTCCGCTGACCATAGGAGGAGCGAGATGTCCAGTTTACAATTTGACAACAATTCTTAGACAAATGAGTTGGGTGAGATAATTCCTACCCAGGCTAATCAGAGGCAACCAATTTCCAGTGAAATAATATCTCCTCTTTGCCAGAGGGAAGCTAATGCAAGGTCAACTTTGTTATGTATAAGGTTGGTTAGGGTTTTTTTTTCTTTGCTTTTGTTTTCTTTGCTTTCCTTTTACAATGTCTCCTTTATCTTTAATAACTTTTGATTTAAACCATATCACAAAACTAGTTCCACAGCCCTCCAAAGGAAAAAACACAGACTAAGCACCAGCACAGAGTTTGGAAGGTTTACTAGGAATTTAAAAGCCAATCTTCATAGAAAATTGTTAGCCTGCAGGCAGTGGTGCAAACTCTAAAACAAGCTACTTTGTAGTTTCCCTTATTGGACTTCTGTTTTTTTGGTTTGATTTGGACCTTTGGAGGGGATCTTCTGGTTAATGGGTACATTCTGAGACCGTGGGTTAGACTTATTCATTACTTCAACCAGGTTAACACCAGAGGGAATGCACTTCAACCAGAGTGGCCTAAGTGGTGAAATGATGACATCTATTTGTTTCTTTTGTTGCAGAGTCGAAATAAGACTATTTTTAAATGTAAACAGCATAAACGCTAAACTTTGAAATCAGAACTCAGAAAAAAAGATCTCCCATTTAACACACTACAGTATATTACCTCATTTCATAGGAGTAAAGAATAATTTCACAGCCCACCAAAGCAATGAGGAACTGCAGTGAAAATGTGAAAATTGGCAATAAAACACCAGGGTGTTTAGCTATAGTGTAAAATACCTTAACGAAATTTCCGCCCTGTATCTTTGACCACCCAGGAAGTAGCTTTAATTAATACAAATTGAAGACTCATGTAATGAGGGAAAAAGTATATATTTTGGAAAAGATACTGCACTGTGACAATTTTCCTCCTGTTTTTTGCAGGTTTTTTCCATGTGTGACCACGAAAGAAGTTGTTTATAAAACAGTAACTCTGAAACCCCCTAATTAGAAAGCATGTACGCTGAAAAGACATTTGTTTATGTATTAAGTTTCACCATATGTAATGAAAAGGTCTCTCTCTTCAATGTAGCATTCGCAAAAAGTGAGACTTGATCCTCTGTGGTGTTTTACCTTGAGTAATCATTTACTCTCCTGCACAGACAACGTAAATCACTGCTAAATCAGATTATCCTCTCAAGTAAGAGAGCAGTCAACCAAGGCAGCGACTGTTATCATAGCTCCTGTGAAGTCGATAGCGCTGGGACAACCGGCGGGCGCAGAAGCTCTGCTCCGGAGAGCTCGGCAGCCGCTTTGCCCGGGTGTGCCTAACTTCGCAGAGCGAAGAAGAGTCTGGTGGCAACCACCCAGGCTGAGACCGGCGGCTGCCAGAGCCTCACGGAAAGGCTGCGCAGAGGGAGCGAGCGCTTCCACATGTTTGACTACAGGGCGGTTCTGCAGAGGAGGGAATTGCTATTTGTTCATGAAGGGGCCAGTACTGTGTCACCCGCTGGTATCAACACCTGCCCGTCGTGCTACGCTGTATCTCCAGGATCTACAGCTTTACCCTGTCTTCAAGGAGTTACTACGAAGGTGAATGGGAAGAGTTTAGTCCTGACTGATTTTTTATTTTTTTTTTTTTATTATAAAACTGCATTTTTCCAATGAAACAATAACTGATTACTTATTTTTCTTCACGGGTGTCCAGATTGTGCATAAAATATATGAAGCAATTTAATTTGAAACAAATCAGGCTGAAATCTAGTTCATAAATCATAGAGAGCTTTTGATAGCAAGAGATTATATTCATCTTTTCCGAAGAAAGAAAAAAGTATGAGGCCCTTAGCATTTATTTACTTTTCAAACTGAAGTATAAATAATTTAGTGGTGATAAGACTTCATTTGAACAACATGCAATTTCATAATCTGATCCCAAGTAATCTGATTGTTACCTGTGTATTATGCTAAGGCAGGTCTTTTACGTACTATATTTGTCATGTCTGCTCTTTTTACCGCTTTGAGTTTCCTTTTATACTATTAAAGCTTTTAACAATTAAAATAAGTTTTGGGATTGGGTTTTGTGGGCTTTTTTTAATAACCAGAAAATCCCTTTTTGGTCTTCCTGAAACTCCACCAAGTAATTTAGTCATAAATAAATTATGGCAAAATAAACAAACATAATAAAGACAGCTATAGATAGTTTCTAGATCAATATGAACAGTACAGTTTGCTTTCACAGTCTTTTTAACTCAAAGGAAACCCTTGCCACTCACACAGAAAATCATTGAGCTTCCACTCCAGCAATATCTTCCTTCTCATTAAGAAATTGTCACACAATGTGATGAGAAGAATTTTTTCTGAACTTCAAACGAAAAATCGTACAGCATCGTTCTGTCATGCTCATAGGTCTTAAGACAAAGATTTTCACTTTAAAAACACAATGGGACTTTAAATGTCATCATGATGAAGATACAAGGGGGAAATGCAATAGAAGAGAAGCTTTCTATGCACTTCTTAATCAGGGAATTTAAATAATTATTTAGGGGGTTTTTTTTAATCAAACTGTCCTTAAAATACTACTTGTCACTCTATCTCAAACTACCTACTCTCTTCTGTGTATACTCCTAAAACTGTTGTGAAAGACCTTGTCCAATATCTAGAAATAGAGGCCTCCACATTATCCAGTTGTTTTTTTTCTTTATCTCTGGAGTAAGTTAATTTCCACCTCTTTCTATGCCCTCAGTAATGTATTTCCTCTCAGCCTTTAAAAGTATGTATTTCTCTTTTCCACACATCTTTGATCCTAAAAGGATGTGGAGGCTCGCTAGTCCACCCAAGGAAATCAGCATGTTTCAAACTGAGTACCTATTTAAATGTAAGAGGCTTACACAATTCACTTATATCAAATACAAGAGATGAAAACTTTCTAGTATCCCCCAGGCTTAGGATAATTATTTGTGCCTATTTGTAATTCTACAACTGCTTTGCACAAGTAACAGTTCTAAACATAGTTTTGAGCTTTTTAGATTACACAGCAGAGCCAAAGCCAACACACGACATTCAGCTAAATACCCAGGCCAACCAAAAAAGCAACCAGACAATAAAATAAAATGAAATAGAGGTAGATAGCTCTCTTCCATACACAGAAAGTTTTCTGAATTACAAGCTGGTGCAAGACAACAATAAAGTATATGAAATATGTAGTAGAGATTTGAAACATCAGAACAACTCAGAAATGTAATCTACCAGGAATATAATCTGAAAACTGGAAATAGGTGTGATGAGAGGAACAAATCCCTTTTAAAAGTCAGCCACCTAATCCTGATCTGTCAACAGCTGTTAGATTCATGCCAATTTCCATGCATTTCCAGGACTCAATTTTATTTATTTTGCCATTATCTGTATCAAACAGTCAAGCTATTTTAAGGTATACTTTAGGATGGAAAAGCCTCAAATCTCATAGTTGTGCTGACAGTTGGAGGCTGAGGGACAAATACTGTACGTGGGTTCATTCTAAAAAAAATAAGGAGATTAACATTCAAAGTCTCGAGTGAGAAAACTGAGAAAACATCTCTGTTACTGTGTTTTCCTCATGCTTCCAGAGTTATACTAAAATTATCTGGAATGTTCCTAAAGCTGTAATATAAAAGGTGAAAGCAGAGCAAAGGTAAAGTTAGGAGAAATGGCCGCTGTGTAAAAGTTAAAAAACCTGCTTCTTTTCTATACAAAAATACATAATCCCTACCACAGAGCACCCTTGATGAAAGTACTTTGTTGATTAATAAGAATCAATTCCTCACTCACATAACCAAAATTATAATTTGCTCATCTCAATGACTGAAAAGAGTAAGATACTGTAATTACATTAGATGCATTGGAGTCTTAAAGAAGTAAAAGCTGATTTCAAGTATTCTTTGCAGCCTGAATCACCAAAGATTTTGCTGTTCATAAGTATTACTATGTCTCCTTTTTGTTTTGTGCTTGTCTATGTTCTTTAGTAGACTCTTACAATCCTGATAGCTTCTGTCCAAGAACCCACTGGGTGTGTAAGAAAAAATCTCTGATATTTTTGATACAGACAAGAAATCACACTTAGAATTTTTGAGTGAACTGCTGTAAAGGACAAAAGGGCTTAGTAAGTATCTTTAGCTTCTAAGGAACAAAAACATTTTCCAGCATGCAGTAGCAAACATACTGAACTGCTTTAATATGCAACAGAATGGGGTTCCAATTTGTAATGCAATGTATTAAGGGTGCAAGAGAAGCTCACTAAAATCACTGTAGTTCTTCATTTGCCTGCAGCTGATTTGGGATTATGAGTTTTGGAGGATTTTTTAATATCTGGAAGTGCCAAATACTAATGATACATTTATAAATGACTGTTGATTCTTGTAATCATGAATTCATATCCTACCTCCACTGTGAATAATATGTTAAAGTATTTTGATGGAGTAAGATTACTTCTCATCTTCAGGAAGAAACTAGAGCAAGTTCCGCAGAGATTTTAATCACAGGGACAGTATCTGTATAAATTGCAAAAATCACACCTTTGAGTTTTTCTGTATTTTTTACTTTCCAAAAGCATAGGTCAAGACTGTCTTACTCATCTCCAAAAAACCTACACTATTTACACTTCTGAATCTCACAGGTATCAGAACACACAGTGCTTATAACCTTGCATAAAGATTAGTCAGTAGAAAGGTGAACACTGCAGTGCGGTAAAGCTACTGCTAACTTTGTATTGGTGAACTAGTCATAACAATACTGTATCAAAGGCATGACTTCCATTTTGATTCCCTCAGCTTTTAAAAGGCATGCTAGGTTGATTAATTTCAGCTATTCATAACTCCAGTTAAACTCCATTAAACGTCTATAACAGAATAAGAATGTTAAAAGTTTACTTCAATTACTCTTCCTGCTCTGGGCAGCAACTCCCTGGATAGAAAAACATCAAGAAATTTTCTATCTATCTGGCAAATTGAATTCTAAGAAATGGCATTATCATATAATCTGTTACAATTTCAGGCTTCTTTTATAGATTCTCTGTTCCCAGCAGAACTGTTAATGTTCTATTACGAAGTACTCAAATTCATCCAATACTGAATTTTTATTTGGGATCATCAATTTGTTTTTTAAAAATAATGGAAGATCCTAAGATTCTTCTCTCTTCCTATCTCAAATACATTAAGAAGTGCTCTGCCTTAGTTTCTGATTATCTGCAGAGAAGTTTTTGGATTCCACTTACAGGAGAAAAAAAAAAAATCATCATCTAGGTGCTTCTACTTCCCCATGTACTAGTAAATTAATTAATTTGTATTCAGTCTTCATCCCATCACATATTGGACAGACACTACCATATATGCCTTAATTAGCTCAATATTAATTTATCAGTATTTGCTTGCATAGACTCTATGATATTTTTCCATCAGCATGCTTATGTACTTTATACAAACCTTCGACAGAATTATACAAGAATTAGCCATAGGCCTTTAACTTAATGGTTTATTGGCGTGACTATCAATACTAGCAAGGTGGGAATGATGCAGAAGTAGGATGAATGTTTTTGAGGAAGCATAATCTCCTTAATTTTGTAAAGATACCATTAGCTCAAGAGAGAAGGAAGATTTATTATTATTTGTATTTTTTTTTATTTATTTAAAAGAAGCCAGGTAGATATAAAAATCATGGATTGCAAGTTGTTTAGAGACACTTCCCAAGTCCTATGACAGAATCAGAAAGGATGTGGAGGATTTCTGCAAAAAGACCACAAACTGTCTAAAAGAGGCTGCACATCTTTTTATTCCTTTAAAAATGGCAAAACCGGATGCATGTAAAAATCCAATTCTGTGATATAAAAAATGAATATTCAGAGCCTGCTGAGTGCAAAAATAAATCACTCAATAAGGTTAAAAGAACACTGAATTCTGGGAAACTGATAGAATACAAGCTACAGCACAGATAATCATTAGGCAATGAGAAAGATCTGGCAAGATTTCTGTAAGAAAATTAATGCTGATAACTCTGCATCATCAGTTTAGAAGTACAAGTGGGATTCAGGATAAAAAAAGAACCATGTCCTGTTTAAGTACTGACAGAATATAATACCATATGTTGAAAAGGACACTATTAATAGGCCAATCTTTTCTGTAAGATGGAGAAATACAGTTTAACTTACATAAGCTGCAAAACTATTAAATGCAGAGGTTAAAACTTTACATGATATAAAAGCATTAGAGGAATCAATCTTAATTATTTGTAAGAAAGGAAAGCTTAAATAAAACCACAAGTCTTTAAAACCAATCAACAAATAAAAACTCCATGACTTGGTCCAAATTATATTTTCTGATTATCTATCATCTTTCCACCAACGGAGGTGCATCTCCATCCTTTCACACAATCTCACTATTTTTGTAGAGAGTTTGTTTTCTGTGATCACTCAGCCACTTGGGACAGTCTTCCTTCTGTGTCCTGACAAGTCTCCTCTATCTATTTTCTTGCTATTCAGACATAATCTACCTCTCTGGAAAAATAATTACCTGCTGCATTTGGATTGCTTGAGGTTTTTTCCTGTCTCTGCAATTGTACAACTTTATGCCTCTGTCAATTAACTGAATGAAATAGGTATTTATATTATTTACTAATCACTTACAAACTTGCATACAGTGCAGGAGCAATTTCACTGCCTGATTTAAATCCCTAGAATAGCTCCCTTAAAACCAAATCAAAACAGACATGCCACATTAATGCAGAATATTATTTGACTAGGAAAAATGCAGACATCAGTAAAAGGATGTCTGCATAACATAAAATCCTGTTAAAAAATCAGTAAGTTATTAGTTCCAAACTTTGTAACCTGCAGACCACTGTCAATCTGTTGTCAAACCAATATTTACAGCCTTTCCTTCCATTTCTAGCCCTTTAACCTCCCAATATCCATCTCAGGTCCTATGAACTCCCTCCTAGCCTCCATGTTTAAATTAATTCTTTCTGATTCAGCCGCAGGCTGGTTCTAATACCCACTACATATAAACCATATTTCTTTCCACAGCATTTTGGTGAGGAATCATTTTAGGGATGGGAAAGAGAAAATCAGCTATCCTGCTGCTGGATCATGTTTCTCATCCTAGATGTACCACACCGTTCAACAGTTCCGATCCAACCGAACGCTGTTAAGTCAGCTCTGTCCTCGAGGAGTTTCTAGGGAACTCTGCTGCAAAGCATCGTTATTTTCATTTTATGTTTTTCAAAGTACCAATAAAATTTCAGTCACATCTTCGAATTGTTTTCATAGCTAATCACTTCAAATGCCCAAACATTTATTTTCATATGCACTTCATTATCATGTACACAGAAGAAAAAATAAAAATACAGGAAACCAGATCAAAACATCCTCTCCTAACTATAGGAAAAAGCAGCGAGGAAAGGGTAACGGAAGGCAGAATACAGCTACCTGCTTATGGGAATTTTTAAAAAATGCAAATTTCATTAGGACAGAAAACAACAACTTACTGTATACTCTTCCCCAAAATCATTTTTAAGAGTAATAATTCTCACCAGTCTCCCATTTGCATATGACGAGGCAATAAGAGACACATACATATAGAAGATGTATTTCTTTGTAAAAACACCAAAGAAAACATTTCTCTCCCTCTAACAAAGAAATCCCTATATATTTTATTTAATTCAGAGGACTGAAAGCAATCCTGAGTAGACACAGAGTATATAATCATGGAAGAAAAAGGCTATTACAAAGTTCAGAAGATCACATTTTCTATCCCTTTTCCCCTCTATAGAAACAACTACACTTGTTTCTGTCCTAGCTGATATCGGTCTAACTTCAAAACCTCTCGACAGTGAAGTTTTCAAAACCTTCTCAAACCTCTAACCCAGTGCTTAAGCATCCTTGCTGTTGAAAGATATTCCTTAATGTCTAATCTAAATCTCCCTTGCTGATTTTAGTCTTTATTTGTTATGCCCACGCAAGTTTGGTATTGTCGAGACTGAAAAACTGCCGTTCTTTACAACTTTCCTTGGGGAATATGTTTTCTTTAGACATCTGATCTTTCTCATAGCTTGCCTGTAGTGAACTCTTTTTAACTGGTCCACATTTTTCTACTCTGGATTGTCAGCAATCAAGCCTCATCCTTTCAATTATCTAATATCAGAAATCAAATGTATGCTCTGTTAACCCAATCTTTGTACAGAAAACCTATAATGGCCAGCATTTCCCTCAAAGGTTAGATTGGAAAAAGAAAATGCACTTCTATGTGTACCACAATCTGTGTTATTATTGCAGACTGACACAAAGGACAGCCTACAAGGACTCGGGTTTCAATCATATTAAGTATGGTATAGCAGCAACACTTTTAATTACTGAAGTGCACCAATCAGTGAGAGGCTCCAATATATGCACTTTTTCACAAACAAGAAAATATTTTAGTTTTTTTTAAATTAACTGATAGAGAATCCTGGAACACAGGTTCTTTTATACATATTTAATTTTAATAATGTTTGCCAGGTAGGCTAATTTAAGATTATGAAGCAATTTCACATGAAGGAAACGGCAGAATATATAGGAAAAGAGAAAAAAAAAATCTCTAATGCTTTATGGCATCGTTTTAATGTATACATGTTTACATGTATTACATACATGCAATTTTGGGGGGACATGTATGCGTATTCTTCAACCAAAGGTGTCATTGCAGTTTGCATGTGCTATCTGCATGGGATTGCATATGCACTGCAGCTCGCACAGCTCTACTTTGCTAATTATATCTAGCAGACTCACATGCTGTGGTAACAGGGAATCTAGCATAAACAAGTATTTTGCAAGATTATGTAGGTCTTATCACACTCAGTACTGAGTGAAGGAATTGAAAGTTGGGTTGAGTATGTCAACAGGAGTCATCCCTCTGACTGCAGTCCTGACACACCCATAAAGAGACGAATAAATCTAGGGACTAGTTAATCAGCTCTGGGAGGTGCAGCTTCACATATGAAAAGGACTCACTGAAATATATTAAATTAGCTAAATACATATGAAATGGATTTCTCACTGTATCAGTGAACACCGTAAGTTCGGAAGCACAGGTACTTTGAAGATTCCATCATGTTCACAGTTTCCTTCAGTCCAACTAAATAATGAAATGTTGATGTTGTTGCTCATCCCAAATTTGTTTGTGTCTTATTCGAGAAGAAATCTTTGCAGTTTACCCAGTCTCCAGAATTGCAGCAAATTGTCAATATTTTTTTGCAGATACATTTCCCAATCAGCCCACTGGACTGGAAATATGCACTTTATATGATTTGCAGTTGTTTATGCTTCATTGTTTTCCTGTATTTTAAATATAGTGGACAATTCTACATATATCTCAGTTTTACACATATGAAACTGCTATAATTTCAGAGCTCTTTGTTTATGTAACAATAAAAGGTGAAGCATGCCCCAGATATATTTCCCTCATACTATATGTAATTCTCTTGCCTGTGAGATAACTCAATTACTTAACAAGTCTCTCTATCACTACTGTAATAAAAAGTTAGGAATTTTCCGTATTTGTGTGTGGATGCACAAACATGTTTTAAGTATGACTTTCTGAAGAAGATGGCAGCCTTAATGAACCTGAGGGGAAAAAACAAAAAGCTATATACAAGTGTGTGTATATATATATCTATTCACATCTATAGATACGCATACTTATGTATAGGTATATATATGCACACACACACATCCCACAACAAATAAAAGCCCAACAATTCACAAGCAGCACAGCATTATGATACGTTATACCATATCACACATTAAAGATTGTTGTTATAAGGTCACAAGGTTTCCTATTTAAGTGGGTTGTTTTTCTTTTTTTGACTACCTGACGATTCTGCTGTGTCATTTTACATTAAGCAGAGTTAAACAAAAGTTTGGGGAAAAATAGTAAAAAACCCTGAAGAATTTTATATACACAACACACGCGGGCATAGTAAATATATATATGTGTGTTTGTATGAATAATAAAAGAATAATTCTTGGTATGCCCTGGTACTCAATTTTTTTTGGTTTTGTTTTTTTTTTTTGGACACCACAGTATTTCACAGAGATCAAAACCTTTAAATGGATACAAACTTAGAATATTGCTATGGACAGAAGGACATCAGGAGTTAAAAGAATTTTTGACCAAGGGATTTTGTTCTGGTTTTTTCCCTACCCCCACAGCTGGAAGTAAACTGTGGAACCATCATCCCTATTAAAATGCAGAGACCGTAAGTCACTGTTTAATTTTCTTATTTCAGTTTTCTCCATAGCTATAGGTTATTTACAGCACATTTTTGTCATTATCTCTAGCTGTATACTGTGACAGAAAGAATCCTGCTCATGGTCCCCATGGTGCCCTTCTATTCTACCTATGTAAACCTCACTTGGCCTTGCAATTTATTCCTGTACTAATGTTTCCTTTCCAACCTTCCTCATTTTAAACGAGCTTGGGAAAAGTTGTTTCTGAAACAGCAATTTAGCTCATTTTCTGGGCCTAGAGGAGCATAGTTAACTGATGTATTGCCCTATGGATGTTGTAATAGTTGCAAAACATGATGTATTCCCAGAACAGTGATATCAGTATGTCATTTTGAAAATATGCCTCCCAGCATTCCACTGAAATGAATGAAGCATCATTAAATAGTTGCAGTTCTTAAACATGTTGTACATTCCAGCATGCAAAGAGTTATTGGTAAACCTCAAGGTGTCAAGACGTAATATTTGTCAAATCAAAGCTAAATACAGTAATAGCTTCTGAAGGGGTGTTTTAATAACATCCAAAGTACCAATTCTTTAACATGCACTATAACTTTGAGAACCTGTAGCAGAGAATGAGAAATGCTTGTGTTGACTTCAAGCATGCAAGTGATTTAGGTGTCACCATATAGCTATTACAAATTACCAGGAACC
>JAVJGG010000008.1:21350832-21368943 GCA_035590195.1 Aviceda cuculoides | reverse complement strand
GTCACGCAACTAAGATTACCGCTTTCAAAAGACTTCCTCGATAATGAACAAGCAAAAAAAAGAAAAATAAATACTAATCCTTCTCTAATAACTGTTTATAAGATTCTTTTGGAATATATATACTCAAGCAGAAACAGGTTGTTCTATTTATCATAGTTATTTGCCAAATGAAAATAAAAGATAGGACAACATTTTCAAGATCAGGTAGCAAGCATTTTCAGTGTTCTCTAAAATTCAGATTTAGACGATTACATAGAACACCTGGTTTAAAAGATACTGAATAGCTCCTATTTGAGCATAATTTTGAAAATTAAGCTACAAGAAACACAATTTCAAACACTGGTAAAATTAAATTAGTTGAAAACTACACTGAAATTTAGGAATCTAATTTTTACTGTATGTTAAATGTTCTTCTTGTAGTGTAATCTTAGATGAGGACTCAATCCGTACTTCAGCCAAAGCTCATCAGCTGTCCAAAGTGCCACATACTAGTCTGTAATACGGCTTGACTATGATCAAGTCAGCAGAGTCTTAAAGGAAAATCAGAAACAGGGAGATTCACAGCATTGTGAACTCAATCACAGACTGGCAGAATTAAGGAGACCAAGGCTCCAAGCTCACCTTTAGAAATTAAATGTAACTTCTTAATCATGCAAATGTTATCCTGGACATCTAATTTTGATCTAGCCATCTGAATTAAGCACTTTTTCTAAGCACAGTTACAATATACACGTTACAGCATAGGCTTTATGAAAACAGCTGGGTTATCTCATGTGACACAGATTATTTACCCTTCTAATATGAAAAACTTTATTTTAATGGTCCATTCTTGATATTGGTCGCTGATGCTTTGGATAATACCAGGAAGCCAAAAATAATTACTATTTATGATCTTGATTTTCTGAATCAGTTTATTTAAGCAGTGGATAAATGGAGCATGCCCAAGTTTTCAGGCCAACATTCCATTATATGTCATATTTTTGTTTACAAGGTACTTACTAGTCTCCATCTGGTTGGTATTCTAAGAAATATTGGAAGCATTAATAGTCTGTCTTTACTTATGCTAGACAAATGGCTGGGAATTTATTGACTGAGACTTTTTTTATTTCATATAATGATCTGTCAATCAAAGCACAAGCAGGTATTCTATTATGGTTACTAAGTACTTCATTAACATTTCATATTACTTACTGCTCTTAAACTACCAAAGCAGCAAACAAAACACCTTAAATGGCTATACACACAGTAGAAAATGGACATGGGATATGTAAGAAATACTAGCAATGGGGAAGTGCTGCAGGCAAGTAAATATTGGAGGCAAAACATAAACACATAAAACTTCAGATACACATAATAAATGTTTATATTAGCTTTTCTGTTTAGGGTATTCAGGATAGCTGGGCTTATTAACATTCTCTTTTAAGTATGTAAAAAACTATTTAAATTTCTATAATGTTTTCTATATCCTACTTTTCTGCATAGATTATTCACTGTCACTTTTTAATAGAGGGGGAAAAAATAATGTAATAAAAAACCCCCTTTCAATCAGCGTACAGATAACTGGTTAAACAGACACCATTCACCTGAAACAGACAAAATTCTGTGGATTCTGTATTGATCAGATCGCTAATACCACATGAAGAGAAAGTTTAAAGGCAAGAATTCAAGAATTCATTAATTGAAATTTTAAAGAAAAAACCATAAATATCTGCATAAATCAAATATTCCCATTTGCTAAATACTATCAAAAGCAGAAGGTAGAACAATTTTTTGCATGTAGCCTGATGATATTCCGCTAAAACTGTCAACAAAACAGTCACCTCAGCAATATACTCTAGTCAGTTGAGAGTTCAGGGGCCACCTACATGGTAACTTAAATTAACAGCATCTATTCTGAAAAAGGAAAACAGTAACAACAACAACAATAATAATAAAAATTTAAAAGCCAATAACAATAATAATAACCACCTTATAGCTTCTAATTATTCAGGAATCAAAATATAAGTTTCCAAGATATAGAAAATCATGTCAAAATAGTAATGAGAAGTTAGCAAATTAGAGAACTATCCTTTTTGGTCTAAAGTAATATTTGCATAAATTATCATAAAAACTCTATTATTTTACTTTAATTCATTGCTTCATGACAATAGAAACCAAAAAAAAATTAAAGAACCCCACATAATGTCATTGTACTTCCTTCCTTGTGATAGGTACAGTCAGATATAATAGTGGGCATGAGTCCAAAATACCACTTGGAAACTGGGTGGCTATGGAAGAGGTTCTCAGAAGAACTCAGAAATAATAAAGCTTGAGGATCTTTATTTCATAAAATTCTACAAGTTCTACAAAATAAAGTTCATCAAAATTATTGTCCGAAGAAAGCTTTTCACTATACAAATGGAACTTAATACTGAAAATCTGTATTTTAATAATCGGGAGGAGGGGAGGGGAAAGCAAATCATTCCACAAACAGCAAAAACTTTCTGTGAGCATGGTGGGGCTTTAATTATCTCAAACACGGAGACTTCTGTTGTTCAGCTACGGACTCTCTACTGCCATTTATTTCATTTAGAAGGCACTCACATACCAGGGTGATGGGCAGCAGCCTACAGTAAATAGATTAGGGTAGATTTAATGCTTGCCTTCCCAGTTAAAAGTCTAAAACTTTGTGAAATGGAGAGGGGCTTGGTCCTATATTCTCCTCCTCTCGACTGGTTATTCACTGGCTAGCTGACAGCAAAAGGAAGTAACCATCCATCATCTTCAATGGGGAGGCAAAGCAAGAAAAAAACATCTTCATAATGTTCTGACAAAAACAGCAGGGAAAAGGCAGTGTCGTTTTGAGATGCAAGAATGATAGGCAAATCTTTGGTTTTTATCACACACAGTATCAGCACAGAGAGCTATTCACACCTGGCATAAAGGAGAACTACACACTTTTTAATTTACTCTTGAGTCTTACTAGTTTGAATACCTCCTGCATCATTTTGCAAGGTAAAACAACAGCACTGAACTCTGACTAGGATAAACCATCTACCTAATAACAGTTTATTGACTGGGAGCATATGAGTCTTATTAATTTGACTTTAGAATTCAGACAAGAAAGAATGACAGGTGTCCGGCGCCTCAGCACAACGATAATGATTTCTTATGTTGAATTAATAGCAATGAAACATGCTTGATTTCAGCAGCTGTTGGAAGCAGCAGGGTTGCTCCAGTCAGAATAAAGAGAGACTTCCACCTCCCCGGATAAATGCATTCAAATCAAACAGCGCATACCAACAGTCGGCAGTACCCTGCTCTTAGGTTAACAGCGATTAATCACATCGACGATGGGTTCCCAACTCTCTTCTCTTCTATCCTCGCTGTGGACAAGACCACTGAGCTGCTCATTAAAAGAGCTGCACATCAGCTGCAGGAGAGAAGGATGGTGATCCTTGAAGAATTATTATAATCAGTATGAGGCCTTTTCAGCACTTCATATAAGCTTAACGGAGGTCAGGTGCCAGTGATTCCACAGACCTCTCCTGAGGCCAATACCACTTTGCACCCTCTACTGACAATACCGTCCAGGCAGCCCAGTTCAGTTTTATTGGTGGAACATTTGCCGGAACTACAGCATGGGGGGAAAAAAAAACAGTTGGCTCTATATACTTAATAAGTAGTCTGCAAGTACTGGAATTTGTGAATATAGAAAAATGGATAAGATATGGGCAGATAGTTACACAGTTGTACTAACGGGATAATTTATCACAGGCACATTACTATTTAACCCCTCTTCCACCATCTGTTATTTTAGCCTTCCACAAGTTAGGCATCCAATCTGAATTACTCATCCAGTCCACGTCTATAGACAAAAGAGAAAGATCCTCCAGAGAATGATTCAAACATCAGAAATTAGATGCCCCAGACACCACGATTCACTCCCTTGAGATGCTTGTTTTTCTACACCGACCACAGGCAGCCCTGGGATGACTAGTTTTGACCTAGCACCTAACTTTTAGTTGGCTAACTTTTGTGAGAGAAAACAAATTATCATTTCAGTCTCTAGATTCTTTCAAGTTGTTGACCAATCTATTTCTATTGTTGATTCTCGGTCTGCAGGCTTTGGTCAGACTGTCAGAAGTATTTGTGATATGACTGGACATTAGACCAACCTGATCCTATTTGTCCAGCATAACGCTGGCCTTAAAAGAGACCTTCAAGGATCACTGGAGTCTGGTCTCAGCTGGATTTGTATAAGGCAGTGAAAAGCCCTCTATTGATCGAATTAATTTACTATTCAGCATTCTTCCAAATCACCTTCTTCCCCTGTCTCTGCTCTCTGACCTGAAGAGCTACCAATGCATTGTAGCTCTTCAGATCAGACCTACCTGAGCTCATCCACTGCTGTAAGAAACCTGGCTTCTGAAACCTAATCTACGTACAAAACGCTGTGGAGGTCACCTCATTAAAGTTTTGCTGTAAGTTACTGAACAGTAACAAAACAGACAGTTTTAAAGGCATCTGTTACTTAGCCACACATCCTTGTGGATTTTGGTCTCTGTAACTCTTGACAGCTGCTTAAGTCATTACCATATCCTCATCAATGTAATCAGTACCCTAAGGCTGCCCTACCTCTCAAATTCACAATCTGCAATGCTGCTCACTTCAGTGCTTTGGGGCATATTAGCAACTCAAGCTTTTTCTGCTTTGATGTGCATGTTCTGTACCACTGACCCCAAAATGTGCAGGTCTAATGAATTGGCTTTAATAGTTTTCTTACCCACTTAAATGTTTGTGTTTTAATTGGCTATACTACCATGTGTCCTGAACTACACGGAAAAGTTCACAGCATAGATGCTAATGGTGCCTTTCTAATTACTGCATAATGAACAAAGGTCTGTCAGAGCAATTTCAGAGGTTAGACTTCACAATTAGGAACCCTATTTTAATAAAAGTCAACCTAAAAATTTCACACACTTAATACAAATAATCTACACCACAAAATACTATTTTTTAAATAATTGGGTTTTTTTCAATATTTGTATAAATTCTTCTAGTTACACGAAATTACTATTTTCTTCATTCCCTTTTAATCTACCTGCCAACAGCCACAACTTCACCTTTATCACATTGTCCCTGAAGTGTACTTAACTTTCATGGATCACCGCTCTGGGGCTGAACTTGATTTCTCTTTTCATTTACTTTAGGGACCGTTGATAACTGAGAGGCAGGGTCATGCCATCTACTGGCAAGTTTTACAGCCAGGCTTGTATGGAGCAGAATCCAATGATTTGTCTTAGCAAACTACAATGCTTTTTCAAACTAAGTTCTATTTTTTTCCAATATTTCCAACTGCATAGGTATCAGTAAAGATATTATTTCTAATGGAGACAGAAAGCGTAGCAACCGGTTCTGTTTCATTCCCTGTGCCACCTGCTTTGTGCATCAATGGCACTAGCTAAAATACTTTTGCATCACCGCTAGCCTGAAGACTTGAGATCACGATAACATGGTGAAAGCTTAAGATTAGGGTAGATGAAAAGGAAGGAAGGCCTCCCCATAATGTCAAAAGACTGTGGATTAGGTATGAGCAAGGTCCAGTATCAGCAATCTCCATTATAACACCAGCTTTCTGCTTCCTTCAGTTCTCCTCATGTTACCTTAGGTTTGACAGCTGGGGAGTTCACCAGAATATTCATACACCTATGCTGCACACATTAGCTATAATTAAAACAACACCTGATGTTAGGTTAGTATGGTTGCATTTTTAAGTGTTCAGCCATCAGAACATATGAAGTTCAACAAGAAAAATGTTGGGGCATTTCACTACCATTTCCACTTAAACATTTAGATACAATTTCACAGCTATGCAGTGTGATATCACACTTTTATTCCTAAAAACATAGCTACAATATTCAATTTCCTGCCACAGTTCCATGTGGCCATAAATCTTTTTGTTTTCTTTTTTCTTTTTTGGTCTTTTTTTTTTTTAATATTTATTAAAAAAAATTCCCTTAGAAACTAAAAAGTTGCAGAGTGTGCAACTAACTGCACATTAGCCGGAAAATCAGATAACATACAGCTTTCAATAAAATTAACAATATGGTACCAGTAGTTCAACCATATTTAAATGTTTTTGGACTGCCAGAAATCCCTGTTATATTCAGGTTAGTTAAAACCTGCATGTATCTAGGGATTCACCTACCTGAGCATTTTGATTTCAATCAGGAGCAAGTTTTAAAAAGGAACATACAGCTTGTGTTCACTGACTGAGCCTCGGTTTGCAGCGTGGAGAGGTTTGGAATTGCACAAACTGGCTTTCGGGTGAATTCAGCTGAACAGTAAAATGAGATCCCGTATTCCAGGGCACCCAGCACGGGACCACAGAGGAGCCAGACCTAGCAAAACTCTAAAAATTCATAGAGTATAGATGTCAAGACCTCAACATCAGCTGCTTCACTCTAAGGAGGTCTATTGTGTCACCCTACTTGATAATATTAGATATAGTCTACATGCTTGAGGAAAGAGTAAAATAGCAAACTTGAACTCCTTGCTTCTAGGAGAAAGAAAACAAACAAACAAACAAACAAACAAAAAATAAAACAAAAAAAACACAAAATGAGGAAGGTGAGTAGGGCTTAGGAGGTTTTGTTGACTTTTTCTCGTTTTCTTTGTTTGTTTTGTTTTTAAGAATAAAGCAATTTTTGCACAGAGCAGAAAGGCACATGACACCGGCAGAAAATTACCTATGCTAAGTGTAGCCACTGGACTTAATTTTTTTTTTATATTAAATAGTATTTTATGCTGATTGTTCAAACCAGCATTAAAGTCACTTTCTCCATTACAGACTTAGCTAGACATTGCTAGAATGACTGCTATCTCTATGGAAGTCACAGAATTACAAGCTGTTACAAGGACATTAAGGTAAGAGTACAGATAAGTAACTCCTGAACTGAAATCTGCATAATTTCAAAACAAAATCTATATGATTATGTAAGCAAGTTTCTTCAAAGATACAGCATACCCACATACATTTTTCCAATTATTTCATCTCAGGGGAGGAATATTCACAGAAACTATCTTAGAACATTTTTCTACACTGCCCCTTAAAAGGACTAGCCGCAAGTGTCTCCTGTCTGCTCATCACACTGATCCTTGAAAAAGAACAAAACAACATCAGTAAGGTAAGTTCTTAGACTGTGAATTCCAAGATTTTTCTGCCCATGTTGTTCTCTAGCAGAAGAGTTGAAGGTGACCAGTATGGAAAACCTTGGTCATACCCCTATCCAAAACCTAAAGAGCAGAAACAGTCCTTCAGACATCCACTCTTTAACCAATATCCAGAGGTCAGGAAGAGGACAATGTACATTTCTTGGCTCTTCCTTGCTGTTCTCTTCAGTCACTTAAATGCCACCACCTTCTCTATATGGATACCACCTGACAAAGGGTCTCTGCTAAGTTTGAGGTGTAAAGGGATACAATGAAATCTGAGGGAGTTATGAATGACTTTCACAGTTTTTAATTTGTGATAGAAGAAAAAGACGTCTTTACAGCCAGGCACAGGATAACCCAGTATTTTTTTATACTTTTCCTCCTAAAAGCACAAAATTATAACCACTTCACTACTACACTACACTACCATCAATTACTGCAGAACATGTATCAGAGCCTCTTCTCTCTGTAACAATTATTTCCCATTCTCATTTATGTAGCCTATGTAATTTTGTTAAAATGTGTATTTGTGGAGATGAATGCAATCTATGAACAATAATTATGATTGTATTTTGGTTATTATTTTCATTCCTGTCTTACTGAATATTGCCTATTCCATGAACTTTATTATTTATGTATAAAGAACACTAATTGATTATTAAGTAATCCTTAAACAGTATAGTGAATTCCGAATGGACAGATATTTCACTAACTGTAAAACTAATACAAAAATAGATAGCTACCAAACTGATGCAGGTTTCAAAACAGAACTTGTGCATCGCAGGAAGAAAATATTTCAGTCAGTGAAACTGTGTAACACATACATCAAATAGAGTTTCATTGGCTGGATAAATTCCACAGTCAAGAAGACTACAGATGATCGCTGTAGAAGTGGGTCACAGTTCCAGTGGGTACTGTTTCATTTTGTGATGGAATACAGCAAGGGAATATCACTGAGACGCAACAGGGGAAAGGACACTGTCAGATAAACCAATATAGCTTTCTATCATGCAGAGCTGACGCAGGAGCGGAGGGGTAAGTGAAATTCCCAACAGCCTTCAGATAATATTCCACTTACTGGATGTTTTTGTGACTACTTAATGAAGCTTCTATTCCTGCCCACAGATCCCTGTTATATAAAAAGATTTTTCACAGGTGAAAGTGAGATGGAAAATATCACTTTATATCCAGCTTCCTCATATATGCATCCTCTTAAATATACGCATTAGTGAAATACAAAAAAACCCATCCAACAACGACAAAAAAAAAGCTAATTCTGAATGTGTTTAGAATTACCTCAATTTCAATTTTGTGAGACTGGACCAAAGATAATGTGCCTTAACTAAAAAAAAACCACCTTTAAATAATGGCTTTAGAACAAAGGAAGTGTTCACTCTCTCACTTGGTACATATTTACATTTAATTTTCATGTTTAAAGGACTTGCATTCCAATCTCCAAACTGAACTTTAATGTAATCTGTGGGTAAAGAACATCATATTCATTAAGCATCAACCAGCAATCAAACAAATAAGAACATTTCAAAGCAGAAATCCCACCCTGCAGGGTTCCAGTGAAGGAAATAATAAAGTGAAATATGAAAAATAAAACTGTTCTTCAAGAAGAACAGATCTAATTAAAAGGAAGACCTAACAACTTCATGGATTAATTGGGAACCAACTGAGATAATTAGACCTCTGGGAATAAGATTACACCCATCATAAACTGCTTTTTTTCACAACTACAGGTTAAGTGCTTAAAGCTTTAATTGGGGGCAGCACTAAGAGGAAAGTGGAACTTGCACAGAAGAATTAATATTTGGTGAAGCAATATCCTGAAGTACTTTGGCATCGTTAAAAACCACATTATTATTTTTCCCCAAGTGCATGGGATTCCTGGAGCCAAGTTGACAACCGTGGTTACAATTTGTACCAATCAAAAAATGCTCACACTATTATACTTTGACCTATAAACCACATGTAGCTGCTGTGTACATTAGTAGTTCAAATACAGTTTCACCTTCTGTGATTACAGTTTAAATGAGATGTTATTTCAACACATACATACACCATGATAGTTTCTGCAGTCAAACAAAGTCCTTCAAGGGAAACCCACCCTGAGAATACTACACTAAATTAAGGAAAAAAAAAAAAAAAAAAGAAGAAGAATCTAAAGATCTGGTAAACTGCTACAAAGAATAACTGCTTCTCAGAATTGCTTCAAGGACTAATTTTAGTGAAACCATTTGAAAGAGAAACAATTTAATACCATAATACAAGTGTCATGGAAACTTTGGCATCCAGCTGATGAATTGCGTGTCCCTTAGACAACTTGGAAAGTGCAGCAGGAAAGCCTTACTAATACAACACAAAAGGTGGTCAGACTTCCTGCTTTAATCTCCCTTTAGGGGTAGGAAAACACCGGCAGAAGAAAGAAATTACATATTTTCTAAAAGCACCATATGTTCTTTCCTAAATGATAACATTCAAGATAAAGAAAATTTATTTTCCATTACAAATTTCATTTGCATGCAAAATAACCTCTTTCAACACTAATTCACCATCCTTATTTTTGAGATTATATACAACAGACGAGAAGCTTGAATTCTGTAAATGTTTTAAAATACCATGGAGTATACATGGAATTGGATTTACTGTGATACAATTTTAGTGTAAAACAAGTTATGTGGTCCATAGGAATCCAGAAAGTTATTGGCATAATAATTAATCACTCCTAAAAATCTAGTCTAGAAAAGTTCGAAGTCTGTTTCTGAGATGTGTATTTCAGAGGGTTTTAAACATGTTACAACCCTCCTTCTCTGAATATGCATGGCATGGCCCATGGCTATTTGTTCAATTTACAGAAATATTTTCAGGAGGTCTCAAGCCATTCTTGGATTAAAATAGGGGAAAAAAAAGTGTCAAAGATTCCTTTTTTGTAATTGCTTCACATTTCCTGCACCTTGTCCCAGTCTTTGTCAAGCTGTCAAGATCCAGCTGTCAGGCCCTACCTGCATAATTAATCTATAGTTATCCATTTAGACATGGTGAATTTCTTGAAGACTAAGAACTACCCTACAAGACTGATATGGTTACCTCAGCTAACAGGTATCTTATGGAATTTCACCCACTGCTCTTTGTTTGAGATGCTGCTTGGATGTGCCTTGTTTTTTTTACCCTACCTCCTCTCTCCTGCTGCTACAGCTCAGCATCCTGCCTTTTCCGCATTTTAAACTCCATCTAGTAACATGAAACTAGGACAAAGATGAAGCAGGGGTGGAAGAAATTGTTCAGGCCAATGGCGTCCCATCATCATGTCCTACAGACTGGCAGATTTCTTGGTTCCCCCAGTTCTCCGATGATTCTTCTGGCCTCTGACCATGTTCACACTTTGCTCTTTGGATGGGTACACTTTGCAACTGTTCTTGTTCATGATTCTTCCTAGCTCCAAAAAAGTCTCTAGCTTCATCTTATTAGAACTATACCATGGAGTGATATATTAATTGACATAACTACAGATGTCAGCTTTAGTCAATGAAATCGTGTGATAAATTTGGTATAACACCATGACTTAGTAAGATAACAATAAACACATCGTTAATAAGTGGCATCTAATTTGTATCTTGGTGTGAGAAATAAACACACAATAAAAAAGTAGATCTATTAGCAATCTTATCAAACACTGTATAATCTTGATCTCTAGACAAAAATCTCAAAAAACATTGTTAAAACTATTTATAAGTGCATCGCATTCAAAGCCAAGATTGGCAGTTGATTCTAACTATTTCTATATGCCTTCTGGATTCAGGCACTAATGAACCAATAGCTATCAGCATGACTTCTGCTGAAATACTGTTACATTAATGAGTTTGGATCAGCTGCTCAAACAGTGTGGCTGAAAAAGATGTCTGCTCAGGAAATGTATTGGGGGAGGCGAACATAAATGTTAAGGTTTAGCCCCTTAAATTTAATTGATTTCAAACATGATGCCCGAAACTTTTTTTTAATACATTCAGCTTGATTTGACACTGCACTGATTAAATTAGACTGTATATAAACCAGCCTTGTTTATCTTTCATGCAGAAACACTCGGACAAGTTCTTCTCTTTATTATACAATTCATAACCTAAATTACATCCTATGTTACACCACTGTAAGCCACTGGTGAATTTGTCACTATCGTATTGAAGTCAGCATTATTCAAACCTAAAAGTTATTCCTTCAGTTGTGCTATACCTCTATATTATCCTGTCTGAGACTGACACAAACTCCAGTGGGGTCACATATCCCTAGAATTAACATTCTGGTGTGAAAAGGCAACAGGGATTTACATATGACATTGCTTAAATTAATTCTTTCTGTTGTCTTCAGTACAGTACTTCCCTGGGGCACCTTTAGTCATTCAATCCACATGGAATGAGAAAGCTTTCTGTATATTAGTCTGTTAAAGGAACCAGAACATGAGTCACTGGTTAGGTACCTTGACTTTAAGGAAAACCTCCTCAAGTAATGGCAATGATTAGATTATACCTGGATGAATCGCCCTCTGCATCTGTGAGAAGGTAAAGAAGATACACCTGAAGCTAATGGCTCAGCACTGTGTAGGCCGAACAATGTGCTTGAAAAGGGAGGGGAAAACTACATCTATCACCTTTTCACATACACATTACTAAAGTGCATTCAAGCCAATTTAACTCCACAACCTGAAACTGAAATTACAAACACAGTATTTAAAAAATATTTTAGCGACACTTGTCCTATATAGGAAGCAGCTGCATTTATCTAGTTTAAGTCAGACACCAGCACTTGGGATTTGTTCAGCTCCAGGGTTGTATCATAAATTCCTTGAGGGAATTCACAATTCACCAAATGACGTATTGTTATTAACACCAAAAGTGAACCATATTCAACAAAACAGTACTCAGTGGGAAGCAACTCTGCAGTGTATAATTATAGTTGCTGTTTCCCATCCCAAGATTAAATGTGTTTTCACTTTTCAACTTCAACAACAACAACAAAAAAACAAACCCACCTTTCTCCACCCCTCAAAACACCTAAGGAGATTCATTTTTATATTTAAACAATTCTTCATCTTGATTTTTTAAATAAATCCCACGTATACTATTCTTTCACTGGAAACCTGGATTATCCTTCCTTTCTAGCACTGCTCTGGATTCTGAGGTTTGGGGTTTCTTTTATTTTGGTTTCTGAATATATGACATTGCTACAAAATGTAATTATCAGCTGCATCTACATTATAATTAAGGTCTCTCTTGATTACTATAAATGCCTTGGAAAAAAATTTTAAAAACCCTACTCATCTTTATTTAGCAGTATAAAAGACTCAGTTGCTCCAGTTTATGAGTTATGGCATTTTACATGGTATTGCTGGCATCTTTAGCTAGCTAAAATCCTCCATATTTCTCACCTACAAACCTAAGGTCGTGTTCCTTTTTCAGTTGCACTTGTGTAACTTCAGAAAAATGCTCTCAGCCTACAGACTTTGGAAGTCCTTGCAGATAGTTAGAACGGATATGAGTCCTATACTTATGTTGCAATAAAGGGCCATAGACCTAAATCATAGCTCAGGAAGTTTAGATGTGGTTTCATATATGAGACCACATGATATTCTTTATTGGTGTAACAGGATTAAAGGGTCTTGCATTACATTGAGCATCCAGTGATGAATATTATTTTATCACTATATTATACCCCCTGTCATTTAGAGAGCATTAATGAGCATGCCCATACAACACAATCGAACACATGACATACATCCTTGAGCAAGCATTGTCTGAAATACCTTTGGAGCAATCAGCAACATAGACACATTTATGCAATGCTGAGGAAATAGGTCCTTGGCATTGCACCAGTGAAATGTGACCTAGTACATTTGTGTGGTGATATGCCATCTGATTCAGATTTATTAGCTTGCATTAACATTAGCTCACACACCCATGTATCAGAACCTATGTCATTATGTTACTTTTATCCTAGTTCAGTGTGGAATTAATGCTTTCTATTATACCTCTCCTGATATCCAAAAGTAGGTGTGCATTTCCATGCTAGAGGAGAAAGATGTGTGATAACAATTGTCCTGAGGGTACTAAAAAACCACAAGACAAAGATTCAATCTCTTAAACTCTGCTCCCCTTCTCCTTCTCTTCCTTTTTCTTTTCCACACACCCATGTAAATTGTGAGAGGATAACTTACTCCCTATCCATGTCTCTTCATCTGAAATTTTTAGTTACCTACTTGGCTGGGTGGGCTTTTGCTGCTTCTTTTTGTTTTTCTAAAGATGAGATGTTCCTTAAAACCTTTTGAAGGCACAGCTTTGCATCCATAAAACTTTTAGCAGTGGCAATGAGATTATGAATATAAATAGGAGAGATGGTATCTCTGACTACCAAATAGGGATGCAAACCAAGTAGTGAGATGCAGTTATTCTACTGACCTAGTTTGTACGTAAGGAATTGTGCATCTGTTCCTCTACCTTTCTCAAAATATGCAACTGAAAACTGCCTGCCACACTGATGAAAAACAGACATGCACTCTCAGAATAAATTAAAGTATGCTTGTAGAAGAGTAAGAAGAGTACATAAAGATGCTATCTGCTTGGATTCACCTTGCTGTTTAACACATGCTTGAAATGACAGCAATTCCAGAGTTGCTTCCTGCATCTAACTGCAGACTTGAACTCCACAGCCTTTCTAATTGGTCTTGCTTGTCACACTTAATTTGTTCTGATTTTATTTTAAACAATTATTAAATACAAATGAAAACACTAAAAGCTATTTTGCTCCATTAGCCTTGTGCATTCCACTCTGTATTCAGGCCCTACATCAACAACCGCTGCAGCAATACTGTTTCTTTCAGGATAAAGACAAAACATGGACTACATCCAACTTTTAATCAGCTGTACAGATGGGTTTATTTCACAAATGCACTAGGCTGCACAGATGGAAGTTACTGAATGCCTGACAAGGTGTTAAAATGGTTACTGAGATTACAAAGGAATAAAAAAGCAGCACTGGAAATTATAATTAGTAGGGACTCTATGTCTTAAGGGCTTATTAGTTCAGAACTTAAATTTTGTCCTTGGTGTGTGGAAAATGGTCCGCAGAGTGGAACACATACCAGATTAGCTATAATAACTGTTTTCTATCCCTCAAGAATATACACCATCTTACAAATATCTAACTCTACTGTTACACCTGATACAATACTCACTGAAACCAGCCAAAAGCATGACACAGTATTTTTGACCATCCAAAGGCAGAACAAACAGAGCAGCAGTTCGTGCTCAGTGGCATACTGAGCAGCAGTTAAAAAAAATCCTGCAGATATCAGTGGAGAAAGATAGTTTTATACATGCTTAATGGTATTATGCTTTTGAGCAGTTATATTATAAACTCACAGATTTTATGCCTAAAAAAGTTAACTGAATTATCATACTTGACTGAACAGGTTACAGCATTCATCACCTCATGGAATGCCACGCCAATTTACTGTCATGATGCCAAATGTTCTAAACTGTGTTTCAGAAATAACACAACAATAAAAGAGGTCATGAGTAACTGTGATCACTGCAGATTCCTGCACTCTTGTATGCAAGAGCGGAGGGCCGCAGAGACCACACTATCTTTATGCTAAAAGCACTAACCTTTTCTCCACCTTCAGTGTGGTAAGTTTTGGGTCATTGAGGGAAGAAATAAGGTATCATAAGTGCCTCTGCAATCTCTTCGTATGTACTGAGTTAGGGACGGTTGCGTATGGGTGAACCAGGAACAGACTGTCCTAATGCACTGGAAGCTGCACCATAATTTTATGCAGAGCTTTGTGCTGAATATTTTATTCATAATATGCTCTTGTGAAGATCCCTGGTCTTTCAGTACTATGAATAAGAGATGTTTATTGTCCAAAACTCTAGTTTGTCTTCCATGCTAAAGACTCACTTCTGTGATAAGCATAGTACATAAACATGCATATGTGGCACTATGTAGACAGTAGATACCTTTAAATGGATCAGATGCAGATAAGAGAAAAAATGTTTTACTAGATCCCAAAAGATACAATGATCAGGAAAGACAGTAGTACTCATTTAAAACGTGGCTTAGAACAGAAGGGAAAACATCTTTAAGAAGTGGACATTAAATTCAAAAGAATCATGGTGAGACTGGCACGGTGCAACAGTTAAAGATGAGACAAAGGCACAAATATTCCATAAATAGCTTGGGTTTTTTCACAGAAAAAAACAAGCTGATATAAAAGGTTGTAGAAGTCAATTTCATTCTGATTCTGAGCAAAGTAATACATATCTATAGGGATTTAGATACAAAAAATAAGGCCGACATGAGTAGGAAGGAAATGAGATAACAGAGGTTCATGAAAAACAAATTCAGCCAAACTAATACAATTCTTTTTGACAAGATTAATTTCTGTATGACAAAAATAGTAGTAGTTATTGACATCAGTATTGACATTAAAAAAAAAAAAAACAAAAAACCAAACTGTCTCCCCACAACCTTTTACTAGTGAAACTAGACACTAAAATCAAGTCTTTACATATTAAATAAATAAATAAATAAGGCTAATTAGTAAGTGTCAAAATGTAAAGGTAAACATAGAATCATTATCAAGCAGGTTTAATGCTACTGGTACCCTTCGGGTCCCAAGTTCTTGTACTGTGATTTAAGATTTTCATGAATGGATGAAGCAAAGAAATTAGGGATGAAGTTTGCAGAAGATAAAGATTAGGGGAAAGTGAATAAATAAATAAGTGACTGATTAGGAGGAATTTTGGATCACACTGGAATCTGGGATTAAGCAAACTATGTATTTTAACATGACCAGATGTATAAAAGAAAAATTGGGATGGGAGCGGTAGTGGGCAATGAACAAACAGGAAACCTTAAAGACCATCTTCACACAGCTGGGGAAGTAATTACATCCAGGAGGATTTGAGGGCTGTTAGGGATAATCAGCTGAACATGAGCTCCAAATAAAAGACAGCAATCAAGAAGACTAACATGGTTCTTACATACATTCTATCCAGAAGACTCAGTTTGAATATTAACATATGACCAATGCATTAGGGGGTTTTATTTCATGCAGGGGTGACCATTACCAGAATATGGTGTTCCTCTTACATTAACTTAACAATAAGTTTAATTATAAAAAAAATATCAAAAGTTCTGGGAGATTCGCTGTCATTGACAATTTTTAAAGCAAAACTATTTTATTCTAAAAGAGATTCAAATTAAAGGAACAACCAGTGTAGCCTTTGTAATGGAGAAATGCACCAGCACATGGTTCCTTCTGTCTTTATAAACAAGAAACAATGTGAAATAGTATCACCGATATGTTAGTAAATTTATTTGGTGAAATATTGAACTAGATAAAGACTACATAATGTCTGTGCACATGGCAGGATCTACATTCCTTAGAGGTAATATTGACATGCATATGTCATTCCATTGTTTAAATAAATTGAAGTTAACATTTTAGTCAATATATGTAATGGCTTCATACTACTCTACAGAGTAATCTAATGAAATGCAATTAGAGTTTTTAGTTTCTGAGGCTGATTTCAGCATACACTTATTTTTAAATAATTTATAGCCTGTAAAGATTATGACATTATTAAATAAATTTATAAAAATGCACGACTTCCTCATTAAGGAGTACAAATGGTAGGTTAACAGTTTTATCACCAACACATTCAAAATACAGGATTTAAGGAGAATATATTTTATCTGCATAGGTAATCAGATGTTAAATTATACACCATGCAGATCAGCAAATACTGGGATAGAAGACTGTCAATGGAAACATCAGCAATCCAGGAGGTTATGTTATATTTCATCAGTATCCACCTCCTTGTTTAAAAGAAAATTGCAAGGTGATGCTGTGCTTGGTAAGGAATAGTAATAGACAGTGGAGCGTAATGCTAACGTGCCATCTCTCAAATAAGAAAGAAAATCAAGATCCAGATCACTGGGGATTGTTTAAAACCTCATGAAGTATTTCCCCATGTAAAAAATACTACCAATGTTAGACTTCTTGACCTTTGCAAACTCCATTATGAGTAATTAAATTTTGCCCAACTCAGACATCCCCAAACGTACATTTATCTGACAGCACAATCAACTACTCTATAGACTGCCCATTGCCATAGCAGCTGGGAATTAATTTTAAAAATTAATAATATTAAAAATAATTTCTATAAATTTCCCACCCTTAACGAAGCATTGCTACTTCCTACAGAAACATTAGAAAATGCAGTTCAATGCCTTTAGAATATAGGACAGAATTCTGTGAAATCAAATACACTTCAAACATAGTCTTTATTTCATCTAATTTTAGATGTCACAACTTAAGTCACCTAGTGTAAACTACTTAGATAATCTCCTTAGCTAGACTTTGAAGAAAAAACACAGAAGTAGACCACCACCAAACTTGTTAGGATTTATTATTAGATCCGCTTGCATCACTACCCTTACTACAGAGGAACCTCTTAAATTCCTCTCATGTATGCGAGATGTATCCAAGCCTCTGTTCTCCATTTTCACAAAAAGATACTTCAGGGCTGAATTTTAGACCAAAAGTGTGTGCTTTTCTTTTCTACACAAAGAAAATTACATATGAATTACTTTTTTTCCCCCTTCTTTTTAACACTAGTCAATTAAAAAAATCCCTGGTAAATTTAAGAGCATCGGAATCAAATGTGGTTTCAGGAAGAACGAAGAATTATCTGTAAGTGTATGCAGTCCGCTCATGGTGGAGTTCTTGAGGACTAAACAAAGGCATACCTCCTGCCCATTTTCAAGGAGAAGGAGGAGGATCATCAGGGGAACTGCAGGCCATTCAGCCTAGCCTCACTACTCAACAAATCCTCCTGGAAGCCACATCCAGGC
>JAVJGG010000008.1:21321577-21350732 GCA_035590195.1 Aviceda cuculoides | reverse complement strand
TGGCACGCACGGAGATCTGGCCCAGGAGGGAATAACCCCATACAGCAATGCAGGCTGGGGGTCAACTGGATAGAAAGCGGCTTTGCAAAAAAAGGACTGAGGGGAGCTCATGGAAAACATGTTGAATAGAGCTCGACAGTGTGGCCTTGCAACATGGAAGGCCAACTGCATACTGGGCTGAAGTAGCAAAAATGTAATCAGCTTGAAGAGGGCAGATATTCCTTCCCTCTTTTCAGCACTCGTGAGGCCGTATCTGGAATAATGTGTGCAGTTTGGGGCTCTCTGTTTTAAGGTGGGCTTTGGACCTCCAGAGATCCCTTCCAATCTAAAATATTTTATGATTTTATGACTGCTACTTATGCATATCTCTGCCAGAACCGTTAAGGATACAAGTCAGAGAGAATTTTATATTTTAAAGCTTACACAATTGGTTGAAGTCTTAGAAATTTGTAGTCCTATAGACAATGTGACGTTTCACACAGTGAAGGACTTGATTTCACCCAAAGACTTGAAGTGCAGGTAACGAGTACATTCTCTGAGAGCTGGGACTACCAAGCCAAACCGGGTGAAGTACAGAAGACAGATGAAGAAGCACTCCAGTGTTCTTTCAGGTCAAATTAAAAACTCACATTTTGAAAAACTGAATTTCCATCTAGTTAGTGTTGGAATACGATGAATGGTAATATGGATGAAAGTCTGCAACTACTGAAAAAGAACTAGCACCACAGAATACTTCGAATTTGGCATTAATCCAAAAGACATCCATATGCACATCTCAGTCTTACAAGAGATGATGTCTGAGAAACAACTCTCTTGTTCCATGTTGTTGTTAGCAAAAATTATAAGACATGAAATAGAAATTACTTTTTCATGACCAATACTACATTTTTGACACTTATTGGCTGGGGAACTATTAGGAAATAAATAAGCTATCTGAGGCTTAGAAGAAGGATAGTGATCTATCAAACATATCAATATATTATGCAGTCCTTGAAGAAGCAAACAAAACAAACTAAACAAGTCCAAAGTCAAAGACACATTCTGTAATGAGCTTGGGTAATATATGGTGCTAAAAACACACAATAGAAACATTACTGTGGGTAACAGAAGTTCATAAATAGTAAAGAAAAGCTGTAAAAAACAATCAGGAAAGAGACTTATTGGTATTAGTAATGGCAGTAAAAGCAGATTAGTTTCACCATATCTAAACTTCTGGATGTGAAAATAAAACTGTTTCTTGGAATAATCATTCACTTGAATTTCAGTAGATGAGACACAGTAAATTACAGCAATCTCTAAAAAAAAAAAAAAAAGTTGAATTTTGCTAAACGTGGCTATCGGAAAACTGAGGTTGTTATGATGGCTAGCTTTAGCACAGTAATTATGTGGTTATGACAGTTACTCAAGAAACAGGACACTTGGTCCTCACAGTCTATACTGAAGCCTTGGGGGATGTCCTGATTATGAGGCCAGAATCTAAGTATTCTCTATTCTTCCTATAGAAATTTCTTGTAAAATCAAGAATGTAGAATTTTTAGTCATGAAAGTAAAGCAAACGAGGCAGCCTAATAGTACAAGCACAGACTGAGGAGAGAGAAGTCCCTGGCTCCAGTCCCTACTCCCAAGGATTTTATCCAATGCTGTTCAAATGGAAACAGAAAAAAAGTAAAAAAAGTCTTGACTGGATTTCCCCTCCTAGTTTAGTAACCCCAACAGAAGACAACAGAGCCATGTTTTCTCTTGTGCTCTCTACTTTTGGACCCATAAATGTTTTTTGTGTTAAATGTACTATTCTATCATATTGACATTGGATGAGAACATGAGAAACAATTAAAAAAAATTGTCTTCTGATTTATGTTGATGTGCAAATGGTCACCAGCATATCATTCACTGCATGTGGTGTTCTGCACCTGCACTGAAATAGCTATACCCTCTAATCACAATTTTGTTTAGTTCTCTTAGCATAACAAAATACATTGCTAAAGTGTCCCTGCTACCAGTAACACACAGTGGCTGGACACATAGTTTTCACCAGAACTGTGATAATAAATTACCCAGCCGAAACAAATCTGAAGGTGCAAGGAGACTATTTGCCAAGAAGACAACTACCCTAACTAAATGAACGAAACAGACAAGAGGGAAGTAGGACAGGATAGTCTGGCATGATTATTATACTATACTCTAATGAACATTGTACTTGTTGAAAATGAGAAGCAAACTACTGGATATATAAAAGCCTTGTCATATAAATGCAAAGGAAGTTTTTAACTAGCGGAGGTAATTAATTTCAATTCATGGCAGCAAACAGAAGGCACATTTCCCTTTATTTTTTATGCTTTTTTTTTTTCCTTTTTTTTTTTTTAAGTGGGTTCCACTGGATTTTATTTTGGTGAATACCTGATGTAGTTTTTATTGCTTAACAGCTTCCTTTCATCCATAAACATAAATAGGTGTTTTAAATTTGAAAGCAGAAAAAAAGATAGAAACCTAATTTCTCTGAGAAAGAATTGCACTGGAGATTTTACCATCTGGTAGTGCTCGATTATTGAAGCTTTATTTTCATTGGGTTTTGAAAAATACTACCACATTCAAGCAAGTAGATTAAATGCTATTAACTTTAATAACTTTTTAAACAAAGTAATCTGTTGAAGTGATAATGGATTTTATAGTAAGTATACTCATTACATTGGGGTATACACCATTCTGGTTTCCCTGTTGGCCACATGAATCTCTAAAACTGACATTGTTAATTACAATTATAATATGTGGTATGTGAACACCTGATTAACTTCATACTATATTTAAGGCAGACATAAAGGTAATCGAAGAATTCTACCACCAAACTTAAAGGGTGTTATCACAGAAGCCCAAAAATACTGCTTGCCATTTTATTCACTTGGAAATGAGCTGCACAAGATTTCCAGAGCAAAGCTACCATCTATTCAAGCCTTGAAAATTAAAGTTTTATTTGAAAGGCAATCGGCTAATTCTGCAGGCATGAGACAGGCACTAGTACTTGTCAAAAATTTATCGATGGGAAAGGTCTGAAGCTGTTGTGCTTTTACATGTATACCCCAATTTAGATTTTTAGTTACTTTTACTTGAAAAATTGGCTCTGACTCTCCACATGGCTTGAGGCATAGTTTCAATACTACTTTTTTGTGTCAAAAACACCTGTCTTTTTACTTTAGTGCCAGAAGGGCTTAGCATCTTGTCAGTGAAGTAACACAGCCTGCACATTTATAGGTGTCACTCACTTTACCATCTGTTTTTTAGGATAACAGTCACCACTATCACCCAGCCCCTCCAGAGGCTCTAACAATCTTTATGGATTAAGGTTGAGATCTACACTGAAGAACAGCTAGGGGTATCCCACCACTTCCAGCTCCTTCTATGTGTCCTCTAACCTTAACCCTGCAAATACCTCATCCTACACTAATTCAGTAACTACCCCTCATGCAAAATTTTTTGTCAGTAGCATCCTACTGCTTCTTTGAAGTGTTACAGCAAATAATTGTCAAACAAATGTCTGCATGTTGTACGCTGAAAGAAAACTGCATGCATATAAACACCAGCCCTTGCACCATGTCCAAATCTACACCACAGGCAGCTTACTTCTAATCTCAAGAGACAGGAGTAACATTATTACTAATCCTAAATTACATTTCATTGATAAAGTTGTTAATCAGATAATTTGGCAAATGGATTAATAATAAACACGCATAGTATGAAAATCCAGGGTTAATTTATCTATTGGTGAATAAAAAGGGCCTTATTTTAAAAAGGTTTTTTGTTATTTTTTTCCTAGAAAGTACAATTTATTAATCCTTACTTCTAATTAAAATAAACAAATATATAAATAAATAGTGCCACAGACCACATTACATGCCTTTTATGTACCAGGGTATCTAGGAATTTTTTACAGACATACAGGACCAAAGTCAGAAGAGATACAGATTTTGATGTCGGGGTGACATCTCAATATCGCTATGAGAAAATGTGTGAGCTAGTGGCCTTTAAGTTGGAGTAGCAGAGAAAAGTTTTCCTTTAGAATAGCATTTAAAGCACGTTCACATGTTTGCCTCAGTTGGGGACCTATATAATCCTCAAATATGAGACAGGTTCAAGTCTTGCAGTAGGACCAAATGGAAGAGATAATACCAAGCAAGTACCTTTCTGTCATCTGATATCTATATTCTTCCAGAACAATATGACAATTCTTTGGCATATAGACATTGTTTTATACTTTCTCTGATGTTAAGGTATTAATTAAGAAGCATTTATGTCACCTACGACGTGTCCTTGGCCTGGAAGTAGCACTTTCTCAGTTCCATGACCAGGGAGGGCCAAATGAATGTTACAAATACATTTCTATGTTAAAACCCTGGCAAGGGCTTTCTAATGGTAATGTTTTGGTTGTTAAAAGCTTAATGTCCTCAGGTCTAAAGGAACACAATGAGAACAGATTACAAAGGTAAATTTTCTGCTAGCTGAATATCTTCCTGATAGCTATCTAAATGCATAACCCTGTCCAAATTACCTGGAATAACACAACCTCCTGGTTTTTTTTCTGTCTCATGCATCATAATATAGCATTCACACCTTATTATCCTCTTCATTACTTTCCTTAGAATAGGACATGTGTAAGGGTGGACAATGATCAGTGAGACTGCCCTGAGCAGCTATAACGTTTCAGGTGGAGTCTCCTCCTTTCCTTTTATAAAGCAGGCAGACAGATGCAGCTGCTGTCCCACATTTCTGCATAGCTGAGCGACCTGTCTGCCAAGCCACTTAGTTCAGAGAGTTTGAAAGCAATGGTAAACATGCTCATGTTGACAAAACGAACTTCTAAGCCAGAGTATATTGGACAATTGAGAAAAAATATTTTATACTAAAGCTGAGTGTAGACTGGAGCTATTAAACAGCACCTTTTGGAGAGTCTGAAGAGAGAATTCTGCTCTCTCCCCCCACTACCTTGCAGTGATTTGTTTCAGCTTCCTGAATTAAGCCTGTTCATTTCTCTGACGGGAGATGGTGGATGCTGTCCGGCCTTTCCCTTGTACACTGAACATTGGGGTGGGTTCCTCCTCTCCCTTTTCACACTAAATTCACTGCATTAGCTACTTATTGGTGAAACCGTGTCTGTGTCACCAATGCAGCATACCTTCAAGAGTAATTTAAGCAATCATGTCGACGTGGCATCACTAGGACTCTGTAATTACTGTGGTCTGCATGGGGACATTTTTTTGGTTGTCATTAGATGTCAGTTAAGCAGTGCTCTTGGCTTTGAGTTGTAGCTGGCCAGTGTTTTTCCACTAGGCCCAATTTTCTTCCCATTTTGAATTGGAAAAGAAGCAGCCTGAAATTCCTCAGCCAAGCCAGCTTGTTCACTACGTTATGACATTTAGGCTGTGTGGGTGGAGGGAGTTGAGAGTTGTACTGCCTTGCCATCCCTGTAAAACATTTTAGCCTCTCACAGAGCAACACAGCAGTGTCAGTGCAGTGCTCTCATTACTGTGAAAATATTACATGTAGCCATTAGTCTTCTCCCTTCAATTAGTGATAGTCAGTTAAGCTGTGCCCCCAGCCTGCTTTAGCTGTTGGCAGCATTGCCAAGTCAAACTTGTCTCCCATTTGGAAAGTAAACTGGGGAAACCTACTGTTCACCAGCCACACTCTTTGGCTGTGAAAAGGAAAAGAGGACAAGGGCATAGACTTGTTTGAAAATATTATGCAATTAATTTACAGGTAAGCAAATGGCACTGGAAAAGATTAAGGAGATCTTCATGATACACAGATAACACGGTGTTAATATGATACAACTTCTGGAGTGCTACTTCACAGAGTTCCTCTTGTTTTATCTTAGCCCTTCTTTTGGTTAGTTTTTTTTGTTTTCAGGGGTGTGGGAGGAGTTATATACAATGGGACAGGTTTGAATTAAGGAATATTGTTATGAGAGCTACTTTTTTTCAACTGGACATACCAGAACAGATTTGAAAGGTCAGCTGTAAAAAGCAGTTCTGTCTTCCACAGGTGAAATCCATTTCGAATCAGCAGAAAAGAAGATTCTCTAGCTTGAGTGATAAAGGAAATGCAAAACTGAAGTTCCTCTGATAAATCCTGTGGGGTAAATAGTCTACTGAAATAAATGGGCACAGCCTAACTGATGGTAAATGGAATCTCATTTATTGATAGAAAAAGAGATTTGGGTGCTATATCTGTACAAGAGATCCCCTAAAGAGCTGTGCTGAGATATGATCAGACAAAATCAAAGTTTTCCTATGTGTTAAATCAACATGAGATTTTAGATTTAAAAAACACTATAAACTTTATAGTGTTCAAAATAATGGCTCAGTACTGCATTTCTACCATCTTGAATACAGAATCAAAGAGCTTGAAGCCAGATAACAGTGAAAGCTTAAAGTAATCTGTACACTTTGGCTCTGAAAACACAATTTTTATCTGTATTTGTGCTTTAATTATTTTGCTGGTTTGTTTTTTCCACATGAAACCAAAAGCTTATGGCTGTTAAACACCTGAGTGCACACAAATTCCATCACTGCTTCCATTGTTCATTCTATCAAAAAAATCCTACATTCTTTTGATCAGCTCCCTCAAAATGAGCTATTCCTGTTAATCGTAACTGGAATGCTGAAATTTATACAAGCTATTAAGGAACTACATTTGGTAACAGTTCAATGATTGAAATTACCTTTGCAAGACATCTTTACATAATAAAAATAAATTTTGAACCTATCATTACATTTCCTCACAGCTTCAAAAACAATAATCCTAGTTTGCCAAGTCTGGTGATCCAGTTATCTGCTCTAACATTAACTATAATTTTCAAGCAAGACTTCTTTAGGTTATCCTTTCATGTGAAAATACTGTATGCAGTTTTTACTACTAAAGGTCAGGTAATAGAGCAGTTGGATTGAATAACAAGCAAGGATCAACATACTGCAAGTAGTCTGCTATCAAACGACTTCTGCTAAATGACAGATGGCTGGCAAGCTGTAAGGAGCCCACTATTAACACACTTAAAAAAACCAAAACAAAACCCACCCTAATGAACAGAAAGAAAATGTATGAGCAAGACCCATGCATTAACATATCCTTACTGGTCAGTCACCTGTCGGCATTTGACCTACTTCCATGATGTCCTCCTACAGTGATACAAGCTCTTCTTCTTCTCAGCAGGTAGTAATCTTCCAGAAAGAACTGCTGAGAACTGCTGGTATCCCTACTCACTGATCTCCCAAATTGTTTTTGGCGATATGGGCATTTCTGCAGTGCGTGTACCTTTTGCTCTCTCTTGATTTTCCATTTTCTCCTGACAATCCAGAAACAATATAGCACAGGAAGTTATAAGGTCTGAGACAAAGGTCAATACTAGCTGCAGTGGCGAAGTTCTATGCACCTTCAACATGCAGCATGTTCAACACTATTTCTGCATATTTTATAACCATGTAATACAGGTAATTAGCAGCTTGTTGGAAGAAGAACCCTTTTGGGTATCATGTTTGATTTATGTTAGCCTATTGTTCCTTCACATTGTATATTTCCCACTGAACTCCTACCTATGAAGAGTAAAGAAATCCATATTATCACAAGGCTGAGGGATTCACTTGCCTCCTTCCACTTACAAAGTGCATTAATTTAAGCCTAATATAAGTAGATGTTGCCAGATGTCAAAGTGCAACGCCATTCATTTTCAGCTGCATAGGTGCATACAAAAGAAGTACCCTATCTGTTTAAAACCAAAATAAATAGGTTTCATATTTACAGTCCAATAAAGACGCCCAAAAAATCAGAGTGAGCAAATGTTGGTCTGAAAACATCTGTCTCAAAAGTAATATGCCTCTCTCAAAAATAACTTCTTTATGTCCTTCTCCCTCTCTCTTTCTCAAATCTCTAACAGAAAATACAAGGAAAAATCCTTCTTAATTCATAACTCAGGTAAAAATAACAAAGATAACAAAGTCTTCATAAAATAACCCAGTTTTTTCTAACTGTATTTGTAGAGCAGAATGTTAAGAATATTAGAAATCCCATTCTCTGTCATGATAACAATTTCACATTGCACCACTGTAGGTCAAAAATAAAAGAACAATATATGTTTCAACCTCAAATACTCTTTGGGACTGATTAATACAATTATACACAGTTATATTTGCACTACAACAAATTTCCATCTAAAGGTAAAATGAAGTTTACAATCCCCCCAGGCTCTGCACAAATTAACACTTCATTGAATATTAATGAATTACTCTTTGTGACCAATTGCTATGCAAATATTACTTGTGTCAGAATTTATAATTACATTTATGTCAAGATAAAATACATGAATATTAACATAAAAAAGTCTTCCACAATAAAGTGAGTAAATCAATTACGGTGCATGCCACAGTATTACTAAACTAATGGTTTTGTTGTCAATTTTGCACAACTACGTAACACTATTTTTTCATACTAATTTATAATGATTATGAAAACTTAGTAATATCCTAGAGTTTTACCTCTATAAACTGCCTTTGGATTTGGTTTGGAATCAAACACAATTCATATTAGTTTCATCATGCATCATTCTAATTTATCAGTTAGAAGCAAACTGATACTGAGTACTTTTGTTGACTTCATCATACATTTTATATCACCAAGCCTGAGATCATGTAATAGTAAGTGGAAGCCACATCATTGCTTGCATCCTTTTTCCCGCAATGATAAGCTTTTTTTAATTGTTTATGTGATGTTTATAGAAGTAGCTTGCAAGACCAAAAGCTGAATGTCTTTGTACTTCCAATGCAGCCTTGAGAGAAAAGAAACTGCTATAAAATCATCTCAATACTGAATAACCAGTATTAGTTCTACAAAAGTCATATTAGATATCAGTTCTATTTGCTTGAACTGCAAGACTGATTCAACATGTTCCTAAAACACAGTCTGACAAACAACAGAGACATATTTTTTCATAATAATACTTTAAATATAGTTTATGAAAGTGGGGGGGAAATATGTCACAGGTTTCTCTGTTGCTCTGTGAGAAAACCTGGATTAAATACTTGTGTTTCGCCAATCCCATGTGAGGTAAAGAGAGGAAAACAATTTGCTGCTTTCTTTTTTCAAGAATAAGCCATAGTAGAGGCAGTGATAAGAAAAAGTAAATAGCTAGTAAGTCAGAGAAGGAACTAAAATACTAGCAGCAATAATACAAATTCCATACATTTTTTTTTTTAATTCACCTCATATTGTGGAGACTACACTAACAGAGAGCTCTTTAATTTAACAAGATAGTCATAAAGTATAGAAGCCTTTAATAATCTCATGGCATACTGATGGTGTTGAGGTTATTAAAGTGAATTATATAGTTTTACAAATGGGATCAATTCTGAGTACACAGTAAAGTCAGGAGTGAATTTCACTATTATGAAACAAATGGATATAATTAATTATGGTGTCAACCACTCTAGGAGAGGGCATCATGCCAGCAGAAGACCGAGCAAGGATGTGTTGTTTTCTACCTTCTGCCATAATCACAATTGTTTCCTTGTGCTCCGTTTCTCCTCTCACTCTCAAACAGATGTGTATTCTCCAGCACAAGAAATAATTTTAAAAGCTATCAAAGTCAGAAAATGTAATAAATATTGCTATCACTTTGCATTGTTGCTGCTGCGGTGGTGGGCTACTGTGGAACACATACCACACAGAACTACATTCATGAGCTATATTAACCAAGTATCTTTGTCTGAAACAAATTTACGATAACTATTACACTACTTTCACACCACTACAACTCCGTAATATTCTGAAATAGGAAAACTTCATCTCCCAACTCTACAGAGTTAATGCTAGCTATTAGCCATGCATTAGAGGAGAGACTGGAAGTCCCACCAGCAACTTAATGCAGCCACTGTAGCCAGAGCCATGCACTCAATGAAGCAATACTTTTCCTTTTGCTGTCAATCTTCAGTACCAGAGCAGCAGGGTTTTATTTTATCTTTCCTTTTTCCCATTTCACAAGGGTATTTAAAATTTGATCACAACAATGGTTCAGTTCATATGCATATTACAAACTGCTTTGGGGACTGCTCAGTGCAAAATGGGCGGATAATGTTACAGATTAACTTGACTCTGGTGTGTGAACTGTCAGCTATATCCTTTAGCTGGGGAAAAGATTTTAAACACTACCTGGGAAATTGTGAAGCCTAATCTTTCTGCTGTGCTAGCTTGCAGTATAATCCGAATAATGTGAATGTGCTTTCCATCTGACTGAGGCAGGCATGCTGTTAAGTGATTTGAGCGATTTGCCTGGTATAATACCCAGTTTTCTCTGTCTCACTGGTAGCCAGGAACTTCCTGAAAATCTTCGCCTGTAGCTTGACACAGACTGCTGAGTAGCCACAAAACTCTTTGATAAAAGCACCAGTTTTGCCCAGTATAAATCAATAGAATCCCGCTGCAATAGCTGTATTTGACTACAGCACTCAGTTGTTATCAAGTAGGGGACCTGTTCTGACTATTTTAACTTCAGAGTATGTATCTTTTCCCAGCTGGTCTTCAACACAGCAGGAACGGCTGTGGTGTGTGCTCAGTGTTTCAGCCAAAGAATGTTCAACATTCACTGCACTCCACTGGCCTCCAGACAAACATTAACTGAAAATGCATTTCAATGCAGATATCAAATTGTTTTACTAAAACAGAGTATACAAAGCATGATTCCTCAAATGTGAGCTCTTAAATCTGAACTGGAAAGATTTTCCAGTAATTTCATCTGTCCTTCCTATCTGACATGACCCTATTTTTCCAGAAAAACCTACCACAAAAAGTCACATCTCACCCAAGTAATTATACACATTCTTGAGATTAGTTGAAAGAATTTATTGCTAGTGAAAGGAAGCTGGAAAACATCTCCTAACACCAATTTCAAAAAGTTATTGTCCTCACCTCCTCTGTATTTTGTACTGATGAAAACACTTTTTAGGTAACAAGACAAAATACGTTTTCTGGATAGACTCATAGCACAGTAAGAATAATCAACTTTGTCCTTCCTAAAACTGGAATTACTTCCAGAGAAAAATAATATGTGTTTTCTAAAGTTCTATGCCACTAAAGCTAGAAAAATGCTACAAGTTAAATGTTTCCTATTCTACTATTATTATTTCTTGTGTCCTTCCATTTTTTACTTTACACCTTGCAGAGCATGGAGACCTGTGCAAAGCATATACGATCCCAGGTAGTTGGTCTAAGAAAAGGACAAAGCATCTGGTGATAGCAAGAATTTCTTTTTCCTTGAAATTTCACTCACAACATGGGGTTGATAATCTTTCATAAATTCTTGGTTCCACTGAAGTTGATAGAATTTTTGACATCTACTCCAATGAAGCCAGTTCTCCAATATGTGACAGAACTCTATAATACAAAGATATTTATATTTCCCTATCGTATAAATATGCTATAAGAATAATAATTATAAATAACTTTGAGTTTACTCAGCTATGAAACCATAAGTCCCATGTAGTTTGCTGGTCAAGCAGATAGCCTTTTCATGCTCATGCCACTTGGCATACTGGGAAGACCAATATGCCTTTCCTTCCCAAATGGCCTTGGGAATATTATGAAAAATGATGTAATTCCAAGCCCTGACTGACACACGTGTTGTCCAAAATTTTCCAATACTCTTCTGTATGGGCATCTCAGTGTTACAATGAAATTAATTATATAAAATAAAAGCTTAGAATCATATCTGTAAACTGAGGTTCAAAGATGTTAAATTATTTGTATCCTGAAATAGTGAAAGAACAGCAGGAAAATCCTCCGAGGGTTTCTGTTACTTAGTTGGGTGTAAAAGCCACGTCTAAGAATGTGAATAGCTTGGACTGGGCTGCCCCTAAAAAGTGATGTCATAAGTAAAGGATGTTCTCTTACAATAGGCAGCAGAGTATCACAGATCAGGAGGTGGTTGGCAATTCAAGTATTCATTGTATACTGAACAGGCTCCACTTTGGACACAAAACAGGCAGGGAAACCTTGAACACTTTTCTAAAATACCTTTAGTTTTTCTAACCAGATTTGCAGCTGACTTCCAAATTTCGGTTTGCATACTTTGAAACCAACAATTCAATTTTCCATTCTGGATCAGGATGTACAGCACAGTTAGCTGCTCACTTTGACCTGAGTTCCTGTGAAAGCCCTTAGAAGTTATCCACTCTATCCTAATAAAAAAAGTGAAAAGATACAACTTTACATATCTGCCATATTAAAAGAAAGAAAAAGAGAGAAGAAGGAAGGAAGGGATGAAAGGGGAAGGGAACTGAGAAAAAAGCCTGCATGTGCCCAATGCTAAATTCTAAAAAGAATAATTTAAAAAATCAGCTTGAATATCTGTGTGCAGATATGGCATGCTAATATAGGCAAACAAGTAACAGCCAAAGGGGATCTGCTGCTTAGCTGCCTCAAGTGATTTTAAGCAGTCTCCTAAGCACACACAGTTAACTTATGCATACAATTTCTGTAAGGTTTTCCAAAACGCTGCAGGAGATTCATACCACAAGGTGCTTCCTGTTACCAACAGTTTCCCCATTTTTTCCAATGACAGCATTTTTCCAAGTCTCTTCCTCAATTTTTCAAGTAAATTATCTGTGGAAAATCGAAATTTACTCCTCTAGATGAATAGATATTAAGAAAAAATACAGAAAAAGTACGTTAACACAGTTTTCATAGACACACTCAGAATAGCTTTGCGATTGTCGAAATTCCTACTACTTTGTGATTAAGGCAGACTCTCATGATTTTGAACTGTTGCTCAGGGAAAGGGGGTCTTGTTTTAAACTCAGTGATTGCCATCTAGACTTCATGCTCTAACATGGTGAAGAAAATTCATACCTGCCTACGTTTTCAGAACATTAATATCTAAGTATTCTCCTGTAGGACCAGTTCAGTCTGTGTCTGCTAAATACACCACCTAGGTCCTATTTAAACTTGAGTAAGTTATAATAAGACATTCATTTTTAATATAAATTGAGTTTAATTAGAACTATACTAGAGATTTAACCTTTATTTGATGCATGTATGGGCCTGAGTTTCAACCTATGTTAAAATATTCTTGCCTCCAAACCATGATTTGGTTTTACTGTAGCTCAAAAGGATGACTGTTGCATGCAGTAATTAGATGCCTAGTAAGCAAGAAAATTAGTATTTACATGCCTGGAACACAGACATAAGCACACTAAAACGGCATAACCAGGTACAATATATAAGCGTATTTTAACATTGTAAAAACATTAATAACATCTTGCAATGCAGCTCAGCTTTAATATATAAATAATAGCCTTAATTGCAAAGGAGCACATGGAGTTGTGATACAGTGGCACAAACAGGGTGCATAAAAAATGTGTAAGTATCAAACTCAGCAAGATAAGAACTGAGGATGCAGACTAGGCAAGAATGGTGTCTGGTAAAGCCAAAATAATCCTGAAGAGCAGGCAGGCAGGGCGTCTGATGGAACCACAATAATCCTGCAGAATATGCAAAACCAGAACAAGCCCTCCTCTCAAAAATAAATGTCAAGAGAAGCTGAGATCACCCAATTTTCTTTTGGGGAGAAGGCAGAGGAGTAAAAAACATCAGTGGTGGTTTATGGGGAAGGATGGGGAGGAAAGAAGGCTTTCCCTCTCAATTTTTTCTCCGGACTGATGGATTATCGCTATCAGTATGAACTAAAACAGCATCACTTCAGTGGCATTGTACACTTGCAACTAATTTAAGATAAACTTGTTATGGATGATTGATAGTGATTAAGTGCTAAATACTGGCAATGTGCATTAACAAATCCAGTCAATCCAGTCAAGAGTCATTCTGAAGCTTGAAGCTGGCTGGTTTTGGAGCCTTCTCGCATCACATTCCCATCACGCTGTTCTCTTAACCTCCTAGTATATAGAGATCTACCTATATTCAGTTGCAATGTTATGTTTACATTCTAAACTTTCATGGGACTTCTACAAAATTTTCTAAATGCTTACAGATTTATCACAGTAAAGCAAGAAGCGACATGAAACATATACAGCTTTTCCACCTAACTTTGTTATTTTCTTACAAGGTAATGTTATCTTTAGGAAGTTCCACGGTTTTGTAGTGTTTTTCTTCTCCTTTTTGTACAAAATGATTCTAAAGCAATCACCTTGGAAAGACATGAAAAGCAAAGGTGATAGTGCCTATTATTCTGGCCTATATGAGTATACTACATATGTGTACATATAAAAATCAAATACAGGGAGTGTTCTGATTCATTTCTTTATCTAGGCCTGAGACGACTTCTCAGGCTATGAACAATCACTTGTGGCATCTTGAAGTCACTGCATGTGTACACACACACACACACACACATATTATTACCTATTTTGTAGATACATAGACGTTTTTTAAACGTAGAGCAAGAGAGAAAGAGGCAGAGAATATGGTCCTCACATCTCTCACATTCTAAAATAAAATCGTTATTAGGTGATTGTTTTACAGAATATACTAATTTATATATATATAGTTAAAGCTCCTCTCCCCACCCCAGTTGTCTCTTCTTTCTGGATTTCTCTGATAACATAAAGTAGCACTTCTATGAGACAGACCTGCAATTAATTCTCTACAGAATAAATGCTTTAGCATGTAGAAAAGCATAGCAGAAGAAGAAAGGAACCACACCAAAACCCCCATATCTAACGATTTTTAAAATCTATACTCCACTTGCTCCAGCAGCAAACTTTTCAGTGTATTAAAAGAAAGAAAGGAAAAAAATACAGATAATGACTATATTTTCTCCTTATTCAGTGAAATAGTGTCTGATATTTAATTCTACATCATCGGAATAGTTTATGGAAATAGTGATGCTAATGGTGAGGCTATCAGTGGGCTCGTTAATTTGTAGTGGATATTTCTCCTGACCTAATTTCCTTTCCCGCTTGAAAACTGTTTGAAATTTCATCTGACTACAATCAGGTTTATTGGAAATATTAATGTCTGTGCTCTCCCCATAAGCCACCAGCAGGGTAATTGACTTGAAAGATGAATTACAACATCTGCATTAAGAGAATATAGAGTTGTAGTGTGGAGTCTGGCTCTTTGTCCTTTGCTGCCCTCCCTTCCTTCACTCTGAATGTGATTCTGACAATTAAGAATTTTTTTTTTTTGAGAGACAGCCCTACGAGAGCATCATTAATAATACACATTACATACTGTGGTTTATAAGAGATGGTTGTTTATCCAAAGGTTGGGGAATTACTCTTGAAACTTAGTCTCTGAAACAAATTGGAACCGCTATGAACTACAGTCCAATTCCTGATATTCATGGGTGTGTCATACAAGCATAATTTATTAACATTATTTGCCTTAAAACTAAAAAAGAGAAAGGAATGAAATATCTACACTTTTGGATAAAGAATATTCCCAAACTTCTCAGTGAACATTCTTCCAGTGCGAAATTACTAAGAGAGGGGAAAAAAATCATTAAAATCTTGTACGTAACCCCACACTGAGGTCTGTCCTACTTACAAAAGTATTTAATCATGCAAAAAACAAGCACACAAAAAGACACTGAGTGCAACTTGGGAACAAGAATGTGGCAAGAATCTGTAGCTCCTCCAATGCAATGTTTATGGTATTTGTGCCCCATACGTTTAACATGACACTGCTATATATAAATATAACTTTTGATGACAACATGAAATTTTCTTTAAAAAATTCAATACAGAAATATAATGCTGAAGACATTTCAGCATTTTCAGTTATTCTGTAATGAAGAACATTTTAATACAAAAATGAAAGTCAAGAGAAAAGGATTTTGAAGATTTACATCTGTAAATGATGTAGTTTCTTCCTCTAAAATATTTCTGTAATCAATTCTTACCAGTATTTTAGTACTTGCCTTCTTAATTATTCATGCTTTCAGGATAGCACATGGACAACAGGACTTGGGGGAAGAAGGCAGTGGGAAAGGTAATTTGTTACCCATAACAGAACTGCTTCAAATACCTCTCTCACCACGTCCATCTTCATGCAAGAACAGAGGAAGAAGGGATGATAAGAGCGTTCCATGATACAAAGCTTATATCTCAAATGAAAAAAAAAATAATACAAAAGCTACTTTCTTTGCACCGAGTGAAGGAACCAGACAATTGATTAGTCAGATAAATGAACCAGAATAGTCTGAAGGCTATTTAGTTTTTCAGACACGAAACCCAGCCAACTGACTAGAAAGTCCGTTCAGCACTGCCACTGTCACCCGCACTATCAATACAAGTAAAACAGTATTAGCAGGCTTCTGAGCTGACTTCTTCACTCCAGCTCCTTTTCTGACCCCCAAACCTTCCTCAAACCATAGACTATTCCTGCATCTTTTGGATCATTTTCTGAAACTTGTCTCATACTGATGTGAAAAGAGATCAAGAATTCTTTCTGTCTCTCATCTCTAACTCCTGAAGTCCTAACTTAACTGTTGCTTAGAGTATCTTTTCCTATTTTTATCTCTGACTTAAACCTTGTTTAAAATTATTAAAATCGTCAAAGTTTAATAGTAACAAAAGCACCTTTTGTTAATAGTAACAAGCACCTCTTGTTCATCCCATGCCTTAAAACTGAATTTTCCGTTCTAGAGGCTTTGTTAATAAAATGCTGTTGATATAGAGTTGACACCATGCATACACCTTTATATCATTTTTTTCAGTAATCAGTGCTGCCTTTATATTTTTTGAGAGATCTTCAGTCATAACAAAATAAACACTTATACAAGTGTTTTTATGACAGAATGTTTCTACTTATAAATATAAAGCAGTTATAAAATTATGCAGCAGATTGGTTAAGTTCACAATTCATAAATAAATTTAATTTATGTGATTTCCTGTCAGTTTAGCTAAGACGTTTTGTCCAGTTAGACTAGGCACACAAACAACTATGTCTCAATTACAACAGTTGTTCTCGAAGCTGTGTCTATCCCTATAGACATCAGCTTTAGAATTACTTCTCTCAGCTCCTCAAAACCTGTAAAGCACTAGGAAATCATTACCACAATACTGTTCCTCCCCCCCCAAAATAAGATAGCTCTCCTGGTAACAAATAAAACCATTCAGAATATCTGTGCTTGGACTTGGACGTTCATGAAACATAGATTTATTGTATTTCTGTCAACCTTAATTTCACCTCTGTCAGTATAATCTCTTAGGTTAGTAACTCCTGATGCTCACCTCCACAGAAGTTAGTATCACAAAAAGTATGTGATAGCATCTGCTTCAGTTAAAGTTGAAAAATAGTTTCCATTATAGCTACCTGTTTTCACACTCCCTGCTTATTGCTGCTTCAGTAGCACTCTGGATAACTAGAAGCACTCAAAAAAATTTTGCTCTATCCCAGTTGTTACTCCATAACACAATTTGGTTTCCTTGGCCAAAGATGGGGAGATCACGGACAAAGTAGCCGCGTTATATGTGGTGTCTAAAAGGTCTATGTTTAGTTATAATTCTAACAGCAACTTTCATTAATGAATCACTTCACCCTTTCTCTTCAACTGTCAGCCTTTGCAAGAACCACATGCAGTGAATATCCGTTTTGCTGATGGCATACTGTCAGAATTTCTGTTCTTAAGTTTTCTCATTTTTTAAGCATGCCTTTGCTTGATAGCAATGACACGTAACTGCTGTGCCATAGTGGGTTCTTTACCCTTGTATCAGAAAATCACAGATCATTAAGTTACTGAAAGGTTTTCTGGTTTGTAAGACTTAAACAACAATCAGGTGGTTTCTGTTTACTTTCAGATGTTTAGTTATGGCAACATTCAACAATTCATTCCAGAAGAATAACAACACAGTAGAAAAGCTTTGTAACTTCTAAATCATGTTTTCAGACATTAGAAGACAGGTAAAACACATGCACAAAAAATGTTGGGTGGAAAGGTATTTCAGGTCTAGCCTCCATTTTCTCAATTGTCAAAAGACTGTACTAAAACCAAAGTAAGGTTCAATTTTTCTAGCCTATGTTTTCACAGAGTCTTATCTCTTTTTCACCGTGGTATCATCTTCTTTCAGACAGAAACTCTTCAAGACTTTTTTTAGATTTCATCAGTTGCTCATAGAGTAAGATGGGATTCTTCCTTTTGCCTTCCTTTTAGGATGTAGATGTCTCAGTCCTCCAAAACTAGAAAGTTCCAGGACATGAACAGAGATTGAAAGACATCTTCAATAGAGCTCAAAACTTTCTAAGCCATTTTTTCTCTCTCTGTTCTGCTTCCTAAGAAATTCCTATTTTCTAAGAGAAAAAGGGGTAAGATATTTTTGAAGACTTGCTACAGCAAGTGATTGTTACTCCATCACTATCATATCAACTCAATGATGGGAGGAATGGAATTTCAGGAATCTTTTTCTTTTGTTGTTTGTTTTTTTTTTTTTCTGGTATCTGCATGATGGACCACTCCAGGAGGATACTTCTCTGAAGCTGAATAAAATGGAGATTTTGCCCCACTTTAAAATACCATTACAATACTTTGCTTTCATCTTACACAATTTTTTGAGCAATGGAGATCTTGTAGTGTCTCTCAAGGTGGCAATTAAACTGCAAGCAGCAAATGGTATTTGTAATTATTTTTCTAAGAGAAACAGAGGAATATTGAAGGAAAAGGAATTACATGCAAGAGAGAGCCCATTTAAACTTTAAAGTGCAATGTAACTGGTGCATCTTGAAGTCTGCCCCTCCCCTTATCAACCACAGTAAGTGATGTTAAGCATAAATGGACAACTGTACTCCTGCTCAGCAAGATGGAGATGCTATTGAAAACAGGAAAACAAAATGTGTGTTAATACTGACTTCAGCACAACTTCACATTTAAGTCTAAAGCCCCCAAACTTATTATAGGGAAAAAGGAAATTTTCCACTGGCACAAACATACCCTACAGACACAGCATGCATCCATGGCAATGATAATTCTGATTTCAATTAGAACTTAGTAGCTCTCTTGTGCCTCATTTTTACAAGGAAAATAAAATTGAGAAAGGCATTGCTGTGATTAGCTCCTACAGCCACCTTTTCTGAGTAGTCTGAAGTGACAGCCACAGGGGTAAAAATGATTGTACTAAAATGTCTACTAATGAGGCCCCTGTAGTACTGCTCCAAGAAGGACCATTATGTGCTGCATTTGTCAAGTTCATCTCTTTGGCTTTCTTTTTATCATCTGGAAAAATACTGATTAAGAGAGGGTTTCTTTTTAAGGCTTTAGTCTTGTTTAACCTTCATAATAATGCTCATTGCCTTCCTGTACAGATAAAATGTTCCAAACTAAAACATCAAAGTGTTCCATACTTCCTACTGACTTTTCTCAGTTTCTTCAGACTAATAGATACTTTATGATAACAATCCATAAACTTTCTGCTGGGTTATAGTAAGGGAGGCATGAAAAATACCTGTAAATATCCTTTTAAATGCAAAGCAATGAGTCGAATGGAAAATAGTAAAACTTTTTCTCTTCTTGTGGAAGATATATTCATGACACAAGTCCTAATATCTCTGAGATGAACAAACAGAAAAAGGAAATGGGAATTAAAAATAATAAAAATAATTTAAGGTAAAACAGAATAAAAATTTAACTAAGAAATAAAAATTATAAGGAAAAAAAAAAGGGGGGGGGGGAGTCATAGGAATAGGCAGTAGCTATTTGGGAGACTACAGAGGAGGAAAAAGAAAAAAAAGAGATTTCCAAACATAAATGATGACAGAAACTGATGGTGGAATCTCCTACTGCCACAATTCTGTACAGTATACTTGAAAAACAAATATAAACAAAATAAAATTACTGCATATATGGCTCCTAAGAAGAAGCGTGATTAGTGTTTGTGCACAAACTAACGAACAGTTACGTTCTAGGAAAAAGACAAGGTTCTTCTGTAACACACATCTTATTTCTTTTATGTCCCTAAAACTGTAATATTAAGGAGCAACTTCTTTTCTCGTGTTGAAATCTAAGACGGTAGTAAAGAGAAAACTGGAAATGAGTAAGGGACCAAATACGGAACATGGGCGTGGACTTCAGAAAAGAACTACAACACTCAAAACTGAAGTTTGTTTTGTTCATGTCATAAACCAATAAATATAAAGGACCACTTCTTTGTAATAACTTTAAAGAACTGTAATAGACTAATAAAATTGTAAAAAGACATAATAAAATTACTGAAATTACCATAATGTCTCCAAAAAGTGGAATTAAAAAACAGAAGTGTGTGTGCGCTTAGGCATATATATATATATACACACACACATATATACATGCATAATTTTTTAAACTTTGGGGGTTGAAGCACATGATCATTATCAATTGTAACTTTTTAGAATGCTTTCCAGGCTAATTCAATCTTTACAGAAATATTTTTGATGGATTACAAGGAACTAGCTGAAATGAGGGCACATCAGTCTTGATTAATTCTGTTGCTCTGTCAACTTTTGAAAGATGCATGCATTTTAGAAACATGCAGCTTGGAATGTGAAGTCTGGCATCTTGATACAAGCGAGAGAGAATGACCTCTCAGTTTTATCCTGGAGTAGAGAAAGACTTGAAATTATAGTTAGTGGGTTTATATTTCTACTTCAAATACCTTAAAAATTTCTTAGGATCTGACGTCAGTAATGCCAATAAGAGATTAAATGTTTTCCTTTTGTTTTCCTTTGGTTCTCTCACCCATCTTCCAGGCAATCGTTTTTTTTCTTTTCCTAAGAAAATAACTTTGTATACCTAATTAGTCACTTGTTTTGCAGACTTACTGTGTGATGATTAGACTATATTTTACATAAGTGGGTTCTCAGATATTTTTTTTCTGGTTACAGAAATCCGGTCATTATGTATGCCAAGTGTAATCTTCCATGGCAAGGAAGATTAACCTGCCACTAATACCACTTGGCTTTGTCTCACAATATGACTGTCTTAGATTTCTGTACATCATTTGTATTTGAATGATCTTCAAACACTGAGCCTACCTCATCAAAGATTACTTTATACTTTATATATATATATATATGTATTTGTAGCCTATATTTATGACCACTGTCCTGAAAATGGAAATTAAATTCCATTATCAAACCATCAGACTGCTTTATCAAACCAGCTTAATGCTGAATTATTCCATTTTCTAAGATTTTAACAGCATATTTATTCAAAGGTATGTGTTATGTTTTCCTGACGGTGGGAATGAGCATGAAATATAATCTCCAGTAGTCGTACAACCCAATTTAAAATAATCTAATGAGTTGAGACTTTTAATGTCTGTTAAATATTTTGCTCTCTATGGGGATACGATTAGGGTATTCTTTTCTTTATTAGGTGAAGGCTGCAACCGTTCTTTTCATCTGCCAGTTTCCAACTATTAAAATTGCCGTGATTCATTTCACCCTCAATATTAAGCTGTTGCTTATGAAAGTTTAGCCCTTCCACTAAAGTGAAAGTCCCATTCGTTCCAGATGAAATAAAGATCTAAATCCTTAAATCAGCCTCTTTCTCTGTCTGTCTTCTCTGGCTGTGAAAATGTAAAAGCAGTCACTGGAGACAGAGGGTAATCCTTTTCACATATTACATGTTTAGTTAAAACATTACTTCTTTTTTATCATGTGTCATCCAAATTCTTTCAGAATCCTGTTTGGCTCTTTGCCAAGAGAGACACAGCCAAGACTCTGCTCATTTCGTCCTTTTGGTCTTAACAAGAAAAAGTAGTCCTTCCCTTCAGCCTCTATTTTCAGAATAGTTTGCGGAGAGTCCAACAGTTCCCATGTTGGCAACTGTAAATCCCACAACTATCTGGTTCTAAAATAAATCAGAAACAAAGCCAGGGCAGGTCTATAATCTTTTTTAAACAATCCAGGATGCCTTGTAACGAATGTATCCTACAAAAGAGCTCTAATGTTTCTGTTCTGTCATTAAACAAGATTTTAACAGCTTTGGTTGATTCTAGCATTATACTAATATTTTGACACCACTGTATAAACTGCAGCAGTGCATACCAACCAGTTTAGCCCAGTCTTACCTATAATTAATTAGCACTACTTTATATCTTATCACAGCATATAATCCCAGGATTGAGGACTAATTTCCTTTTAATTCGCAGTACTGTGCCCCCACATGCACAGGTTAAGAAGCATTAAGTACTTCCCTCTAGATCTTTTTCACCCCTTTATAAAAGAGAGACCTTCTGATCAGTAACTATTCCTCTGTCTCTACTTATGCTAAATACAATCTAATTTCTTCAAGACTTGCTAGATATTCTCTAACTTGTGTTAACTTTTCACACTGGTGTCACAGTCTGACTTGAGTAGTTATTTAATGATAGTAAATTTCTTTGAATATTAAACTGCTTGTTAGATGCTATTAAGTCAATTCTGTCAGCTGGGTTAAAAAAAAAAGGGTTTGCTAACAGAGATATTAATTGATCAAAGGGAATGTAATTCAAAACACTACGCTTTACTCCCTTCTACATAGCATGCCGAATACCTCAGCTCCTGCCCCATTAGTCAAACACAGTTCCTTCATACTGAAATGTTTCCCCTTTTTTCTTCATTTAGTTCACAATGTAATCGTACAATTGCCTTCAATCTATGTATATCATATTCAAATATATATGAGCTAGAATGCTCATACTGATAAGCTGTGTCAAAAAATGTTTAGGACACTATTTGAGTCATTTTGTCTTGAAGTATGATTACAAAACATGCAGGTCAGTACTGAACAGTAAAAATATTGAGAAAATACTGTTTGGTGAATAAGAAATATAGAAGAATGACAACACTGAAAGCCAGGTTATGATTTTATTTCTTTCCTTTTAGAATCTTCTAATAATTTTTCTTTATCCAAGTTTGAAATTTTTACTGTTTTTAGCAAATTGCCCGGGCAATATTACATTCTCTCTGAATACAGTTATGTGGGTTTTATTGCTTCACACTGTAGAGTGGAAAGGATTTGCCAGCTTGGGAAAATGCCAGAATTTGCATTTTAATAAAGATATGTCAAACAATAAACTTGCTTAACATCCTGTGACGGATCTGGCGAAACTGTCTTGTAAGTGTGTATTACTGCACTCACTACACTTTTCTGCAGTTGTTGTTTTAAGAGAGACAGAGCTAAAAACAAATTCATGCATTAACTTCTTTTTCAGCAACACCTGAAAATCTATTACTGGGATACGATAATTCTGTTAGAACTGCAGTGACATGCAGAAATCTCTTCCAAATTTAACACCTAGCCTCAAAAAGACCCAGTTTGGAGTCAGGATGGAGGCCTGAATTTCACCTGCACCGTGACGAGACAAAACTGTTCAGGAAGGCAGCTGCAACGAGAAGGGGGTTAGAAACCCAAAGATGTAGCAGTGACAAGGTGAGAGGGTGCAGTGTGCAGGCAACTGCTTACAGTTTATAGGACTTCTTCCCTTTAGCTATTACCTTTACTGTCTATGCACCTGTGAAAATATAATAGCACACCGCAGTCACTCAAAAAAAGAAATAGGCTTAAAAAGCAACAATCAACAACTAAAGCCAAAGCCATTAATTATTTTTGAAAATATTACTATATCAACCCTACACATCGCTACCAATTTTACGACAACAGTGGAAATTGTCAGAAAATGACTGAGAGACCTATCATAATAATTTGACATAACATAAGCAGAACCAAGCAAGTTTATTTTGTATTTGATATATGAAAACTGGAAATACTAAGTCAATAGATTTATAACTGACTAATTCCAGTCTTCTGTCTGCCACATTTTATTCAGTTACATGTGGTTAAAAAAAAAAACAAAAATCAAAAAAACCCCAACAAAACCACCTCCTATATCCAGAAAAAAACAGGATCCCCGCATTTTGGGTATCTTATTTCAAAGAAAGTCTCTAGGATTTAAAACATTGCCTGTAGGAATTGTTAATGCCACATGAAGCAAATACTCAGCTAAGGAACTGTAGAGACCAACCAAAGCAAAAAGATATTTTATAGCTCATCAGCTTTTCAAATGGAGCATAGAGGTGATGAAGGATATTTCTTTGATCTCCACTTCCATAGACTCAGAAAATACAACAAGCTTACAAGATCTTGGTTTCAGTGAAGTGCAAAAGAGTAGAGTGAGAAGCTCTTCCCTATGAAAAACCCCACCTTGTCAGGCAACCTGCAATTGAATACAGGAATTCACCAAAGCAGTGATCATCACATTTTTCATATGATTTCTTGATTTTATTCACTGAAAACTTCCAAGTAAAGAAAGATAAAATTATTGCTCCGATTACTACTTCTTTGCTTTCGTTTCCTTGCTTGCTGGCCGATAATGAAGCCAGTCGTGCAGGGATAGACATGCTGGAGCAAACTACTCCGTAGTATCTGTCTGCCAACTTTCAGTCATAACTGCAGCTTTAATTTGTGCCAGCTTTCCTCACAAATTCTGAGTCCTGTTTTCCACCCTAAACAGCACTCCTTGCAAACGGCATGAAGAAAACTACAATTACTGAGGTACAGTGTGCTTTATGATAAGGCAGTAGTGTAGAGAAGGTCTGTTGTAACTCCTTATTCAAACCCAGTCATAATTCAATGCTGAAATGTCACCATCTTCAAAAGGGAACAGCATCTGGCAATGACAGATACCTAATTACCTTCATGTAATGATAACATTTTTCATGCAAATAGCGGATGAAGTTTAGGTGCACCATAAGCTAAAATGTAGAAGCACCAAACCTATTCTGCCTATAAAAATTGTATCATTACACTTGATAGAGATGGCCAAAAGGTTTTTTAATAGCTGGTAAATACGACTTACCAGTCGTATTTTAATAGCTTAAAAATAATGACTAAATTCAAAATTATTTTATGGTTTTAAACTGAGAATAACAAAACTTCCTGACACTCATTATTTGCCCATGTTTTCTTTGTAAATGGTATATAGCCTTTGAGGCATAGCTAACCAGTCGCTATGGGGAATCTGATCTTGCATAGAATTATAGACTTTTCTATAACGTTATGTAAGAGTATTAATTAATAAGAAAATCTAACACCCACACAGCTGAAATGTCTTTTTTTTTTTTTTTTGGTGCTGCTCATTACTTTAAATTTCAGATTTTATAATTCACTTCTGGACACTAGAAGTGTGACTCTTACTTCAGATATTAAATAGTCTTTATTTCCAGAGCCTTCATCCTGAGAAGAGTCTATTCCAAATTTTCTGTTGAGGGCACAAGTTCTCAGAATAAATCATAATGAGCAGGAGAGAGAAGATAGAGTAGTAGCCTTGCAGCTGTCTTTTTTGGTACTAGTAAAATATATTTTCTATCAAGTTTCAAACACTTTAAGGATTTTTTTTTTAAAGGGCTTTTTTTTTTTAGTTTGTAGAACAAGAACTGCAAGCTTCCCCTCAAAACCTCCAACTGAGATCAGTAAGAAGTAGAGTCAGAATATTTCATAGACAGATGCTCTTGCAAACTTCAGCATGCCAGCTAAGCCATAGTTGGCTACAGTTTTAAAATCTCCTGGAACATGAAATTATCTTTTCTCTAAATATACCACCTTCCAAGAGCTCTGGGGAGATGCAAGGGTACTAAAAGATACAGGAGGTGCAAGGTGGGGGCAAGAGGAAGGGAGTGGGTGGTAGCCATGTGAGCTGGCAGACTCTACTGGAAAAGGACCAGCATGCCATCTGCCAACATATTAGGCCAGCACTAACTGCTTAGATAGGGGACTACAGTTTGCAGCTATAGTGAGGGAATCAGACAAATGTATTTACATGAGCTGGTTGGTAATTAGTGTACTTGGAATGAGGTTTTCTGATAAGGTGCTGAACACATTACTGCATGGGAGTCATCCCACTTCTAGCTTCTACAAAAAGTACTTTCTCTGTATGGTCAAGGAAGTGAGTTACAGTTCCTTGTATAACAGAATGGTCTGGATTATGAGAGAACACTCGGAAAGGGAATAAAACAAAAGTACTAGTTTCTGTATTCAGCCTTTCTTGAGGTAGAAGACTAGTTGCCTAACTCTCCTTTTCATTCAATGGCCAGGTGCAAATACATCTGGAAGGCTGAACTTGTAAATGAAATTAAATGTACATGGGCTGAGTACTATATTCATATCTGAGACAACAAGATAAAAAAAAAAAAAGAACTGCCAAATGTAAATTATCAAAGGCTTAACCTATGTTTAATTTTGCAATTATTTATTAATTATTGAACTGTAGTTCAATACAGTTGTTATTCAAGAATTTATAACCATTTATCATGTTGCATAACAATGTATTTGTATACCACTATGTAAATTATTTTGCTAAATAAAAGCAACCTCCAATAATAGGCCCCTGGTCATTCACCTTGCTATATTACCTTTCGGGTCTCTTCTAGACAGTTTCAACAATCTATCCACAAAGAAATCTGCCACAGAAGACTTTAGGTTTAAGTGCTGTTGACATGAATGACTCGGTATCAGAGCCAGACAGCTGACCATGGTATACTCTTTCAAATAACACTATAGGTATGGTCAGTATGTTTAAAAAATACTTCTAAACTGAAAGAAAACCGAACCAAGTAGTTTATTTTTACTTTTACTAAACAAAACTTTTTTTTCCTGAAATCATGCAAAAATGTTGTACACCAATTCGAGGAAAAAATTAAGTCATACTGTTGTCCAGCTGGACTAGATTTATATGATGGCTTCAGTCTCAGGCTACACTTCAGAACACCCATAGCCTTCATGTGGTACAAAATGTGTGACTCGCTTGTTACGGGGAGGTGGTTACAAGGATTGAACTACACTAAACTCTGTAGCAGTGTGAGGAGTAATTGGAGTTGTTGATTTTAATCTTTGAGGACCTTTATAGCTTAGATCTGATCTTCCTTAGAAGGTACCTTTTTATCTGTGCCAGATGTAGCAATAGAGACTGAAAGAAATCTTGTTAATGGGCTCTTGATTCACAGCTGGGAAAGCCAGAATATATAAAGACGCTACAGAGGTAATGATTTGGAACTTCAGAAAGTTCGTTTTACCATATAAAGAGTGACACCATGACAACAGTTTCAAAAGTATTGCTACTACTTCTCTCAATCTTAGTCCAAACATTACCCCCAAAATCACAGTCAGTGAGAAAAAATACTTAGACACAGTGTAAGACATGAATTTGCCTTACAGACATGTGAATGTATGCTACATTAAGCCTAACAACAGACCTGAAAGAAAAGGACATACATGATGACATTTACCAGTGTGAAAGATCAAGAGACATTCAACAAGTTGCCATTCAACAGATTACAGAAATTCTGATTTTTTTTTTCTATGCAGACATTTAATATCTGGAGAATGCAATACACAGTGTTTTGGCAAGTAACATACCAAAAGAACAATCAGAAATAAACTGAGTAAAGACCCTAAATCATTGTTTAAGGGACAGCTAATATTCTGACCTGGAATGCAATGTGATGTGTTTTCTAGTTCTCACAGCAGTTTCACTTCTTGTCTGAGATTCAACTATAAGATATAGATTTTGGATTTTAAGCACCACAGAATAATAAACAAATAAATATAGCCATATAACTCTTCTTCTTCTAGAGGAAATTATTTTCCACTGGACATTCTTGAGATCTTTGTCTAATCTTGTTTCAGATATCTGAAGAACTGATTGATACTTCCACTGTTTTTTTTCTGCAACATTTACATAAGCCAATTAAAAAACATCAACACTCATTGTACTGATATTTTCACTGAAATTCATTTAAAAACCCTTCTACGTATAAATTACAGAGTAAATGCCTCTTTGTAAAAAAAAGTTAAATAATTCTACCTTCCAAAGATGTTCAAAAAAGCCTTTTTAGGGGCTATATTTTGCATATCCATTTAGCACAAGCTATATATACTTACATATATTTAATTTCCCTTTAATGCCAGGCCCTTTTTATTCCACTTTCCTCAACACATCCAATATATCAATATCTGTCTGATATTGAAGAATCTAGATTGGGAGCACACTTCACAAATCCTGCAGACAAATACATTTTAGAAGCATTAAGTCATGAGTGCAAGAGCTCTCGATCCCCAGGTGTACGAAATCAGGAAAGGCAGGCAAGAGACCAGCATGGCTGAGTCAAGACCTGCTGGTCAGACTAAAGAGCAAGAAGGAACTGCACAGGCAGTGGAAGCAGGGACAGGTATCCTGGGAAGAGTATAGAGACACTGCCCGCTTGTGTAGGGATGGGGTCAGGAAGGCCAAGGCACAGCTGGAGCTGAACTTGGCAAGGGATGCAAAGAATATTAATAAGGGCTTGTACAGGTATGTCAGCCAGGAAAGGAAGGTCAGAGAAAGTGTACCCCCCTGATAGACACGACTGGCAAACTGGTAAAAACAGACGAGGAGAGGCTGAAGTACTCTACAACTTTTTGGCCTCAGTCTTCACTAGCAACCTCTCTTCCCACACCTCTTGAGTAGATGGACCGCAAGATGGGGCCTGGGGGAGCAAAGTCCCTCCCACTGTAAGAGAAGATGAGGTTCATGACCACCTGAGGAACCGGAACACACGTAAGTCTGTGGGACCTGACGAGATGCATCCCAGAGTCCTGAGGGAATTGTCTGATGTAGTTGCCAAGTCACAGAAATCACGTGAAGTCCCTGGTGACTGGAAAAAGGGAAACACTGCGCCCATTTTTAAAAAGTGTAGAAAGGAGGACCCTGGGAACTACCGACCTGTCAGCCTCACCTCTGTGCCTGGGAAGATCATGGATGAGATCCTCCTAGAAGCTGTGCTAAGGCACATGGAGAACAGGGAAGTGAATCCAGACCACTAGTGTGGCTTCACCAACAGCAAGTCCTGCCTGACCAATCTAGTGGCCTTCTGTGATGGAGTGACTACATCACTGGACAAGGGAAGAGCTATGGATGTCATCTATCTGGCCTTTGACACAGTGCCCCACAACATCCTTCTCTCTAAATTGGAGAGATGGATTTCATGGGTGGGCTGTTTGGTGGATAAGGAATTGGTTGGATGATCACATCCAGAGGGTAGTGGTCAACAGCTCAATGTCCAGATGGAGATCAGTGACAAGTAGTGTCTCTCAGGGCTCTGTATTGGGACCAGTACTATGTAATATCTTCATCAATGACATAGTGGGATCGAGTGCACCCTCAGCAAGTTTGCA
>JAVJGG010000008.1:21285289-21320741 GCA_035590195.1 Aviceda cuculoides | reverse complement strand
TGGCACGCACGGAGATCTGGCCCAGGAGGGAATAACCCCATACAGCAATGCAGGCTGGGGGTCAACTGGATAGAAAGTGGCTTTGCAGCAAAAGACCTCTTGGTCCTGGTGGACAACAAGTTCAGCACGAGTCAGCAGTGTGCCCTTTCACAAACAGTGAAAATGTAGCCAAAAAGCTCAGGGAGGCAATTCTTCCTTTCTATTCAGCGTGTGGGTCTCTCTTCCCAGGTAACAGGTGATAGGACAAGACGAAGTGGCCTCAATTTGCACCAGGGGAGGTTTAGGTTGGATATTAGGAAAAATTTCTTTACTGAAAGGGTTGTCAAGCACTGGAATAGGCTGCCCAGGGAAGTGGTTGAGTCACCCTCCCTGGATCTATTTAAAAGTTATGTAGATGTGCCACTTGGGACTATAACTTGGCAGTGTTAGGTTTATGGTTAAACTCGCGATCTCAAAGGTCTTTTCAAACCTAAATAATTCTATGATTCTATATATGAGACTGCATGTGGAATGTCATGTCCAGTTTTGAGCTCCCCAGTACAGGAAAAACACTGTAGCAAGTCCAGCAAAGGGTCGCCAAATTGGTGAAGAGGCTGGAGAGTATAAAGAAGGCCTCTGAGAGCTGCACATGCTCACCCTTAAGGTGCAAAAGTACTGCAGTTTTAGCCACTTAACAGGAGGGCCTGGAGAATATGTATCCACAGTCTTTTTGCACAGTGATAGGATGAGAAGCAACAGAGACAAGTTGCAACAAGGAAAATTATAATTTGATATGAAGGGAAAAAAATTCACAAGGATGATCAAACACTGGAACAGGCTGCTCAGTGAGGCCGTGGCAAGCCTTGGAGATATTCAAAACTTGATTGGGCAGGGCCCTGAACAACCTGATCTAAATTAGCCCTCTTTGGCTACGACACTGCATCAAATGACCTCTAAAGGTCCCTTCCAACTTAGATTACTCCATGCATATAGCAAGACTATTAAGAATAATCACAGGCCTAGCCTTAATACATTTAGTACTTTTCATTTTTATGTAGTATGTCAATGGATATAATTTTTTTCTGTGTAATACATGGAAAAGCTAATCATACATCAAAGCTAATCTGTTTAAACATTATACATTTTCATATTAGAACTACTTTTAACTAAAAGTGTTCTGATGATGCTATTAGAAATAGTATCAGATAAGTAACCTGACAGAGACAGTATGAAATGAGTTGATGTTGTAATAACATCAAAAAAATGCACTACTTCGTGTATGAGCTTCTTCACAAAAAAAACAAAACAAAACAAAAACGAACAAACAAACAAACAAAAACAACAAAAAACCAAACAGGAGATGTTAAAAAAAAAACCAACAACAACCACAACCAATCAAAAACACATCAACTTCTCCCTCTGCCGTCACCTGTATTGATTTCATTAAAGTCACACAGAAAGTACAGCTAGTGGCTTCAGATCATTCTTTCAGGGTAGAGGGGGATCAAGTTGGAGGCAACTCTATTTGCAGGAAACAACTGACAACCCCAAATTAACCTAGTACATCTTATAAATGGATCACTAAGTCACAGAAAGTTTACAGAATTTTGAGGAAGATTAAAAAGTTCAGGAAGATTGAGTCAAGCGCATATTGTGCTCTCCTCTCTTCCTTCAGAGTGGAAATCCTCGAGTGAAGGATATTTTCAGAACACAGATTGGGAAACTACAATAAAATTTGATTGCAAGGATGTTTTTTCTAATTGTGGTTATGACATTTAAATTAACACCAACTGTTTGATTACTCAACTCTTTTCCTCCTCCATGATGGATAAATATTTAATGAGAATAATTTCCACTGTGATTGTGAGCAGTGTAAAGAAGTTAATTTCTCCTCTATTTTTTCTCAGGTCCCTGAGAAACCAGGTATAATCTGAGGAGTTACAGAATAACTAGCTTTCCTCCAAATCTCTTTATAAGTATTCATCAGAAAGCTAATATTTATTTAGATATACCTAAAGGAACTATGCTACCCCAGGAGAAATCCTGCTGAACTTTACACAGGGCAACCATATTTAGAGTCAGGAACAGTACAGAATAAGTGTGATTTTCGACTTAAGCTAGGTCTTCAGTCTTAGTTACAGATGCGATCGCTCAAAGCCTTAGTCTGCCTGACTCAGATGTACTGATAACACCTCGTTATCAGCAGCACTGGAAGGAACACACGAGCCTCCTTTCAAAACCAGATATGAGGGACTCCACACAGGGGAGTATTACATTATTTCTGCTTAGGAAATATGCTTCAAAAATAGCTCAAGAAATCCAGCAGCCAACAAAGTTACTACTAACCTACGACTTCTCTTTAGTTCTATATTTAATTACTGTCTATTGTGTCATGAAGAGAAGCTAGAGGTAGAAGAATGGTATTAAAACTATATAACCCTTCTAATGTAGGAACTAGAGTAGATCCCCAACAGAGGGGGAGGGGGGCGGGGAAGGCAACCAAACCCCCACATTTTAAAGTATTACTTAAATATAAATACTCACGACTGATGCTCGTTTCTCTAATATACTATATACAGAGAGAGAGGCGGAGAGATATAGGATAGAAGAATGCCTTATTATTTTATTCACTAAGAATGGAAGCATTATGTGGTTTAAGAGAGAAAGAAAAACAGGAATATATCAAAGTGCTGACAGACAGCAGCATCCTGCTTCCAATGGCAGATTCCTAGCAAATGTCTTCACCCAGAGACAAAAAGATGCACTCTTTATACAAGATTATGATTTGCACTAGATGACAAAACAAGGGTGAGAGAGAACATCTAGATTTACATTCCCATATGAGCTATTAGACCCATCATAACAATGTTCAGACAGACACTAGAATACTTTTCCTTAACATCGGAATGGAAAAGAGGAGGTGAAAAGTATAATATGTAAGAGCAGTCTGGAGGCACAGTTCTTCATAAGAGCAGAGAGACTTGGCCTAACCACTTCAATTAATACATCACTTATACTCCAAATTTTATACACATATCATGATTTTAACTTACTAAAATATAGGTGAACTAGTTGATGAAAGTATTGGAATATTGTATAACAAAACAAGAATGGATCTTTCTTCACCCCAGTAGGGCACTTGGCTTTCCATATGCCATTTCATGTGCTTCTGCTGTGCATCTGTCTCACAGAAAACATTAGATGGTTAGATTCACTATCAATTACAGGCTGGAACAAGTTTGATTTCAATTACAGCAGGAGAGGAAAACAGCTGGGATCCCTAAAGGGAGGTGCAGGCACCAAGGGGGTGAATCAAAAATCAGAATGGTACATTGCATTATACTAATTAGGGAGAAAAATGAAGTCAAGATATGTATGTAAACATTTATTTTTATATAAATCTGAGGTTGCGCAGTTTCACTTCAATCGCATTTGAGACAGAAGAGTAGTACCTCATTGACCAGCCTCTATTTTAATTCATTTGAAAGAGCTGCTTCACAAGTAATTTTAATGATGGTTCTAAACTAATAAGCAGCTTACTTTTGAAAACAAAGCCATAATAAAATCTAATTACAAAGAAGATCAGTGTTTGTCCAAGATCCCTGAATTACATCCAACTTAAGAGACTTCTTTTACCAGCTAACAGGCATAGAGAGTTATGATCAGAACAAAATACAAATTGTGAAAACTTCTGCCAGGGTTAGTAACAATATCTGTATGTGCAGACTCCAAAAAATAAAAATAAAATGTACAGAGCATTCCTCTTCTCAGAATCCTGACTCAATTGTTATCATCTAGCTTGAAGACCAGAGAAAAAGCTACTTTTTTTTTGTTTTTTCTTTTTACAGGAAAACAAAATATTCCTGCATGATCTACTGCTTGGAAACCAAGTCATTTATATGGAACATACTCAGATGAGGTATTTGAATAGTCTCAAATTCTTTCCTTTAACCTTAGCCCATTTCCTACAGTTCTGCATCTCTTTCCTCTCTTAAAGAAAGATAATGTTATTTTAGGATGACTCAGTCATAAGCTTTATGCTCGTAATAGATCCTTCACAAATCTGCGTCCTGCTTTTGATTATTCCATGCAGTTTTTCTCCATCTTATACATGCATACTCCCAGATTTGTGTGCTCATGTGTTGGGGTGGGAGAGGGTGTTTCCACCCCAAAGGAACAGATGTTAATGTTACCAACGCCAAAGTACTGTTATATTCTTACAAGGGAACATTTTGATCACATATCACAAGATAGAGTCTACCCAAAAGCATAGCTCAGATAAATGGGACCATGACTACTCTGCCCATCTGCAAATAACAAAATTAACCTGGTATGAGATGGAAAACAAAGCTGCTCTAGCTGAACTCCATCATACAATTGTTGCTGACTTCACAATTCTGTAACACATTTGGATTGGGAGACCAGAGTGATAGAAACCTCAGTGACAACTGCTAGTTGGCCATACACATGGACGATAGCAAGGAGATTGGCCTGAGGCTACACGACTAGTGAGGCCACATGCCTCACTAGCTTGGCTTATAGTGGCTTACACCAACAACATGATTTTTAAACCAATAAACAGTTAAGACAATAACTCCTCATGAGTGGACACATCCATTGGCATCCAGCATCCCATAGAAGGCTGAACCTGAACCGTGCACACAGGAGTCCCGCTGACAACCAGGACCCAGACGTGTTGCACCATTGGAGTGAGTGTCCTATACCCCTGCATGCTGGTCTGAACTGGGCTGGAGGAAATGCAGCTTTGACTGGTGTCTATCTGTGTGCGTGTGTTGAATAGGTTTCTTAAAAGACAAATTGCTATCTACGCGCTGCCATCCCTCCCACGTGCTAAATACATTTTAGATTATTCATCACCGACTGTTGTGTTTCCATTCCTGCATCCGTCCCGCCCCAGCCTAGTTCCCCCACAAAATCGTGCTGTCTCAACTGCTGCTTAATCAGGTGCACAAGACACTTAGATAAGACCTTCTGCATCCAATCTTTAGGTCCAGCTACCACCAACATTAAAGGCAATAACTAAAATTTAACTTCAAGAAATAGAAAATCTATTAAGTCTGAAATTTGTTTTAAGAGGGTTTTTTAGATTCTATTACACACAATGTTAACTGAGATTTTCTTTGCCAAGAACCCTTTAGAAAGAGACTGTGTAATTGCTATTTAGATCAGCAATGTACTCACAGGTAATTAAACTGGTTTTTAAAAAGCAAGAATACAATACATCTTTATTCATACTCAATAATGCATTGCAAAATGAGCAGTCCTCATTCACTCTACAGACCATCAACATTACTTAGTTATTGCTCAGACTGTGAAGATCTATCAATATTAAAATGATAAAAATAAATAAAATACTTTAAATGCTTTCCCTCAGTAAAGGGTTGGAGGATTTTTTCAAAGCCTAACATTCACATGGATGGAAAAGAAGCTTCAATTAAACTGATTAGCCAGGCTACTGTTGTCAGCTAGATAAAAAAGCCCAAATTTTTCCATGCCTGATATCAGCTGGTAGAGAAAAGACAATAAATTTTCATGTTTTTTAAAACCTAGAACAGGGATGGGAAATAGTTTACCCATTTGTTTAACTCTCTTGAAGTATTGAACCTAGCTGAAAAGATTTGTCTGACAAAGGGCAACAATTCTTAGGGAAAGGCTGAGAGAGTTCCATAAAATCTTCCAGAAATAGCTTAAAAGCTTAGAACTTCCTGTTTTAGTTACTTTAGAACTTACTTTCTAGTAATCAACATCCAACTTTCATGAACAAGATTTCCCTAACACCTGTAAGTCTTCAAAGACCAGCTTTTACAATGTAACATATAGAATAATACACTTACCCTCAAAAAAGTGGACTCGACCATGAAGTATTACATATGTATTGTTCTTAGAGCTCTAAATAAAACAGTACATCAGAACTGTTTATTATGTAATTAATATCCAGCAAAATAAAATATTAGAAGTGACAGCTTCTGCTGAGACATTATACTCTAGTTCTAATACAAAAAAAGACATCCCACAACTGAGCCAAGAGTTTAAGTGCATGTTTAGTCTCAGATGATACTCCACTGCCTGAATCCACCTCAGTGTGGTCTAACCATTCTCCATTGCCTTAAAAAGAATTTATATATATAGCTATAGGCACCTAAATTTCTAGTATCTGCAATAGAGTAGAATAGAATAGAGTATTTCAGTTGGAAGGGACCTACAATGATCATCTAGTCCAACTGCAAATCCCGTTTACTATTGTGTTCACTTTAAATTACTTTGTCCTGTTGTGTAATGCCTTTTTTTCATACAAAACTTCCTTCCAAATTCTTGTGTTACTGAATTAATATATAACCACAGCATTCTCTACCATTAGAGAGGAGATAGATATCTAGATTTATGTATCTATATCCACTAACAGAGACTAACAGAGCACTAAGAGAGACTCAACAAAGTTTATTCAGAATATTTTACACTACAAAATGAAGGCAATTCCCTTATCTCTGAAATGCCTATATTGAGGCTAAAACAGCCTACTATTAAGGCTAAAAAGTCAAATACCCAGTAGGTAGCTAGAAAATGTAGTTTTAAATTTAACGCCTAACACCAGAATCTCCAGTTTCCAGGAAATTTTCTTCTGCTGATGTAGCTTAAAGCAAGCGCCACAGAGTGCTTAGTTTTGGGGAAAGAGGCCTATTTTATAAAGGAAACAGCTTTTTACTGTAGTCTTGTAGTTTGAACAACTGAACAAATGTAATTAAATGTATCATAAGATGCAATTAAATTTAAATTGCATTTATTGCTTTTAACCTTTAGAACAGTTGGAATTTCTGAACTTCTACATGTAGTTTTCTGGTATTAATTTTGGAGAGAATCTCATTAAAAAGAACAGATAGTGGATAGATACTACAGTCCTTTATTTCACACAAAAAACCCAGCATGGAAACCAATGGACTAGACAGTTCTGTACAGAGAAGAAACTACGCATCTAAATAGACCACGGCTCCTCCTTACTGCAGAGCTTTAGAAATCAAAGCACTGAACCCTGGTTCTTCTCTGATTACTGCCTCTGAAACTGGAGGACAGACAGCATCTGCCAGACTCATTTTCTTAGAAGTCCACATGGTGCTAAAAAGGAGATTGTTATTTTCCTTGACTTACTGGGTTGGAGTCCAGAGCAAGTGTTAAACAAGACTAACAAGAGGATGCCTGGAGAAAGGTACTACACAGCAGGCCCACCTGTGAGCCATGAGTTGCTCCGATGGGCACTAGCTAACCGCTTGCTTCCCTGAGTAAAGATTAAAGATCTTCTCACAACCTTCAGCTGAGCAGTTCTTTCTTCTCCCTGTCACATGCTACTGCACAGTTCTAGTTCACTACAGGCATTACTTCAGCTTCACACCAGTGTGACAATATTGAAAAGAATGTAAACACACTTGCATAAATTTGCAGTAATGGACTTCTTACAAGCCCTGCAGGAGTTTTGCCCATTGAATTCAGTGACAGCAGGGCCCAAAATACCTATCTTAAAATTAAATGGTTTTTTTTATTTATGTCAGTGGATCTGATATCTTACCACCCATGGTTTGTCAGGTACCCAAATCTCCCACAAGTACTTCGGCATATCTCCAAAATTCAGTGCCTAAAAAGCAACAATATTTAAATAAAAAAGATGTGTCATTCTTACTACAGATCTTCAGATAACCCACCTCCCCAATGGCCCGATATTGGTAATATGGAAAGCAAAATGTGAGCAAATTTCTACTGAAAATAGATCAATAACTTTTTATGAGGGTTCTCAAACTTCAGAGGCCATAGCCTAATGTTACCAAACATATACATGGTAACATTTAAAACGCTACATCAAACCTCAGTTTGGTTTCTGAAGGCTGATTGTATAACACTTTGGTGCAGCCAGGCAACAGATTTTCAGATGGATTTTTATTGTTCTGTTTAGTGAACTACCAAGTGAAATAGCTGTCTCATAAGAAGAAGAAAATTTTTTTTTTTTTTAGTTTAATGCACTATTAAGCTTTTTATTAAGATATTATTAATCAACCCTGAGACTCTAAAAAGCAAAACCAGCAGATCTTTAAAACTGCAATTAAAGTTGTGTTTAATGTGGGAGCATTAATGGATGTTCATGCTCTGTTACCAACTGCTGAATATAAATAGCCCTATGTACTTCAGGTTCCCTCCTGAGTATAAGACACCCCAAAATATCATGTCTCCAAGGACTCGAATCATAAGGACTCTGCATGTATGCGACTGTAAGAGAATTGTGGAGGGAAAGTTCAGTAGATTACCGAGTTTGCAGAACCTTCAAAACTGCCTATTCCTAGAGGAACTGAATTGGTTATCCAACCCGGCAGCAGAATAGTACCACAGTAATTCTGAACCATCTAAGCCAGAGCAAGACCTCCATTTGGAAGGACAGTCAGACACTCAAGTATCAACCCAGCACCAAGCCTTTGTACTGTTCTCTTTTACTTGAGAAAACAAAGCTTCCCAGAGAGAGAACATTAGATTAAGAGTAATGTTTCTGGAAAGCCGGACAATTTCAAATCCATCCTCTGCAGAGTAATATGCCCAAATTGCAAAAAAGCACTCTGTGCACCATATTCAGAAAGGACATTAGTATTCTGTACGGAATGGTTTATCCGCTGCTTTACCATCGTATAGCGAGCAAAATCCTCAGAAAATTTTACATCAAATAGTACTTTTACTCACAATGGAAAACATATGTCTCTTCCAAAGTACTCCCAACAGGTGCCTCAGATATCTCACACAATTCCGTGTTCTTGGAGAATTATATCACAGTTCTGAAAGCTTTTTCAAGAAATCCCCTTGAAAGCAGAAAGTCATCTTAAGTATTTTATCTACCAAAAATATTCTACTCTGATATCTGAAGTCACATTTCCAACTAACTTCAGGAAGTCCCTTCTTTGTCATCTAAAATTTCATTTGAAAAAAAAAAAAAACAACAAACCCAAAATGCTCTACACAAGCAGAAATGTTATTTGGTCTCACACTCTGAATGAAAATGCACTTACATAATCCATGGAGATTAATAAGTACAGCTTAACGTAAAGCTAAAAGCCACTGAGAATGCTTCATTTTAAAATCTGCCTATATCTCCTCTGATATTTTACCTATGATTGTTTTCCTCATTTACATGAGTACAAATGAAGAGCAATTCACCCAAAGGCAATAGAATTAAACTGGAAAAAAAGCAAAGGAGGGGTCCCTGTGGATCAAGCTCTTTTTAGAATGTATATTGCACAGTTTTATCCACTTTGATAAACTGATGAGTTTTTGAAGGCAGACTCCCTATTACCAAATACCTTCTTACTTTTTAGGAAGTCACCTTTACAGAAATAAGTCACCTTTGCAGAAACAGTAAGTATTGTTTCCTGAAAATAATCAGAAAGGAATCACAAGAGTAATCTCATAATGAATGTTTCCCCTATCCCTTTTGCTAGTTGAAAGCTTAGGGAGACCACCAAAATAAAACAAGAATGAACAGCAATAAAATCTCATTCATATAACAATAGCAGATTGAAAAGACAAATGCATGGCTTCATTAAATACAATGCCTTCTTTCTACATAACTACTTTCTCAAAAAGCAGACTACTGCTACATCAGAAGTGAAATATGTCTTTCTCACTTTTCCTTGCTTTTGGGAATGCTTAAGATCATTATGTATCGAAGGGCCAGCAAAGAGAGCCAGGGAAGCAACAGCTTCACAACACCTTCTCTGGCTCCCCATCCTTCCACAGCTTCCCTGTGCCCACCAGCGCATGACAGAAAGCTGCACAGAAAGTGGCTCCTGCTCTCAGTCTTACAACCAGTGGCAATTCCAACTGGAATTCACCCAAATAAATTACAGCTAGAGGCTAAGGGAAAAAAGGTTTTGATACGGGCCGGAGGCGGGAGGGTGAAGAAGAAAAAATAGGTGTAAGGAATGAGTAACATGAAATGTATTTTTAAGTATTACAAAGAATGGTTTGAAGTTCTAACAGGAGATGCGTCCCTTGTCCCCCAGGTCAGCACAGAAAGTACTCCCATCAGCTGATGACCTAAATTCACGATTCCTGAAATGGCTCATGAGTGCCATGCATTTAAAATTCAGTCTTGGATTCAACAGGTCTTAAGTATATATAGCCTCTTCCCTAAAAGGTGTTCAAAAGTCAACATACTTTAAGGTATCATAAAACATGCAAGATTTGCTTCTGTAAAACTTAGCACAGTTTTATGTTTTTCTTTCCAACTGTTCCTCTATTACATGAGCTGACATTGGCAAAATCCTTCAACCAAAACGCACACTGGATTTTTATTTCATTTATCATCCAACATTTACAAACAAAAATGTTGTGGGAATATCTTGAGCTAAACAGTTTGGATGGAGGAGGGAAATGACAAAGTCAGCATCACAGATGAGATTGCAATCCAACAGCAAGGAAGATAACACAGAAAAAACTTGCCAATTGCTTTTTCCCAATAAAATGAACAGATAGAACCACAGACCTCTAAGAGTAATGAAAACAACCTACTGTGTCATCATTTTATGCAAGAAAGGGAGAGAGATTAGCCTAAAACTCCTACAATAATATGGATTTTTTCAGCTGACAAAAGCAATACTATATAAAATCTTTTCTGTGCTTTATTTCTAATTACCTTCTATCCTTTAATGAACAAGAAAGCACTTGATCTTGAAAGTCCTTGTGCAGTCGAAACTCCCACTAAAATTAATGGGACGTTTTTTCCAGCCTAAGAGCTCTGAGATCAGTCCTCAAACTTAGCTCTTTCTAAGCCTCTTCCATTAATCAAACTTCTTAGTTTTTTCCTCTTCGTTTCTGCTAGGATCATATATTAAAAAATACAGACACTAGAAGTCATAACCTTGCCGGAGGAAAAAAAGCCTGCCTTATTTTGTTATCCTCAGAAGTTTAGCTCAGTTTCACAAATAAAACCCCGATTCTGAAGAATCTTGGTTACCTGGACACCCAATACTTAATTTTGGCCTGTTCAAAGAGCTCGTACACATGTTGTTGCACACTGCCTGTGGACGTTAAGCTGTCTGAATTACACAACTGAAATGTGTGTGCACAGGCTTTCTAATCAGGCACACCTCTCTGAAACTAAGAGACCAAAACATAGGGGACTCTGAACAGCCTTGTCTCTCACTCCCAGCAAATAAGGAGTTAAGGGACTGAGGTTCAAGGCCCATTTCTCCCATCTAGCCTCATACAACCTGCAATATATGTCTGACATTACAGTGCCTAAAAGGGGTAAAATTAAATCCTTATTTGTATGCCTCAGTAAATCACTTCGATTTGCAGACTGTTGGTCACTCATTTCAGGAAAATGACAGTTCTTACACAGTTTAAAGAAAACCAACTACAAACCAAAACCTAGCAAGAAATGTCTGTATTCGAAAGAATTTACTGTCTTTTTGGCTGTAATACAGTAGCATCCTTACCCCACCATAATTCTCAGTTTTCTCCCACTGAAAAAGTATAGGAGGCTCTTGCACAGACATAAAAATAAAATACACCATAACCTGTCAAATCAGGTAGTACTAACAACAGTGTCCTAAGAAAAACTATGAGACTTGTTTACGGCTGATCATTAACAGGCCTTAGCAAGGATAATTTCCTTTGTTCATTTTTACACTTCAACAGCGCTGTAGTGTATATATACGCAAGAACTGACAGGACAGCACAGCATTTAATTGCTCGTTTAGAGAGCCTGTGAGAGGCTGTACTGCACTGGCATACACTCTAGAAATTATACAGTTCTGCATGGATTCTTACACAGGATTATACCTCCCTGTGAAGGTGCTGTAATATCTGCGGAGATTCTGTAACATTGCCTTCATTTATGAGGAATTCAAGCATAATGAACTACTGAACTTTTAATTACAGTGAAGAAATAAAAGATCCAACAGATGACAGAAAGAAGGAAAAATAAGGATAATGGACTTTGAGACATTAACACACACACACACACACGAAATACCTCCACAATAAATATTCAGTTGAAGAAGCAGCACCAGGTAAGTCCTTGCCAACTCACTGGGTTCTCTTCTTTGCCAGCTGGCATGGTTTAAATTGACTTCAGCATTCTTCTGCCTACAGCCTGCCTTTATTTTTAAATGCTGTAATTTACAGGACTTGAAAACACACAGAAAAAATATTAAATAAATAATACCTACTGGTTCTTTATTAAATATATTAAATAAATAAATTTCATTGAACTACTAAATAAATAATACCTACATAATACCATGATGGTTGCTTATCATGGACAAGGAAAAAAACACCAGAAAGTAAAACCAAGAAATACATCAGTTACAGAGGTAAGCAATTTTGCTTGCTTTCAAAAGCAAAACCAACTAAAAAACCCGCATAGGCACAGTCACTTTCTAAAAGATGAAGTAAAACCTTAAAATGCAAATTGTAATTTATTGAAAAGAAGGAAAGTAAGAATATGTCAGTGCTAGAACTGAAAGGTTCACAAGACATGTAATTATTTTGCTGTGTGAGCAATTAGTATGTTTTTAGAAAGACAAATTAACATTTTGTTAGATAAAGAAAACAAGTATATTTTTTACTCTTTTTTTTTTTTTTTTTTATCAAAAAAACTAATATAGAATATACCTGACGTTAGCAGTGAATACAGAACACAGAAAATCTAGTAAGAGAAATGTCCTGGAGATCACAGAGAAATTCTACCCCATCAGAAAAAAAGCAAAAAGAGACTTCATAATTCAGTTTCGATTCTCAAAGCATGTGTATGCCCCCATGCAACCTCTGTACTTGCAACATAATACTCTACACTATCAAAATTTTACTGTTAGAGTTATGTTTCTTAGTCACCATTGCCTCATGGACCTATATTCCCTGCTTTTGTCCCAGACTCCTTTGTTAAACAAGTCTCTGGTACTTGACTAGTAACTGTTAAAATGAGTCGTAAAGAGGAGCGAACATTGCAAAGACAGTGCAAATGTTAACAGCAAGTTCACCTTTCATATTCTACAGTGAATTCATTGCTCTCGTCTATTTATCGTCTATGTAAGGTCTAATTAATGCTGATCTCCTGATGTGAGACCATTTGACAGGTCTAAAATTTTATCACATGTAAGGTGTTGAATATAAAATTTCAACAAAAGACTTCCCTTATTTTGAACACAGACACCTAGATGCAATGCACACATAAGGACAACATAATCCAATCATTAACTAAAAATCTCTTGATATTTCTAGTACAGTGCAATTCTTTATGGATGAAATGGATCTGGACTGACTGTTAATGATGACAGTTTATAACTGGGTTCAGCCATAAAAGATTATATTATCATCCTGCAAGTATCAAATTATTGTGGTTTTTGCTTCTTCAATGTTGCCAAAATTTATGATCCATGAAGTCTTCCATCCTCATCCCAAGGGCAAAGGAAAGGCATGGTCATTTAAGACAAAGAATAATGTGTGGTTCTTGAGAAAGAGACGACCACTGTTTAGGCTTGTGTAGATTACTCCTACATGAAATAAATTGGTGGTTTCAATTTAGCTCAAAGCAGATGTGATATATCTATGAAAAAAACGCAAGTAGACTACTTACTGGTAACTCTAAGGTCAGAAAGATCAAAGATTCAAACCACTACCTGACTAACAGTGAGTGGCTCTTCCCACTGCTGTTCATTGCACTGCACATATTCTGTGGATACGCTGTGACAAAAGTGGATGCTAAAGGTCTATATATCACCTTTCACGACTGTGAAACTTTCTTCAGGTGAAACTACAGAGGGGTCAATTATATCAAAGCACGGCAACATCCAGGGGACATTGTTTCAGTACCTGCAGCATTAAGTTAGCAAACCTTATGCATGGGAAAAAGAAAAAAGAGCACACTTCTGTACTCTCCAGATATTTCTAAATAGTAAGTGACAGTATGCTAAAAAAAAAAAAAAAGAAGAATCTCTCTTTAAAAGCAATCAAATATCTCTCTCATTTTCTCTTTCTCTCAGAGGCAGCATATTATGTTGCAAAGGACAATCCTTTATACCCCAGAAGAGGACTCTAGTCTGGTGGGATGACTCTTAGTCATGCAAAGCTACATTTTTCTAGAATCCCAAAGGTAGGTGTGATTCAGTTTTAAAATTGGCACAATGATTCAATGTACTAATTTTTTTCCCAATTTACTGCTTTGACTCCAAACCTGTGAATTCTATAAGCTCAAATCCGTGCTGGGAATAAACATACACTGAGACTTTCTGGTAGTGATTTGCGCAGGTAGCATGGCAATTCTCTGTTATGAAGTGAAAAAAATATGAAGGGAGCAACAACCTTCTGGTTGAGGAGGAGGGGTACAGTTAATTATTGTTGCCATTCAAAGAAAATAAGTGTAAACTTTTGACAATAGTCAGAAGAAAATCATAAGGAGTTTATTGCGATCAGTTTATTTTTCTCACTATAAAGAATAGTGATAAAGTCATCCTAATGAAGACCATCAGGATATCAAAGAAACAAAAGCAATGCTTGAAAGAAAATTCAGAAGTTACCCTGATTACAATGCCTAGGATATGATTGACTAAGCCCACTGTTAGTAACTTTTCCCTTTCAGAAACGGAAAAAAATATTTTGTCAAGATTTACATAAAGAACCTACATTGTTACAGACATTTCTATTCAATTATTCATATACCTTGTTCCTAGTAAGTCTAATCTTATTTTCTCTTCTGTCTGAATGTCACAAATTTTAGCGCAGTTCTTACGCTGATGTTAATAATAGAAGGAGAGGAAGGGGTTGTGCTGAGGTTTAACCCATTACATACCTAGTAATACAATTAACACAGCTGCCTGCCTAATCAGTCAAAGGTTGATTCATACCCTAAGATATCTTAACTGATCTGTATTGATCACATTGTCATCCATTATCTCCATATTAAGAAAAAAAAAGAAATGACACCTTCCCTATTGTGCTTCTTCATAAACATGACTACCTTTTTTTAGATGAACAATATAGCCTTCAATCTCTTTACAATTTTTCTAATTCTACAGAAGCAAAGCTTAAAGTGAAAACAGAAGTCAATAAATAAATGCTGTCTTTGCAGTAATTTGGATAGCAAACATGTTCCACTCATGTTAAAGAACAAGATAAAAACCATTTTTCAACAAGATAATGCCAAACTGAACTCAAAGGTCTAAAATCTTGGCTTGTTATACCATCCCACACTAATCCTGACTCTGCCAGCAGTTGATTTGTATCAGTGAGTATTACAATATAATGTAATTAGTAATGGTAATATTACCACAGATAGTATAAACAGCCCTGCTCTACTGCCTTTAAATTAGTTTTGTAAGCATGTTAATAACATACCACCAAGCGTCAGTACAAATCCTTGACAGCTTCTTGAAAAAACATTATGCATGTCTAAGCAATTTCCTCATACACAGGTTTTCTTTAGAAAACATGTTGTCACTATTCCGTTAGCTGAAAAGGGAGTGTATGCATAAAAGAATCTCTGCTAAAGAAGTCTGACTGTTGGCCAGGAAAGCGTATGTTCAATAGTCTGTATTTACTGCTGGCTGGAGCAAGGTTGTAGGTACCACAGCATCAAATGAATTTCTTCTTTAAAATGTCTAGCAGTGCCGTGAAAGTTTTTCATTTTCAAAGGAGAAACACTTTGAATGGCACAAAACCTCATTTTGACAGTATTTCAACAGGGACTGTTGGAATGAAAACAGAATAGATTAACAGATATTGTAGGGACAGACATCTTAAGTCTGATCGAAAGTCTCTGAAGTCCACCAGAATTTGGATGGTGTCCTAAACTAGTCACCTTCCTGAAACCATTAAAAAAGAACACACACACACACATACACACACACACACACACACCCCCCACTAAAACCAAACCCCAAAAGAAATTTATGTCTTTTTGCTGCATATCCTACCATAATTTGAGGGTGTCCAACTCTCAACAGTCAAATGCTACATTATTGGCAAAGGCAGAAACACGGTCTGTAACTCAGTTTTCCACTTGTATTATGCTGATCTGCCCTCTGGAAGTGCCACTCCTTTTACTATAGATGGAGCCCAGCGTAGGTGTTTGAACTTCAATGTCTATCATTTTGCTGTCAAAAAGTTCAGCAAGAAGAATCTTATCATCATTGTTCAAAGACATTTTCCATACCATCAGACAGTTGGCTGATGTGATTCACTTTCCATTTTGTACAGAACTATTAGCTTAATAAGACATTCAGAATGCCAATAGGTATCGTTAACACTATGATATGATGCATAAGAGGTTAGAGAAAACTCTGTTTTGTCAGGTTAAATTATACAGAGATGGAAACCAGATTTTTCTCTAATCTCATTTTTTTAGAAACAGTGGAACCATTTTAATTCGTGTTCTTCAAAAGTTTTTATGGCTATAGTCAATATCTTTCATGGAATATTTCAGTCCAAATTTGTACAGTTTGGTTACTGCAAGCAAAGATATAATACAAGTGTGGATTTGGGGTTTTTTTGAGTGGGGTGGGCAGTGCTGGGTAGTTGTCGTGGTGGTGGTTTCTGGGATTTTCTTTGGAAGCACACACAATCTTAACTATGGCTCTTACTGATGGAAATTTACATTCACAGGTGTACTCACACAGTGTCTCTGAAGGAACTTTCATGGTACATGACTGTATTAAATATTTTCTATGTTTCCACTTATCAATACCTTCCCAATCATTTCACTAAAATCAGAATCTTGAGTAACAAAACTCGACACTTCTGACTTTTAAATTTTACCTCTTGCTTGGGAAACACAAGAAAATGGAAAAGATGGGTGAGCCATCCTAAACAGAATCCTTCCTTTGACTCTTCTAAATAAAGCTCTCTTGCCCTTACATAGATGGATAAATCATCTGTTGCCACTTCTGGGTCTGAGTTGAAATTTTACTGCTGCTTGCTCTGTTTTGATTTCATTTAACATTTTTACATTTTAAGTGGCTGATGTTTAACAATTAGTAATACTATGCTAAAATAAGCAACAATTTTAATCCTTGAATTCAGGGTCATCATGAAGTCATCCCTCCTGTAGTGAGGTATTCCACTTAGAGAAGAAGAAAAAAATCCTGCAAGATCCCCACCATCTAAGGATTGCTTAGAAAAAATTAGAGATCTATTACATGTTTCATTTCTATGGCACCTGGCACGAAAATACAGACAAGCAAGGAATAACTCTTCCTTTCCCTCCTTTTGCCTAAGACAATCATACAGAACTAGGACTGACCAGCACGATACCATTCTGTGACTCAGTTTAAGCAACCATGACGAGCCTCTTCATTACTCTTAAGCTACTGACAAAATACAAAAATCATTCACTCGATTAGTCTGTTATATTAACAGCTTTCAGAAATATCAGTTGTGCAAGTTTTATATTACATTGACATTTAGTGTCCTATTGCAAATCCAATATTCCCTGATATGATACAGAATCCTCTGATGTAATATAGCAGCTGATAACACAGCAACATATTCGAAGCTTTTATTAACTCAGAAATCCAACATAACTTTTTCATTCTTTTTCATAAAATTCAATATTATCTTAAGAAAATATTAGCACACTGATGAATTTAGAATCCATTTTACCATGACAATTACTTATGACAGATTTTGCCAAGGCAGATTGCAGTGCTATGATACAGCTCCTATGTTTAATTACACAGCATCTTCTAAATTCTGAATTTAGGAAAATAAAATAATTTTTAAAATCCTCAATTTAAAATACAAATCATCAGTTTACTCCCAGAAGCAAATAATTTTATGAAGTCTGAAAGAAACTGTGAAAATCATGTTAGAAGTTAAAGACAGGTAAGGGAAATGTATAGATTAACTTTTTTAATTGCATAAATTTTGTCTAGTATGTTTTACTAAAAAGTGTTTGCTGCAATAGCATTGCACAAAGTTCTTCAAATTAATTATATGGATCATTCAACTAATTGTTTTTACTCCCCAAACAAATTCTAATCACCAAGTGTCTCACAAATCTTTTCTCCCTACTTAGCTTTTATTTGAAGTATTATATAAAGCAGATCACCCTATGTTCTCTCTCTTTTATATACATATATTACTTATTTGTTTGGTAAGTATGAGGAAGAAATCAAATTCCTGGCCTCCATTTGATTGGAGATTGGAGGAAAACCTCAATAGTGGAAAGCAAAAGACTTTAAAATTTAAGCTAAAGATCCACATTAAGCTGCCTGAGACTTTAAAATCTTCCGTGAAGATTAGGTACTAGAGAGGAAGACCCTCTCACTTTTAAAATTTACTAGTGTGTTTTTCAAGCCAACATCACTTATTTACTACTTCAGCATTAGATTACATAATCTGTAGTTAAGTACTATGATCCTAATTACAACAGAGTCAGTCAGATTTTTTCAGAACTGCAGAAATTAGGACAACTGCCCAGCTTCCAGGTCCAGGCATGTACAACGTGACTGGGTGCCGTGACTAAGACAGCCCCATCTCATCATGTTTCTGCTTGTCAGACAGTAAACCTAACTACAAGGAAAAAAAAATTTAAAAAAAACCCAAACAAAACCCCAAAACCCAAGCAGCCATAAATATTTTAATGTGCCACGTGACAGGTAGAGGGTTGTTGGATCAGATGACCTCCAGAGGCACAGCCATACTGGTTCAGGTCAAGGACCTGCCTGGCTCAGTATTCTGTCTCCAACCATGACAACTTTTGTGAAATGACAAGAACACTCAGTTATCTGGATCTACAGTGGATTTATTCCTTCACAGGTCTAAAATAAATGTGTAATTTCTTGTGTGCATACATTATGCAGGATTGGTCATTCTTCTAGAGAAAAAAAGAACAGGCAGTTCTTTATTTCAGAAAACAGACCCCAAACCAAAGTTTACAACAAACAATTCATGCTGGCCCTAGGAAAAGCAAGAGATAAGCAAGCATCCCTCAAGCTTTCTCCCAGCTTCTGACTATTTGAAAATCAGCCTTGATAGCTGTTTAGAAACCCACAACTTTTATCAATATTTCATACTTATTCAGGATAATTTCTTCAACAACTGATAAAAGTGATCATCTGAATAGAAAGAAATTAGCTAAAGCTGAACTGGCCTGTACAGGCAACTGTGGGGCTTTAGGGTGTGTTTTTGATTTGTCTGTTTCTAATTCTGTCTTTAATAATGGCTACTACTTAGTGACCCAAACTGCACATATTTTGGACTCTTCAGCATTACTCTTAAAGCATCTAGTAACAGGGAAAAAAAACCCAAACAAACCATGATTTTAAGAAGTCCAGCTGATACAAATAGCAACATATTCATTTAGTATTCTGTCCATACAGTGAAATTCTCACTATTACAGAGTTCAACAGAAAGATGCTACAGAATGTCTTTAGCTCAAAACACTACATTTCCCACTGTGTCTCCCATGACAACCAGGCTCCTCTGAAAACAAACTGTACCACCAGAAGGCGTCAAGAGTAGTAGAAAGAATTTCCATTCTTTCTTCTGTTGAGTTCCCCAGAAAAGTTGTGCTTCAGCAGTTTCAGAACTAAAAGCAAAATCTTAAGTTTTCTCTTGCAAATTTCTACATACAAATCAATCAAGAATTGCATCAGCACACATATAATATAAAGAAAAACAAATCTGATTACCTAATTTACTTGTTCTAATAGAAATCTTCAGATACCACTGAAATCGAAAACGCAAGTAACAGAGCAAGGTACAAGGGCAGATACCAGCAGAATTAAGCAGTTGCCATTTGCTAAACTCCAGAGTTTAGCAAACATTCATAAATCCCAGCCAAAGCTTTTTTAAGGGATTTTTTTCATTCTGTAAACTTTCATCAAGGTTTATGTGATCTCAGGCTGTGCTGCCACCAGAAAGACTGCCCTCACTTTCTTCTCTTGCTGGGCACATCCTTTGCTATCTCAGTACTTAAATCACGTAGCTCACCAGTTATGTCAGTTCCTTGAACTGACTAAAAACTAGACCTGCCTCCCCAAATTATTATTTTTCCCAGAACAGCTGAACAATCACTAGTGCTGACACAAGAGAGGTGGCAGGAACAGACAGCTGGAGGCAGGGAAAAGAGCACGACTCGCCTTTTTGGCAGCAGTGTGGTCAAAACTGATGCTGAGACATCAAAGAGAAAGCTAGAATATTATATGACAGGAGCTGTATCTCATTCCGTATTCTTCTCCTGAACTAGAAGCACATGAGATGAACATGAATTCCCATTAGAACTAGCTTTATTATGCAGTCAGCTAACACCAGTACTTTTTCACTATCTGGAACAATGATCTGATGATTTATGGTATTGGAAGCTAGGCTATCATTCCACAAGGGGCACACTGAGCAGGATCCTGACTTTTTAAAACTTAGGAAAACAAGGTCTTTAAAAGAACAATTAGCCACAGAATCAGAGGATTTAGTCAGGAGCACCTGCCAAAGTAGTCACTTTGCTGTTCCTTTGGGAGCTATTAAAGAAAAGGTTCATCAGACATCTACCACAATAAAACCCATAAAAGGTACATATATTGCATTTAAAGAAGGAAAGAGAGACAAACTAAAATGCTCATAGTAAACTATAACTGCTTGCTCTTTGGGTCTACCAGATGATTTCTAATTTCATGTTAATGGGAGAGAAATCACAAAAAATAAAATCAAAATATATCTCTATGAAGAAAATGGATAAGTCATTTAATACGAATCCTGGTTCATACAAAACATGGCAAAGAAGCTTCAGGAATAAAAGGTAATGACTTTTTCCTATCAGTGGTCCACCCCTGACAATTATTGGAAGCATACTTCTAGAAAATCTACTTAACTGAAACACTGCAGATTTAAACTGTTTGCCTTGAATATTTACTGAACAATATCAGTAACTACTTCTTCAAATAAGTGCCTGGACTTAGAGACATACTGTGGTCTTCCTTTCCAGAAAGAGCAATTTGCAACAAAATAATCTCTACAACTGAACTTTCAGGGTAAGTACACTTCTGCAAGTCTTCTAAAACTTCAGATTGCACCTGAAAACAGCAGTCAAAACTTCTGATTTAGACCTTTATTTTAAATCTTTTTTTTTTTTTTTTTACGAAAATCTCAGATTATACTATATTAGGGATTATTTAGGTGAAGATGCAAAACCTGATACTTTCCCAGATGTTATTTCAATCTCATTGTTAGTCATACTCCCTAATTCAGTGTCAGCCTTATTATCGTCACAGCTACTAAACTGACGTCTTCATAAATGCCATAATGACAAACACTGAATATACCCTAGAAACATAATGTATACTCAGATAATAGATGTATCTGAAAAATAAACTATTTAAATAATATTTTCACATTTCCAGGCATCCGCACAGATCTTCTTCCCTCTCAACTAAAATAAGCTTTTGGCTTTTCCAAAAGCGGCTGTGAAAATAACTCGTCAAAGGTAGGTCCTCAGAACAGGGATTAGAAAAGGGGAGCCAGAACATCAGGAACAGCCTGTGAAGTTAAATTCATTAACTACAATACCTATACATTAGCAGTTATGCCCAAACATTGTGTAAACTATGTAGACGTTGCCACTCTAAAAAGTAACTTTCCAACCGCTGGAGAAGGCAGTATTTTCGACCACCGAAAAAGGCAGTATGAATGTAAATAAAGGCCCTATTTTATTTTTAAATCCAATATACTGCTTATCTTAAGACATTTCACAGTGTCAAGGACCTAAAGCATTCATTTCTTACTGAGGTTTGTTTTACTGTGTGAGATCTGAGCTAAATTAAACTCCACCATTTGATGAGCTGCACTGATCTGATCTTAGAGCTTTTGCTGTACGAATGCCCGATTCCCTTGCTCTGATCCCTTCTCTTACTGAAACAGATCCAGTAATCTCTGTTGTACACTGAAACTAGCCTCAAAGGAGAAAATATTTTCTATGGCAGTTCTAGGGAGACTCACACCATCGTTAGACATTACTAAGCTCTCGGATATTCAATCTCTTCCAAGTCAGTGAATTTAAAAAGAGTTCCTTGTAGCACGAGGTTCCCTGTTTGATATTTTGCACTTGAATGTGTGCCAACTCACCTTTCAGCCCCATTGGTTACTAAGGTAAAAACATTTGCATGGTATTTGTTCATTTTTCTGAAATGGGAAGGTTATTGCGCAGAGTGTAACAACCTTCCCACATTGATACGGCAGGAAGGTTTAGCATTCCTTTCAATTAAAATGCTATGGTTTTCAAACTGAGTGAGAAATTTGATAATGTAGACAGCACATGTAAAGCCTATGGCTTGCAAATGGCTGAGAACTTGCAATCCATCATCTAAAACAAACCCCATAAGAACTCTCCTAGCATGAAAGATATCCTTCCCAGAACTATTATCCATTGGCATCCTGCACCATTTCACACTGCTACACTGAGAAAATATGAAAGTATTCCTGAACCATTCAGAGAATACAAATGCATTTGGTCTTTGATTAATTGCATTAAAACCACAAATGTGAAACCTCCACACAGAGAAATGGGTGAATAGGACACTTTTTTCCTCTTTTATTTTTGTCTTGTTATAAAAATGTCATAGTTTTTACTTTTAGGAAAGATGCCAGCAATGCTGAAATACACTGAAAACGCTCAAGTGTTGGCCAGAACGAAAGTTGCCACAACTGTCAAGGGTTCCTATAAAGGATATTGGGGGAGAGAGGTGTGGTGAAGAAAGGATGAAATAATGAGATTTTCAGGGTGATTTTTTATCGATAGTATTATGCACTAAATTTCTTCTAATAGTTTTGGGTTCTAACCTTTCCCATGCCCCCAGTATATCAATTCCTTTCCTGTCCCAGTGAAATTAACCTATTTTTCATTTTTCGTTTTTTCTTCATATTATGTTCTGTCTCTTCAGACGTCTTGGAAATCTGCTTATTTCACCTATGCCAGACACATGAAGTCTTACTGCCTTGCCTTGCAAATCAATCAATTACATTTTGCTAGCAGTGAGAACAGCAACCCATAGTGAGTAACATCTAATCCAAAATCAGCACTTTGAGTTTGATCTGTGCAGACTGGATTACTGAATTATAACAACTGACTAAGAGAATTTAAGAAGATATTAACATCTATGACCATTTAATTAAATTTGTATGGGTGGCATTCATCTGGTTTCTGGCCATACCTATATTGTGGGCCATTTGCAACCAGAGGAGTCCTGTAATCTGTCTATATTGTTAGTTAAACAGAAACAAGCACATACCACAGATGAGATGGTGAAAGTCCTGACGGTAAAAGTCTTTTTTTTGCCCTCTAAACATAAATGCCGATGACTGTACTTCAACAGAAATGTGAGAGGCAAAAGAAAAACAGGTTTGAGAGTGTGTACAAAATTCCTTATTGCAAACCATAACAAACTTTGCAAAGCCATTGAAAAGAGACAACTAACCAGAAATTATCAACTGTATTAATCAAATTTTACATATGATAATGCAATGCTTGGTAATCTACACTTTGTGCAATGTCATTGAAAGGGTTCAAAGTTCAGAGGTGATATATGGCAACTGCAAATACCACGTAACCATACTGACAGGCTTGTGGTTCATATGCCACAATATGCATCTCCACCAATTTTTTGGGGGTAGGGGGATATTGAAGGCAAGTTGGTGCAGAAGGGGAGCAGAATTAATAAATCAATGAAAGTTGACAAGTGGTTTTGGACTTAAGACCTAAAAATAGTTATTTTAATATAGAAATTAGTTTTGCATAGATACAGAGAGGCAAAAATTTTCCATTTTTTCAGATAAAGTATGGATATTTGACAGCCTGCAGGATGATGATTTGGTTTACCACCATCCATTGTACTTTGTTTCCATAACTTCATATTTCTTTTTCACAACTCAAAGAGCTTTCACTGAAAGTGAACAAGAGCATTTGGTGAGTGGCAAAATAGCTTCATTTGTCTAACGTTGTATCATTCCATGAAATAATACTTCCTTATAACTCATCAAATTACATTGATGAGAGTAGCAATGAGCAGAAGGACAAATTAGCAGTGATATTTGCCAGGTAGCTTTAAATATTTAGAAACGACATACAGAAAATTATATCACTACGAAGCAAAACAAACAAGGGAAACTGAAATTGTCCACAAAAATCTAATTCTAGTTGTTTATTTTAAGACATATGCTTATTAGAATGGTAACGTCAGTAACAGAACAAAAGATGTTGTTAAGAAAAGAGAAGGAAATGTAAGATAATCATGAGAAATTCATGCAGTTGCAGATGTATTTAGATGCCTTGGTTTGAAGACCATTCAGTACAAATAAAAACAAACAAAAGGCACAGCAGAGGCATGTGGTAATTGAAAAGATGCTTTGGATTGCACAACATCAGGAGGTGTACAATCCATGACAAGCATGAGATGATTTCTCAGGGAGTTTTGGCATACCAGAACAGAATTCTTCCACTGTGCTCACTTCAAGAAATGAGAATGGGACAACTAGCACAGCTGCCTAGAATAAGCTTTTGCTCTCAAAGTCACACAGAAAAGCATCACTTATGACAGCAATAGACTTAGAATATTTGTAGGAATTGTGAAACTACTGAACTGTTGCATAATGCTGTCATGCAACAGATTTAATGTGCCTTTGTGAAAATTACAGAAATAACAGTAAGGAGAAATGAATGCTAGGCCAGTATATTAACAAAACAAAAAGAAGGAATGAGGACGGAAGAGTTTAGGAAGAGGTTGAATGTATCATAAAGACCATGCTAGCCTAAGGCAAACTTAAGGTTTTCACATTTTAGCATGTGAAACTATTTTCTCATGTAGTTTATTTTCTTAACTATTCTTCAACTAAATAATTGTTTTCAGTATCTTAAAAATTTTCTCAAAAAATAGTGCTTATTTCTTAATTTATTGTTTTCTACATTTCTAAGAGTAGCTTTATATATGTCAAGAGTTCAACACAAGATGGTAAACACGAAGTCTTCATCTGTATCTTAATTGAAAGAACTCCAGTAAAATTAAAAGACATAAGGAATAAAGATCTTATCTGACTCTGAAACAAGACTAACAAATAAATTATTAGATAAGGTAATTTTTCATTTTGCCCTTGTCATTCTCTAAATTTAGTCATCTTCTATTTGCCTGAAACTTTCACCTACTTTTTCATAAAGTTTTCTTGTCTTGGCTTCTACTGGAAGGAATATTTCCTTGATGCCTGAAAGAGTAGGAAAAAGACAAAGCTCAAGTGTTTATTAATATGCCACAGGTGAAAGGAAAAAACAAAACATTTTTATGAAACAAACAGAGAACAGATTAGTCCTTCCCTATTTACAGTAGCCTTTTACATGATAAACTTGCTGCATAGAGACAAAGGGGATGCAGCCACATAGGGTTTGCTCCAATGTCTGATAAACTCAGTGCACAGACACTGCTCTAATCGTTTATTGTATGTTGCACCAGATGTCCCATAGAGCCATTGCTGTATTTTTCCCAGCAGGAAAGGAAGAAGGATAAAAGCCTTTATTGTTACCTTTACTTGTATGAAACACTCAGATACCACAGTGATGAAAACCATATTAGAAGTTAGATAGGTTCCCTACTTTCTTTCAAGAATAATTTGCCCACTTCCAAGAACTGTGATGTCAGCTGCTATTTCCTGAAGTCTTCCCAAAGCAACCTTTAGAAATGCCACATACATCAGGCTTTGCAATGTGCCCAGGATGAGCTGTACCAATAAAACATAGTCAAAAAGCTATACTATGTAAAAAAAACTGAAGCAAAATTAATAATAAAAATGTTATTTAAAGAAAAAAGATGAATATTCAACATAACGACACAAAAATGCTTTCCTTTATGCTTTTCCTTTAACAATGCATCTTTTCTCCTTTTGAGTATAAGCAATGATTACATTAATACGGTGCAGGTACCATCAGAAAAGCCTGTCCTAGCCGTACTTCCAGGCCTAATGTAATAATTAGTTTTTCTCAAACTTCAGGGTGTTTTTTTAAACAAAATCCAGGTATGCTTATTAATTTTCCAACTGTCGCTACTTATCAGTCCTTACTCCCTCACAGGCAAACAGGTTTTACTTTTAACAGTAAGAATAGGAACCAGAAATACCAGATAGAGGAGCAGGATTAGTTTCCTTATAACAGATGAGGAGAAAAAGGAGAAGCCATAAACACTTGTTACAAACTTCATTAGGATCTTGAGGCTTTCTCCCTACTTACTCCCTGTATGGCTACATGACCAATGAGTTGCTTCTATAATTATCATCACTACCTGTTTCTTGCTCCCTAGATTTTGCACTACAAGCTTCAAAACGAGCATATGCAGCTTAGTAGAGGAGCAATGTATTGAGTTTTCAGGATTTCCCTGAGTCACATCAGGATATTGGACATGCTGGCTTTAGCACTCAACGTATCTGTGAGTGTGGTCGTCTTCCCCAGCAGACCACTCAGTCAGTATTAACTACCACATAAAACTTAAAGAACTTATTTGTTTATAAGCACATTTCCAATGATGAATCATACTACAACACTATGTAAGAACAGAATTCATTATTAATACAATTAGGATTTCCCTCAGCTACTCTAGAGTCTTCATTTCTGAAACTAATTAGCCTCTAACCAGCCCCAGAGTTGTTATGCCTTGAGAGTTCTCAGATAGGCACCTTTCTTTCTCTTATCATTAAAGATGCTACTACAGTTACCCAGAGTACTGCTCAGGAAAAGCAGCCCTTTCCCAGACCAAAGCAAAATGATCACCTGTTCCCTCTGTTTCACAGTTCTATGTTCCCTTTTTGTCTGCTACTGATTACTGGGATATCACCTGGTAATGCAGAGGGTTAAGTTTTCTCCTGGTCCTGATCCTCAGGAACATTTAATTAAAAACATTATTGCAGACTGCAGTATACTTCTGGGTTTGGCCATTTAACCATTGCAATCATCTGAAATTGGTGAAATTTTATTGACTATATTATTAGAAATGTCAAATCTACAACCTTTTCTTTTAGATTTACACCTTTTATTTCTCTATCAGTATTCTATAAAGACCAAATGTCTGGGAATGAGGTTCAACTGAAAAATATTCCCCTGGGATATGCTGTTAGCTTTAGGAGGAAATCTTCTGCAGACTATCACAAAACCTGATGAGGTTCGTCTATTGTTACCCTTGCTCATGCTGTAACTTTGTTTTCCCATTTTCAGTAAGTACAGAAGATAGCCTGAATGACAATTACTGAACTAGCTAAATTGTAGACATATTTTTACTTGCTGATTTTTTAAAATTTGTTTTCAGAACAGTCAAGTACAAGTCGTATTTGCAGTGCAAAAGAGAATGGGGTGGGGGAGTGGTGAAGAAAGAAGGGGGGGAAATGCTATCCAGCCATGTAGATGCTGTTGATAAAATTTATAGCTAAAAATTTAATATGTTTAGGGCCATGATGAAATGCTTATCATCAGCTTGCATTGCCTGTAGTTCTTGCTGATTCCAGCCCGCTCAGCGTATCCTGGTAATGAAATGAAATGGCATGGGCCCAGTGCCTGCAAAATAAAATTCATTTCATTACAGTTCGAGAGGCTTTCTTTTTCTTTCCTTTCTTAAAGGCTGGACTCGAGAACATACAGATCACAAACCTTTATGGGATTCTTAATTATTTTTCTTAAAAAAACAAAACAAAACAAAAAAACCAACCCAACAAACCCATTATGGTTTTTATCTGTTACTAAAAGGATAACCAATATCTTAAATTCAAATTTACTGGCAGTGACTCCAGTACATCCTTCCCTTAAACCCAGCTATGGTTTCATGGCTTCTGAGCACCTATCTTAAGAAATTCTATTCAGAATCAATCTCACCATTGATTGGGTAATATATTGGCTTCTTCTTCCTCGGTTCCTCCTTATTTACTCATTTACCCTTACCCACCCATGGTGATTCTAGCTTAATAATCATTTAAAGATTACAAAACACCAACCAAGATCCATTGTCACTGGACCTCTTCACTGGGGGGAAAAAAAGAAAAAACTAAAATCTGATTTCTGATACCACAAAACAAGAATGTTTTTGTTTGCTTTGGTTTTGTGTCGCCACATATAGCAGGTTTTCCATAGTTATCAATCTATGGAGAAGCATAACTGACAGACAAAATTAGACTACACCTAAAATATCAAATTCTAACAAACGCTACATCACTATGATTCATAATATTCCCATGAACTCAAATCTTGCTACAGCAAAGTTTATCTATGTAAAGTGATGTGCATACAGTTTTGTTCAACAGCACTAAGAACAGGATTAGTCTGTTAAGCTCTGGTTTTACTGTGCTCTCCCCTCAAAATTTTTAGTTTATTCCCCCCCGCCCCAATACAATTCTGTTTATGTTTTGCATTAAAAGCATACTTTACACTTCCCAGAGTTACTGTTAGTTTTAAAGCCAAATTCAGACCTTGCATTCACCCTACAGAACTGTGTATTTCCATTAAACAGACTATATAGGTGTCTCAGAATTTGGCCTCTAGTATTTCATGCCTTCAACAGTAAATTGAATGAGCCAAATGGATCCATATTTCTGCCATATAAAGACAAATTTTATAAAGAGATATGTATTCTATTCTCAAATGCATTAACCTTTCTTTTTTGGGATAAACCAAAACAGAATTCAGTCTGAAAGCTTTTGGCATTGATAACACAAAGAAAGTAGTATTTAATTTGTATTAAATCCAGACAGGAGCTGCAGAAACTCTCCACTGAGGTGTATTGCTATTTTATGAGAAAACTGACTTTTAAAAGCAGAAGATGAAAATACTTGCATTAATAATCTTCTTCGAAAGGATGGATAGGTACAGTGATTAAAGTGTTATCTTAGGGCTTTAATGACCTGGGTTCAAGTCTCTGTTCTATTTTCCTTATCTCTTTGAGACACAAAGCTACATGACTTGTGTTCCCAAACTAATAAAAATACCCAGATGCTCATGTTTCCTTGTCCTTGAAGATACTTTCAAAAGTTTGGGTTTTTTTAAGTTAACTACTTTTGGTAGACACAGACTTGATCCAACTAAAATAAATGAATTCCAAGCGGACCATATTTCAACATGATATCCAGCATAAAAAAAAAGTTTCCTTGGAAAAGCAGAAGCTCTTGAAAACCATTTAATGGCTTTCTGGTATTGTCAGGTAAAATATCTGGAATTTAAAACATCTGGATAGAAAGCTACAGAGTCTTGCTTTGTACACTTCTGAATAGCTAGTCATATTAATAGAGCATCAGTAAATACAGTTTGTACTTAACGGCTTACAACCTAAACCATTCTCTTTTTTTTTTTTTTTTTTCCCCTTGGACTAATCTATAACCCCACTTGTCTGTCATTTTCCACTGTCAGACCCACTCGGAAGGCCCTCACTAGAGCAAATGAAAGGATGAGTGGGCAGCAAAGTTACACTGTAACAATTTCGATTTAACTGAATGAAAAGTGCAGCTAAATCTGTTGAGAGAGAAGAGCCCAACACTTTCAAAACAGAATTGCATTCAGCAAGGTGCTGAAGAAATTAATTGTTCAACAGGACTGGGTTACTGACCTCATTAAAAACCCCAGGAACAATCAACTTTCTGAATTTTTTCCTGATATTTTTTCCTGATATCTGCTGCCCTCTGATACCACATCCCTTCTTGGTAAATTTAACACAAGTCTTCTGAAACAGTAAGCCTGCTTTCTCCTGTCATTTTCTAGGACCTTATAGTGATTGTCATTCAATCCTCCTTAAACTGGATTATATTTCTTTAAATCATTTCAACTCTCCACAAGTAATGCTTTATTTTTTTCTGATTTGCAATTCTGGCACTCTAAAACATCAGACATATACTGGATTATGGCTGCTACAAGGGAGATCTGGGCATTTTACCAGTAAATCTGACCAGCTTCAATATCATTAGAAGGATGATGACACTCTACTGCCTGCTTCCCCAAACACATGCCACCTCCTTTCATTTAGCCTTTGGTTTACTACCACTGCTACTGAGCTTAATGAACCAAAATACCTTTCCTGCATTGGAAAGTGTAGCCTGTCATTAGAAAAAATGTAGTGTCCAAATTTGTAAATAGACATCTTTTTCCCAGAACATGAAAGAAAGTTGGAATGGAAATAGTTTTCTAAACTCTGGTAATGAGATTAGAAATACAGTTTTATGTCCTGTATGAATTTGAATGCAATGACAATTATGGAGAACAAGCATTACTAACTTCTGATGTATATTTGGCAGTCTGTATTTCATCAATAAGGTCACTACTTTTTTTACTGAGCTGCAAAGAAGAGGAATCTAAGTATAGAACCAGGAGTATCAGTGGTTTGGCTGGCTGAAATATGTAATAGCAATAGCTATTACTAGGGGTTTAACATAGGACAAATACAGGTAGTCATGTTGATAAGGGTTGAAGGAACTAGAGAAAAATGGAAAGGGTAAGAATCAATAGTGAAAAAGCCAACTTGCATTCTGAAGGAAACACAAAGAAAGAATAGTGTGGCAAAAGGTATCTTTCTCCTAACATTGTTTTCTGCTAAGACTATACACACATTGGTGGGTGCAAGAAAATGCACCCCTTCTCCCATAGTGCACTATATACATAGATACATATAAAGATTGCTGACTCCAACTGCTCTATTAAAAAAAATATATAATGTACGTAAAAATAATTTTTAAAAATCTGCTGAAAGTGTATCTACAGCCAGACTGTAAGTTGGTGCATTTATTAATGTATCAAACATTTATGATTAATAATAATCTTCTCATGACTGAGTTAACATGCTGCAGATTTCAGAATGAGTCAAGTCAATCCAGGTTAAGTGATTCACTCTGCTGATTATTTTCTCTCAACATGATTTTGATGAGATATGCTGCCTCTGGAATCTGTTATCAATAACTGCTACAACCTCCAGCCACAGTTGAGGGCTCAGAGCCATAAAGTACTGCAGTACAGCACAAAAAAGTACTGTAAACACTGCAGTGAGGTTTATTGAAGAAGTCTTGATTACCATGACAGTAAACTCCTCTAACCACAGCCAGTACAGCAAAAGGTAGTTACAGAATTTATCGAGTCTTGTTCAAACCAAATATATATCTACCCTCACTTTTCATTTTTATTTTTCTTCATCACCCAGAAGAACATAATTTTTTGGTTTATCACAAACCTTCTGTCTGTTCTGTCCTCTAAGTCACTTGTCACACTCCTCAAGGTCACAGGGGAGTCTCAGTGGGAAAGCGTGTGTGTTGATTGATTGGTACTCTGACGCCTATGTCTACCCGGGCTGCTAAATGAGCTTCTCTCCCCTCTCCCCATACTCTCTTGCCTCCAAGCAACAATGTGATTGAAGGGGGGGACAGGGTGAAAGGAAGAAGGGGGGACAACTTAAACGAAAAAAAAAAAAAAATTCTCATCTCTGAATCCAGTTAGGAAGGTTCATAAAGCAGTATTATCCCTGGTGATCGAACCATCTTGTATCACTAATCCCTGACCACTTGCTGGGTAACAAAAAGGACATATTTTCCCTAGAAAAAATAAGGTACAATCAATTTGAGAGGAGTGAGAGAACAAAAGAGACAGAGAGAGACAGAGACACAGAGCACATGAGCGAGAAAGAGAATGAGAGTGCAAACAACATGAGTGAGAAAGGGAGTGAGTGTAAGTGAAAGAGTGCACTTAATAGAAAGTGAGACAGTGAGAGCACACGCGAGTGCATGCGACAGAGTGAGAGAGAAAGCAAGTGATCTAGAAAGTGAGTGTGCAAGAATGAGCAAGACACGGAGTGAGAGCATGTGCGAGAGAGCATGCTTGAGAAAGTGAGAGAGACAGGGAGCGTGCGTGTGAGGAAGAGGAAACGCAACACTGTGCGCAACAAGTGTGACAGGAACAGTGCAGAGGAACATGTGAAAGAAAGTGAGACAGAGCAAGGAAGACTGCAAGAAAGACAAAGGAAAATAAAGGAGGAGAAACCAAACATGGAAACTCCCTTCCTGAAAACAAGACACGGAAACTTCCCTCTATGGCTTATTACTACTTACAACATTATTTAGAAAAAAAGCATTTTAATGCTTCTGGTAACTGCATTCCTAATATATAACTATTAACTACACTGAAAATACATACGCTTATGATTTTTAAATGGACACTGACTATATCTGATATATTAGATGAAAAACTGTGCTTCTCTGAACAACTCCTTCCTGTTCATCTCTTAGAAACTCATAAACACATAGACATGCGATCAAACCGATTGTATCTGCAGCATCCAGAGGCACCATTTTAATTTCAGAGAGGGGAGAAATCTGAAAGATTATGACTGCAGTAGGCTCATGGATTATCATAATATCTCCAATAAACAGATCCCAGATTAAAATAAAACTCATTACTACAAAAATGCTAAATAAAAAAATCAGATTTCTTGCTGATATATTTGTTCTTCATAAGTGTGTCTAATAGCCAGTATCTATAGGGGTGCTCTTCTGCTGCCCTTCAGTCACATCAGCAGTAAAGAAACAACAGAAATTGCTGGTGAAAACAGAATGAAAGAAACTGTCATTCTCCTTTCACCTCACTGATTTGTCACTTATACAGGTAAGGTTAAAAATTCCCACCCTCCTCTTTTTGCCACCCAGCTCATACTCTCGTGCAGCAGGACTATCAACCACATTAACCCTTAAAGGCCTTTCTAAGGCCTCTCTTCATGACTGGCAGGTCATGTCCATCTCCCAGGCACAGCTCTGCCTAAACTAAGGCTAGCTTGGGTTTTTTTAAAGTTAGTTTACACTCCCAGCTTCTAAGTTTATTCAATATAAAAAAAGTTGGCAGTTCACACAGTATGTATTGGTATACTCTTAAGAACCTGCAAATATTGTCTTGGTTCCTGCATAACCTAAATAGAAGTGAAAGATATTATTATCTCCTATAGAAGAATTATGCATTAAGAACAGTAAGTCTAATTTTATGTTGCTAATACAGCATAAGGTTCAGCTATGACCATCCATGCAAAAGCCACGCAAAATTGCATTATATGACCCACTGAAAAAAAGATGAATATAGAACAATTTTCCCACTAACAAAAATATAGCCATAGCAAAAATAATTAGACACAAACTTAGTCCACTTTTAGTGAACTAGACCAGTAATATAAAGCTACAAAAAAATCCCTTGTATGAAAACACTAATTTTCTGTGCAATGGCAAACTCACACAATTCAGAACGCAGGAATAGTAGTAGTATGATAGTACATGCAAACCTCTGAAGTTTTCTCACTGCTAAAGCTGGAAAACACATAAAACTAAGTATTTTCCAAATATCTATTTGCACAATGAACACTTGAATCAGTTATGAACAGATACTGATATAAGATTTACTATTAAAATTATTAAGTGGAGTGACCAGTTACACAGATGCCAAAATCTTAACACTCAAAACCACTAATCTTGTACAATTTTGAAAAGTATTGGCAGGAGAAATATAAACCACCACTCATTTGTAAATGGTATGCTGAATTCTTTAAAAACTAAAAAACATAACAAAAAGGTCAGAAACAATGGACAAACCATTTAGAGTGAACACTTAAACAAGTTTTTTTTTTACTGAGCGAAATCACTTTCACTAAAAATTTCACATTTGTCATTAGACTTGTATAAAATCTGAAAGATAAATCTCAGGTTATGTGGGCACATCAAATGTTTATGAAGACTATCTAAACTTTTCCATATGACAGTTGGGATTACCTCACAAGTCATGAGTGAAAATAAACAAAATGTCACCATAAGGCATTGCATGTCTCTGTAAATATGTTACCGGACCCATTATAGCCACACAAATAAAAATTACAGGAGCAGTATCACTATAAAGTAGAGGAAGGATCTGTATTTTTTTTTGATCGAGAAAGTCCCTGATGTGTAAGTTCATCTTTTCTGAGTGTTTTGGTTTGGGTTTTTTATATACATATAAATAAGGAAAATCATCTTTGATATATATTCTAAGTCTATATGTTATTTTTTGGGGGCAACTCAAGATGATTTCTTCAGTGCAGAATGAGAGGTTATAAATGTAAAAACAAAGCACTGGTGATGTGTATAAGCATATGTGTGGTTTCTTTGCTGTAACAATAGAAACATCTGCTTTGGGACATTTTTGGCTACGGACTGCAGCATACTGTTAGCTATTTTGTCTATATGTCAACAGAGAAAAGAGAAGTTGCATGTAGTAAAACCCATAGGTAATCAGCAATAAAAACAGAAAATCTTAAAACGAGTTAGTTTGCAGGAACATCCCAAGTCTCAATGCTATCACAAACTAATCCACTCAGTTGTAAAATTATACCGGAAGCTTTTTACAAGCAAGATTTCCCAGGCAATCTAAAACTCCTTACCTTTGCCTATGACAGATATATTGCAAGCAAAATACTTGTCTTAATCTTTCTGCTTCTAGAAAACATAGAGGAAAATCAATTAATGTTGTAATATCATTTTTTTTTTTTTACAGTCAGCATTAAAAAGTGTTTAGCCTGAGTTCTGGGGAAGGGAATGTGGCTGTCAGCCTTACTTCAATTATTTAATCTAAACTGGTTTTTTTACCTTCTAAATGAGATCAAGTTTTTGAAAAATCGCAAACCCACTTTAATCTTAAAAATTATTTGTGAAATTATGCATTCTATCGCCCCTCTCAAGTTATATTATAAAATGACTGGTAAGTTTAAAAATGTTCTCACTCTCTTTTAAAAACCAAACCACTAGAAAATAAAAATGAATGGGAACTAACAAAAAGTACATCAGTGAAAATGTCACTGTTTCAACTGAATTTTCTACATCCTCAATTCCACACCTTTACTTCTGTACCATCTAGTTAACATTCGACCAAGTTAGACATATGCCTTCAAAAGTGTCAACAGAGTATACATTACAAGTTTGAACAAGAAAGTTGTAACGACAGTGTATTTTACCACTTGAAGAGTTTCTGCATCGGCAGGGATATTTGCTTTGGAAAGCGGCAGGAGCGCTTTCTCCAAGTCTCTCGTTCCCTACTTGTAATCACTCAGACCAAGTAGCAAGCACTTTTTCTTTTTCTTTTTTTTTTTTAAACTCCTTCCCTCAGCCTGTTTCCAAAGCCATCAGATCTATGGCACCTCAATAAATTATTCAGGCCCATGCCACTCCCTGTCTTGCTCAGTTGTAGGACTTCCTGGTACACAACCCCATAAATATCCACGGACATGCGCACGACCTATAGAAAACCACAAATGTTTATATGTTAAATCCCTCAGCCTGCATTAATCACAAGAGCATACTGTGAAGGACCTCGGCTGGACCGAGGGGCCTGGGGAGGATATTGACCTTGACAAGATTCCAGTGTGCCCTTGAGAGAACAAGAAAGAATGACAAGCATGCCTGAGAAACTAAGTTAAGGAGTGTGTTGACCAGTTTGCAGGTG